>JBBYHO010000010.1:4619992-4631548 GCA_038382025.1 Adansonia gregorii | reverse complement strand
TATATATATATATTTGGTTCAGGACTGTTGATGAACTAGAAGTTGATCCCTCTGTCATTTCTAGTAAGGATGTTTTCTTTTTAAACTCCTTTGTTTTCCTTTGTTGATTACATCAATTTTCTCATTTTGGTGGGGCTGAGTTGTCCATCATTAGGAAAGTTATTTTTATGATAAACTTAATATTAAAGTGAAGCAAAGTGCTAGAAGATATCATTGAATCACTAGTTTCTTATGTCATTTGATTTAATATTCTGGTTGATAATTTTTGCAGCACATTTAGAAGAACTCGAGCAACTTCTGAAAGGCATAGCAATGATGAAGGAGTTAACTCCTCGCACAAGGGATTATTTGGTCTCATTTGGAGAGTGCATGTCCACTCGAATCTTTGCAGCTTATCTAAATAAAATCGGCATTAAAGCCCGCCAAGTATGTCAACCAGAATCAAGTTGCTTGTTGCATTGTGATTTTAATCTTATTATCCGTTGTTTGTTTAGAATTAGATTAGTTCCTATCGGCTGACGGTCTCATTAAATACATCTTTTTGCAGTATGATGCATTTGAAATCGGTTTCATAACAACTGATGACTTCACAAATGCGGACATCTTGGAGGCAACTTACCCAGCTGTTGCAAAGAGATTATACAGTGACTGGGTTAACGATCCCGCAATTCCCGTTATAACTGGCTTCCTTGGAAAGGTAGTTTACAGCTCAACTCTTTTAGATTTGTGTCTTGATCAAAATATCATAACTGCTCATCTAGAGTTTATCGGCATGGCATCACCAGCACAATTATGCTCTTTCTTCAGGGCTTTAAATCTTGTGCAGTTACTACCTTAGGTAGGGGTGGAAGCGATTTAACAGCTACAACCATTGGTAAAGCTTTAGGCTTACAAGAGATTCAGGTCAGATTAAGCCTTACAACTGAATAATGCATTTGCATAAAAAATTAATATGTTTTCATACATGCTGTCATGCAAATTCATTATAACCCTGCCAGATACTATGTCTAGTGCTCACTATTTTTGGATTCTCTAAAACATTCATTGCCATTATATATTTAACCTACATATCTGGCAGCTTATTCTCCAATTTGGATAGGTGTGGAAGGATGTTGGTGGTGTCTTGACCTGCGATCCTACTATTTATCAAAGGGCAGAACCTGTACCGTGTTTAACCTTTGATGAGGCAGCTGAGCTTGCTTACTTTGGTGCTCAGGTTAGATGCTTCTTGGCTTTTCCTGGTATACCTCTCTACTAGTGTTGTAGAGATGAACAAAACTAGCCGTTTCAAATTGCCTCGATCCCGAGAAACTATTTTCCCGGTAAAAGCATTAAATTATAAAGCTTTTATTACAGGAAAAAGGAAAAAAGGGACATGGAGTCATTAGGCTTGTTTCTAAAGTCACTGTTTCCTTTTTTCATCAATCTGTAGGCAGCCAGAATTGTTGAAAAGACATATTGTACATAGTTAGAGGAACTTAAAGGCTGTGAGTGTTATTCACCTAGAGATTTAGTGCGCAACTAGGTTGGTAAACTCAACACCCAATCCACTAATATAGTTCACCTTGTGTTGTGGAAAAAGTTAGACTGAAAAGAGGAATATATAATATTTGAAGGACTAAGCTTGTTTCAACTTTTACCCACTATCAGAAACATTAAAAGTGAGTTATGAAGAAGAAACGAAAAAAAAAAAGTGAAGGCAGCAGTGACATATCAATTAGCTTGATGGATTTGGTGTTTTCTTGGTCCTTAGTATTCATATAATATTTTGCTACTAATTCATCATTTTTTTTCTCAATTACATTTTTTTTTTAATCTTTATACGATACGCATGCACTAGCATTTTCTTTGTCTATCTTTGTTTAATCCTCTAATTTCATAATTTTCCCTATTGTAATCCCCAATTTTCCTTTTGGAAATTTGTTATTATAAAATTTTAAAAAAAAAAATTAAAAAGAGGGCCAGAAAATTGGACTGGCAAGAATTAGACCCTGGCAATTCGTGTCACCATGTTGTGTCTTATTTTTTATACGACACGATTAATTAAAACATGAATACAACACGATTAATTAAATATGTCTAATCCTAAAACATGAACATTACACTGTTCTGATGCATGTTAAACGAGACATAACACAAATAACATGATCATTAGATGTTATATCCCCTAACTTATCAAGATTAAGTGAAAGTAGCTACTAACTAGTAAAGTACAAAGTGCTTGGTTTTAATATCCCATGCTAGTAAAGTACATGTTAGTAGCATTACTGGTATGATTAGGATGATTATAATAGCTTATTAATTAGTACTGCCTAGTTCCAACTACTAATTACTCGTTACTACTAATAATAATAAGCTACTACGATCATCTTAATAATTAAATATGAGATTCATAATATAAGACCTATATTACTATTAATTTGAATCACAAATTCTTTTTTTAAGTAATTATTTTTTTAATTACAACTTAATTAATCTATAAGATAATGATATATTATTCTTACAATGATATTTATCTAATTAACTTTTCTATTATAAAGATATTGGGATTGGATATTATATATTATAAGAAGAAATTAAGTTTGATCGACATATCCTTTGTCTTAATAATCATATTATTACCACTAACTAAAATGAATAGAGCTACATTAAATTAAATGCTTAAAATAGTTTTTGTTTAACTATATATTAAAAAGGTATCACTGTTAAAAGTCTAAAATATTGTTTATTGTTTATATATGTTATATAATTATGTTGAAAACTAATGTTTTTTATGTATAAACATTTTATTTAAATATGTCTACAAGTTTATGACACGTTAAATTATTATGTATAAACTTCTTAAAGGATAAGTGCTGACATTTTTACACATTTATGACATAATTAGTTAATCATGTCTTAACCTTGTCTTATGCATGTTATGTGGGTTTAACATACTTTTTGAGATGTTTGTGTCATAAACGTGTCAACTTGATTATGACATGAAACATGATTATATAAAACTCATGCAAGGTTAAAGTGTGTCATATGCGTTTCACATCTAAAATTTCTAGGTCTACGAGGAATGCATCTGGAACATTAATTCTAAATTAACATTGATAATTTTCTTTTACTTACGTGGGTTTCTAGATTTAGGACATCAAGTTAAAAACTTAACATTATGTCTTTATTAATAGGCAATTTTATTTTTATTTTTGAATTTTATTTGACATTTGAAATAATGAAAATAACTAAAAAAATTCATTGTTTGTTTAAAAAAAAATCTATACTCAAGAAATATATGAAGTTCTTTTTGAAGTGAAAAAAAATAAATAAATAAAGAAAAGATATTACCCAACCCAACCTAACTCAAAATCCTATATGCTCAAGCTGGGTCAGGTCCGAAGAAAGATGGGTTTTTCGCATAGAAGTTGACCCAAGTAACCCAGGTCAGGTCCTAACCTAACCCAAGTTGCACTGCACCCTTACTACAGATAGAAAAAATTTTGGCTAAAATAATAAATAGAATAAAGCCCCAAACTTTTTCACTTTACCTAGTTAAGCCCCTATACTTTTATTGCATACAAATAAGCCCTTAACCTTTAATTTGCACACAAGTAAACCCTTAACTCTTGATTTTTACCTAATCTTTAATTTATACCTGTAAACCCTTAATATAATCAATCTTTCATTTGAAAATAAGGGCGTATTTGGATACAAATCAAAGGATAAGGGTTTATTTGGGTACAATAAAAGCATAGGAGCTTAATTGTGTAAAATTATGTAGTTTAGGGGCTTTTTTAGTATCTTAGTCAAAATGTTTCATTTGATTATAGGTTTCTTTCCTGATCAAATTCAATAATAATATAGCACTTTTTTCAATGCTTTGCTCGACTATATGTTCAACTGATAATTGTTGTTGCCGTCGCAGATGCAGAGGATTTTTTTTATTGCTTTAGCTCAAATAGCAGACAAATAAAATTTTACACTGACCAACTTCTCATGGAATCGCAAGGAGAACTGAAATGCTAAAGTTAGCCTTTACGTTTTTCTGCAGATCTTACATCCACAATCAATGAGACCAGCAAGAGAAGGTGATATTCCTGTTAGAGTCAAGAACTCTTACAATCCAGAAGCTCCTGGAACTCTCATCACTAAAGCAAGAGATATGAGCAAGGTCTTTTAGTAGCTGAGTTTTTGAAGATTATATTATATATTGAGAAAGCTTATGTTTCTGACCCAAAATCCAATTACAGGCTGTGCTGACCAGCATAGTTTTGAAGAGTAATGTGACCATGTTGGATATAGTTAGTACCCGCATGCTTGGTCAATTTGGTTTCCTTGCTAAGGTGAGATATGATGTTGTCGTGTTTCTGCATTAGCCTTTGTCTGCTGCGAGCTGTGATTGCATTGCAATTTGATATCTTTTCCTCCAACCAGGTGTTTTCCATTTTTGAAGATTTGGGTATATCTGTGGATGTTGTTGCTACAAGTGAAGTTAGTATATCTTTGACATTGGACCCTTCAAAACTATGGAGTAGGGAATTGATTCAACAGGCATGTTATGTTGTTTCAGTCATAATTGTTTATGAGTTTTCCTGTTGAGTTGATTTTATGAATAGATTCCAGCACAACTATAAGTGGTTTGGTCATTGGAGAATTTTATCTTGTGAATATTGGTCCTAAGTCTTGGAACTAAAAATATTGGGCAGTCGAAATTGTACTTTGCATGCTGTCAATTGGTCTAGATTTTTTTTTTCAATGTTTTTTCAGGGTTTAACATCCACAATGCCACCTGAAAACTATTGCCGGAATCTTGTTCTTGAGCCATAGTTATAAGTATTCTTGCTGAACTCTGCTCTCCCTCAGTGTTAAAATGCATTTGAAGAAGATTCTTGCCTATACAGGAACTAGACAATGTAGTAGAGGAGCTAGAGAAAATTGCGGTTGTAAATCTCTTACAGCACAGATCAATTATCTCTCTTATTGGGAATGTTCAACGTTCTTCACTGATACTGGAGAAGGTATGGATTTTTCTCAGTGCAATTCATAGAAAACATGAATTATCTGTGACACCATCAACACATCGATCACCAAAAGGGTTTCTTAGTGAGACTTTCAGGAATTGAATCATTATATACACAACAAAAGTTCCCTTTTATCATTCGTCTCATTATATTAATCTTCAAATTTTGACAGGTATTTCATGTTCTTCGAACCAATGGAGTAAATGTCCAGATGATCTCGCAAGGGGCATCCAAGGTTTCCTTGCTATACCACTTGCTTACTACATATTAGCTCTGCATATGCTTCATTCTCTTTCATTTAGTTATCTAATTGGTTTCATTATTTGGAAACTGAATGAACAGGTGAACATCTCACTGATAGTAAATGATAGCGAAGCTGCAAAATGCGTGGAGGCTCTTCACCAATCATTTTTCGAGGAAGGTGATCTGTCCGAGTTATTTGCTGATGGTAGTTCTGGTAAGGGTTCCGCTTCATTGCTTCAATTAAAAAGTCAGTGATTCCTGAATCCTTACACTATTTACATAAAAATACCTTCTGTTGTTGGCTTGCCCGATCTTAAAATTTTAAATGCATCTTATTTTGTCCTCGAATGAATAAACCATGCTTAGATGCCTGAAAAAGTATTACTGTTACCTCGATGCTGCACTGACACTATAAATTGAACAATGATTCTCTAAGGTATACAATTATGCCTAGTTTAGCATTGCTATTATAAAAAAAGAAAAAAAAAAACCACGTAGGTTAGAAAAAGCTTAAGTTGAAAAAAGTGTGATAAAAAAATATAATTTTAAAACTTTTAAGTTTTTAGCACTGCTGTTTTGAATTGAAATGTCAAGAAAAATTATATTTAAAATAATAAAAGTTTAAAGATGTAAAAATAATAAAGTAATTTCATTCAAAAGTCAATTTTCAAATGGTGAAAATTTTATTTTTCTCAATTTTTGATTTAAATTGTCAAACTATGATTTTAAAAAGTCAATTTTGTATCCTTTTAGCATTAAATTTGAAGTGAAAAGTAACTTTTAACCTCAAAAATTATACTAACAATTCTAAACGGAACCTAAATGCTCAAAATGCTGTTCTCATCAATGCTTTCTAAACAAAGAGGCTTATATGATTAAATTTTGAACTTAGTGTGATGCATATAACCACTCTTCTTTTACCCCCAAATCCAAGGACTCCAAAGTGAAAACTTCTGTAGTTCAAAGCTTCAAGCTGATACAATGTCAATATTAAAGACGACGTTACATTTGGTCACTACAAATTTGATTCTTTGTAGTGGTTCCAATTACTAAGGTTCAAACTTGACAACCACTAAAAAGAGAATATCTTATAAATTTTGCATTCACATTCATTTTGAATAACTCTTGAAGAAAGGGCAATTCGTTTTCATCTTGGAGAAAGAACAAATTAAAGCTTTATCTAGAGCCCCCTACAGAATTACATATCACATACATACCGCTTTACCTTGCCCAAAAGCATGCACACAAAATTGAGTCCCTGCTAGCCACCGACAATTGCTGAATGCATCAAATTATCACCTCCTTCTAAACCTGTTTTCTGGTCTTTGCCGGCTGAATGTGAATTTTCTTCTACTTTCACATGGAAGGGCCGAGTATCCATTCTCTTTGTCTCTTCTCGAGTGTGGATGAAGATCCTTCAAACCATGCTACAAAATTCCCTACGATATATAAAATGAACACTTATCAGAATATTAAATACCTTTCGACCTTTGAATTAGGTACAGAGGGAATTACTCTGCTTAATGAAGGCATATATTCTAGAAAGGTATTCATTTTTCGAAATATTTTCACATTCAATGTAATAGATGACAACCGAATATGATTTTTTTTTTTTTTCGTTTTTTAAAATACATTGAACGAGATTATTCCTCTAAACGGTATCTTTAGGGCGGTCATTAGCAGTAATTTAAGTCGTGCAATTTGTACTTACTGCCAAGGATCATCCACCACAAGCATCATATCATCCTCATCGTCAGTAAATACAACCAGCCACTTGTTGTTCGGAGTGATTAATACACCATCAAATTGAAAAATCCTATCTAATTCCGCTCTCAGTTCATCATAGCCACTGAACTTGATCAGGTCCACTGACCTTCCAACAGCAATTCCCTGCTTGTGAACCTTAAAATAAAAAATAAATAAAAAGGCGGGGGGGGATTGCAAGTTAAATTTGCATGCCAATAAAATTTGCTTCAACCACCCTGAATTCATTGAATTCAGGGCAAAACCTTAATGCAACTTCTAGCTGAACCACCCTGAATTTTTCCCAGAACGTCTTGAGGAAACTGATCTGATGTGTGGACAGGCTTCCCCTCCTTGTCATTTTCTAGGGCAATCTCATCAAACTTGGAACTTTTTGATTGCTCTGACATCAGATCACAACTTAAGTTATGTGGATGGTCTGATGCAACGGTTTGCCTAAGTGGCTTGGGTATTGAATTTGTATGTGGCACAGATAGTTCAAGCGGCATTGTATTGCTGACAAGGGATATACCAAAAAGTTTGCAGATGCCATCTCCTTTGGGTTTTACCCTATCCTTCAGCTGAGAAGACAGAGATTGTGAATTCAGGAAATCCATATGAGGTAACTCTCAAGTACATGTTATAGGCAGCAGAGGCAGCAACCACTTCCCAGGCTGCAAAGGGATGTCGGAACCATGTAGTCTATTGTAATCCCCAACTGCTCCCCTTCTAACAGGAAAACAATCGTGGTAATGTATCCTTTATTCAGCTCCAAATATGTTAACCAAAGGAATCGATTGCACCATAGGCTGTGGACATCCATGCAACTTAAAACATATGTCCCTTGTCAGAAATATCTGCCTTCACCTGATCAACGTCGGAAGAGTTCTGCTCGACAGAAGGCTGACCAAGTTCATAAAACTTTTGGAGGGTCCTAGAATCTGGTGCCCAACTCGTGTTCTTTTCTCCTTGAATCACTAGAGAAATCCTTTCTTCTGGTACAAGTTGTCGCTTACTAAAAGTTGTCTCAGCCTGATCCTGTCCTTCTGATGGGTATCCATACTCTGCTACGGTGTCTCGCTGATTCAGGCTATCTTGACCTTGCAAGGTTCTAGGAAACCCTTTTTCTGGTGAAAAATCCATGTTTGTTTTAGATGAACCTGGCCATGAACATCAAGGAGCTCAATTTTTTATCTCAACAGACAAGAACTGCAACACTACAGATAAAGCATATGAAAAATTATAAAACACTTAAGAAGGCGAAAATTCCAGTTATTCATACCTTCACTTGCCACAGGTGATGGTTCCACTTTTGTGTGGGACCTTTTGAGTCGACAATTTGGATGGAGATCCACGGCATAAGGCAAAGCCAGTATCTATTTTCCAAGGGAATACCCTTTCCGGGTGATGAAATGGAGAAGTCTCATCCCAACGCACCTACAGGAATATAAGGGTTTAGCAAATAAAAGAACGATAATAGTACATACTGATCTGGTCTATGCTAGTACCTTGAGGCATCTCCATTTTGAATCAGGCCATCTAACGGGATCAGCATCTTCATATCCAATCACGGTTCCTGAGAACCTAGTCAAATTGGGACAAGACATTGATCAGTAGAGGAATGAAATTATTCATAGATTAATTATCTTTTAATATTTTAAACTCACATTCATTCAAGGAAGAATCTTACCTCTGTTCAGATGCCTCCTCACCTTCAAACCTCATTTTGAACCTCACTCCTATTGAATAGTTGTTTTTGATAGATTCCATGTACTTATGAAATGGAACTATAAACTCAGCAGGACGGATTCTGTAGGTTAAGGGAAGAAAATAAAGGCTAAGAAACTCATAACCAGAATGAAATAAAATTTGCACTACTGAACATTGATAAGTTGAGACAGCGTAGTTATTAGTTGGAAATATACAAAAGGAAATAGTATAAGGATCCATGCGTAATAAATTACTCTACTTGGGAAACAAATGGCTACTAAAACAATTTGAATATAGGGAATAGCACAAACCTCGGTTTGTAATAGACAGTGAACATTGTACCCGTTGAAACAGCATGCCATGCTGTTGCAAGGACTCCAAGATGCATACTGTGACTTGATATTACTGAAGAAGAAATTTTGCTTGCCTGTCTCATAGCTCGTCTCACCCCTACGCGAAGTTCCCTAGTTTCACTCCTGGGAATAATAATCCAGAAATCAGAGATCTAAATTATCGTAAAATCAACTTTAATTTACTGATTCCCTATGCTGGCTGCCACACAGTACGAGTGCAACATATATCCAACAGTAACCAACCGATACACTGTAATATCTATCATAATAACCAACCAAAACTGAAAACAAACAATAAATCTGAGGAAAATGAAAGCATCGCCTGCAACAGGTCTTCTGGAGCTGATAAATAAACCCCAACCACATTGAAGTAGATGCCTCCTTGGTTGACCTAGCATTTACAATTTACAAAGATATAATTAGGTCGGCAGAAACAAAATTACCAGCATTTACATATTTGCGTCACATGCTAATTATAGATTCGTTCACCAGCTCTAGAAACCTCAAGAAGTTGAGCTATCCATAAGTGATTATATGCAAGCCAAGATGATTTCTGCTTTTGTGGATCACCCAAATAAATGCAGTATTTCGCGGAATGAAGGTCTCCTACAGTTATTACAGTACATGAACGCCTAATTTGTACAAGAAACAGTTGCCTCTTAATTGCAAAATAACTACACAAGTAGCTATCTCAAATAAGAATCGTCTTTCTATCCAAAATTAATATTTCAATAAAACATAAAACGACGGCATCCGCTGTCATCTAGTACATTTGTTCAAACAGGAAAGTCGCTTTATCCAAATATTGCAGCCATTATTTTTGAAATGTTCCAAACTGGCACATTAACGCTTTCTAACTACGATTATTGTTGGCAAAGGCCATTACAAAATAAGCCTAGGAAAATTCATCATCGTCGCGAACTTGTAGCACAAAAATCATCCTAGTAATACTAGTTAGTAATCTGTTAGTATGATATAATGAACAGCAAAACTGGAAGAAAGAGAGAGCATAGAAGAAGCCACAGGACAGAAGTTCATCATCCATGTGTATAACCAGTAAGCACATCGACCCTGTATCAAGAAACCGACAATTTACCTCGAAATATGTGACGAAAACGCCGCTCATTTCCGTGTAAATCCTTGGTCACCAACTCTTGAGAGGAAGGTTGCTTGGACATGTCCTGCAAAAAGGGCGAGACAGCTAACAACATACATCTGTTACAACAAAGAATTCCGTAAAGACTGCAAACAATAAATAGCCAGATAGGAAGAGCAGCGAAACGAGAGGAGGCAGGCATTCATCTGCCTGACGCCTTAACACAGAAAATCCGCCATGAGTGCTCGTATCTGAAGCTGTCAGAGTCTTGCAGAATGAATGCACCCGAGCACGTTGCGTTTGTGGTTGCAAATGACCCACCTGTTCTTCCTTATCCACCGAGTTCTCATCTTGCTGTCATCCCCACCCATCAAGATTTCAGTTACTTCATTATTAATCAAATTCTTTATTACCATCAATTATTTCTTCTTATTAGCATTAAATAATATCGAAAGAAGGAGCATAATTACATCTCTCGCTTACTTTAAGAAGAGGAAGTAGAGTCACTTGCGCATACACTTCATCGGTGACTGATTCAGCCTGAAAACCAAAATAGTTAAAGGGAAAACCTTCATTCACAGAAACATGGCCTTGTATTGAGAGTTAAAAGTTCATACCCTCAATTGCACGTTGACGACGCGACAGAGTATTTTGGGTGGAATATCATAAGCTGGCATTTGCTGATCAGAAACTTGATTCGTGGATGCTTCAACCTGAAATTTGTTCAAGTTTAAGCCAAACTACAAATAAATGAAACACATAAAAATTATTCCATTAAAAAAAAAAAAAGAACCTGCTCTATATGGCCTTGAGGAAAATAGAAAACCAAATCTCCTTGCTTCGGCAGCGTCACAAGTGGACCTGCACACGCATGCCAAAGCTCCCTGTAGAGTTCATCCCTGGAGTCAACAGCAGCATCTCCGATCAAGTTCTGACCGGTCAGCGGTGGAGGTGAAGCGTCTTCAGGCATGGCAGCATCATCATTATAATCCATGGTTTATATATATATATATATATAAATATATATTCAGCTGAAACAAGATATCTAGAATCCTAGCCCCAGTGGTGAGGTGTGGAGGAGGGGAATATTAATTTAAGCAAAATGAAAGAGGAAGAAGTGGAAGGAAATGAAATAGGAATCGTAGGTGTGTGAGTAGGCAAGTGAAAGCAGGCAGCAAGGTCTTAACGGAGATAGTGAAATGAAAGAGGAAAATAATGTGATCCCTCCCCTTTTTCTCTTTTCCCTTTCCCTGGGCTGGATTTAACAAAAGCTGCCTTTTGTTGCTGTTTCATTGTTTGATCGTCATCATCTTCTCCGTCCTTTTGCGTTGCTTCCATTTCTCTCTCTTATGCAACCACACTAATAGCTGCCATTACTATTGGTGCAGTGAGGGGTCTCACCCTC
>JBBYHO010000010.1:4546386-4557628 GCA_038382025.1 Adansonia gregorii | reverse complement strand
TTTTTTTTTTTTTTTGAGCTGAGACTGGGATGAGTTTACGAGCATTTAGGGAATTATATTCAGTTTTTCTTTTTGAATTAAAACCCCACCATCTGATTCTGGCTTCTTTTATTATAGTATCTTTTCCCTGTCTGTATTGGGAAGTGAAAGCTTACATTTCCACTCACAGCGTGTAAGAAGCCAGATACTTCATCAACTGTGGAGAAAATTATTCACGTCGAAAATCAGAGAACAGGATATCTGGAGCACACTGAGCCTTTCTCCAAGCAAAACCTGAAAGTGAATCCACACACAGGTAGCCATGCCATGGGAGCAGAGAGAGTGCTCAATCAGTCACTAAAGTTGTTGAGACCTACTAACCCGGGTCGGGGAGCAAAATTGAGTTTTAATGGAGAGCATGGGTTTCATTGTGCAGAAACATACAAAGTCAACATTATGACTTCCCAGCATGAGAGCAGTCTCTTTTCTAGCTCTTTTCCTCAGTTATTTACTAGGAAGAGTAAGCTTCTTTCCCTCATGTTGTGTTTTACACATTAAATGGTATATTAAGCTTTTGATTATGGGTGTCACTGCAAACTTTGCTCATAGCATCTTTAGGGTTCAAGATGCTGCTTTCCGATCCTTTATTTAGATAGCTGGCTTGTTCCTTATATACATCCTTGTTGCAGTGACATCTTCAAATGATGCTCTATATGGCCATTCAAATGATGCTATTGCCTCAAATAATGAGGAAGAGGAACCATTCGAATCCCTTGAACAACTTGAAGCCCAAACCATTGGAGATCTTCTGCCTAATGACGATGACTTGTTTTCTGGAGTCACCGAAGGACATGATTTCAGTGGTGCAGAGGAGGCACAAGAGTTGGATGTTTTTAGCAGTGTCGGAGGGATGGACTTAGGAGATGATTCAACTGTTGTGGGAAAAAAGTCTGAACTTCTTGGGGATAGTCACCTAGGGTCATATAATGGTTTAGTAGTAGAACACCCCTCTAGAACACTGTTTGTGAGAAACATAAACGGTAATCTTGAAGATTCTGAATTAAAGGCCCTTTTGAGGTTAGAAATTTCTGGATATGATGCTTATTTCTTTTTTGGGATTGTTGTTGGTCTTAGTTTGTGTGTGTGCTATAGCTGAGCTTGTTCATCTTACTTGAATGCTTAACCTCGTTGCAATTTCCCACGTGTTGAATGTGCAGCAATATGGTGATATTCGCACTCTTTACAAGGCTTGCAAGCATCAAGGTTTTGTTATTATCTCCTATTATGATATTAGAGCAGCACAAAATGCAACGAAAGCACTCCAGAGCAGACCATTGATGAGCAGGAAACTTGATATTCATTACTCAATTCCAAAGGTTAGTTTATTTTTTTTTTACCATATTTCCTAATTCCCGATTCTCCTTCAGTTGGCAGTTGGAATCAAATATTGCTATCATTTTCAGGTTTATATTGTATTTGTGTATATTTTACCAAAATTTCCGTAGTTTCATGTTGCTGTAACATTGACATTTGGATGCGATAGTCTGACTCTTTTCATTGCTGGTTGCATTACATCAGGACAATCCTTCAGCAAAGGATGAAAATCAAGGCACTCTAGTTGTATCTAACCTTGATTCATCTGTTTCAAATGATGAACTTCGTCACATATTTGGTGCCTATGGAGAAGTCAAGGAGGTGAATTGGGGTAATTTTTTTTATTTTCTACTTTATAAAGTTGAACAGGCCATTAATTCATTCTTGTTCTTGGACCACAGATCTGCGAAACACCACAAAGAAGTCATCACAAATTCATTGAGTTTTATGATGTTAGAGCTCCTTGTACTGCTCTTCATTCATTGAACAGGAGTGATATTGCTGGAAAGCAGATTAAGGTTGAGCGTAGCTGTCCTGGGGGTTCAAGAAGATGGTACAGCCCAAGCTTCTTAACTTTTCTTTTTCATTTTGCATGTTCTTTGTCAATTCTTCAAGTCATGGCTATCAAACTTAGATGGTCCAGACCTGAGAATTTTTTTTACCAATTATGGTGGCAAATAAATGGTTCCTTATGTATTTTCAATGTTCCCTCTTATTTTCCGCTTGCAGTTCGGTGCAAAAGCTTCCTTTGGAGCAGCAAGATGAATGCTGCCCTTATGAGCATCCAAGTTGTCTCTCTAATAATAATGCAACTTTGGGATTTTCTGGTATGGTTGTTGTCACCTAGACACTTTCAAACTCGTCAATGATACACTCTTGGTCTTATTTAAGTTAGGATGCCCCTATTTCCTAACAATTGTATGTCAATTCAAGAGCAAATTTCATATCTCTGTTCTCATCCATGGAATTTCAATGACTGCAGTTGGGCGAAGCTCATTAAATAATATGGATAATGGAACTAGTTTGGGGGAGAACTCTGCTATACAGGCCCCTTTTCTGGAATCAACAATTCATCATGGAATCTTTTCCCGTGAGTCTAACAGCTTAATCCCCATGGTTAGAGCCGGATCAATTGGCAATCCATCTGTCAATTCGGAGTCAGGTCACTTGCAAGGTCAACTGAAATTTGATGTCCAAGGGGAACCAACTTTTCATCCTCGTTCACTACCTGATGGCCAGAATGGTTTAACTAAAGGTGTTCACTCCAATTTTTCATGCCCCAAGACTGCAAACATTAATTCGAAATCCCTGGAAATAACCGATAATACGTCATTGTCCAGAATTAGCTCAAATGAGCACTCATTCGGCAAAGCTGGTCAGGGCGGTCAATTAGTAGGAGCAATTGGATTGTTATTTACGTATTTACTTTGCATGTAGATAGTAGGTAATGCTTAAGCTGGTTGAAAATGAAGTTCAGTTGGCTAATAATAAACTGAGCTTTCCAAACTGTCTAGAGCAAGCTTTGTTTGCTGCCTTATTCACTTTAAAACAAGAGCCTCTTATAAACAATCGACCTTCCTTTCACATGCTTTTATTGATAGTGATATTGCGGAGATAACTCACAAACCTATTTAGCAGCTTGCAATTATAAATAAAATGTTATTTTTTTTTATTCATTTAGTAAGTTCTTGCTAATTCTCTCAGGCTTTCTATTGGGTGGAAATGGGGGCCATCTTCTTCATGGGCATCATTATTCACAGAGTAACTCTCATCAGCCCCAGCCTCCATGCGTGATGTGGCCTAACTCACCTTCCTTAATTAATGGAATTTCTGCTGCTCATCCCACAGCACAGCTTCATCGACTACCTCGGGTGCAAACTCATATGTCAAACGCTGGTGTGCTTATAAATAACCACCACAATGGATCAGCACCGACTGTTAATCCTTCTCTCTGGGACGGGCAAAATGCCTATGCCATTGAATCTCCTGAGGCTTCTGCTTTACATCCAGGTTCTCTTGGCCGTATGAGCGGTTCTAATAACTTGCTACATTCTATGGAGTTCATTTCTCATAACAGGTTTCCTTATACTAGTGGAAACTGTATGGACATATCAATGTTTCAAAAAAATGTCGGACTCCAGTTACTTCATCCAAAGTCCTCAGTGTATAATGGGAGAAGGCATATTATTCCGATTATGAATTTAGTTGATTCTCATCATGAACGTGCTAGAGGCTGGAGGAATGAGGGCAGTATTAATCAGGCTGACAAGAAGCAGTATGAACTTGACATCGACCGCATAATACGAGGGGAAGACAAGCGTACAACAGTTATGTTAAAGAACATTCCTAACAAGTACATGCTCCCGACTTTGATTCTTATCTACTTTCATATCATAGAGTTTCATCCTTTCTTTGATAATAATTAATGAGGAAATAACTTGGTGCATCTGAAGTGCTAGTAAATCAACTTTAAGATGACCTGGTAATTGACAGGGGAGAGATGTGCTAGACGATAGTAGTACAGCCTTAAGAACTGAGCAATATTTTGACATGTTCTCATTATTTAATAGACAAAAAATAAGAAAAAACTTCGTACATACTCTAGAAAGAGGGGGACTCAAACATGCTGAAAAACAAGTGTGGATGTTCCTGATCTGCTGGCAGAAGCTTGTAAATTAAAATTATCATCAGTATCTTGATTCCTTCAGCACAATTTATCAGCTGAAAGAGAATGTAGATTTCTTTGTTACAAGTAGAAGAATCCTCTTATTAATCTTTGATACGGATGATCTCCTTCGTGGGGTTAAATGATTCTGACTATGTCAGTTATAACTGCAGGTACACATCAAAGATGCTTTTGGCTGCAATTGATGAACGCAATCGAGGAACTTATGATTTTGTTTATTTGCCAATTGATTTCAAGGTAAGTTTCCTTCTGTCCCGAATATCCTTTTAGTCTTGTGAAAGCGAGCTGCCGGTGCGGAAGGGATTGTTTTGTTTTGTTTTGTTTTTTTTCCTTTTGTGTTTTTTTTCCCAAGCTTGGGAAATATTTGATATATTATTTATTTTACCCTCATTTTGTTGCAGAATAAATGCAATGTGGGATATGCATTTATCAACATGATTGATCCTAGCCAAATTATTACATTTCATAAGGTTTGTTATGTATAAAATTTCGAGTCGATGGAATCTGCACCAACAAAAAAAAAAAAAAGAAAAAAACGTTATGCAAATTGCAACATGAAATGCTAAAGCTAAAAGTATGTTGTGGCAGGCATTCAATGGGAAGAAGTGGGACAAGTTCAACAGTGAGAAGGTGGCATTACTTGCTTATGCTCGTATACAAGGAAAGGCAGCCCTTATTGCAAATTTTCAAAACTCAAGCTTGATGAATGAGGATAAGAGATGTAGACCAATACTCTTTAACACTGATGGCCCGAATGCAGGTGATCAGGTAACAAAAGTTGCCCAGAAAGACATAGAAACTAGTTCTTGAAGCCTTCCACCAGTTAGCATGGTGGTAAAAAAGGACTATTGTTATGCACTTTTGCTTGGGTTCGAAGTTTGAACCCAAGTGACCCAATTTACCGTTCCCTCTCCTTAACTATAATCCCCATGCTTAAAGGATCAAAAGGATTCTCGCATCTCAATATCTGCTTATATGATGGCTCTTGGCACCAATGTTGTGAAAAATAAATACGTGTTGATTCATTGTAGTAATAATAAGAATATAAAACTCTCACAAAAGTCCCTTCTCCGTCCCCTTTTGTAGGTGCCATTCTCGATGGGGTTTAACGTTCGAACAAGACCTGGAAAAGCTTGTGCCACCAGCCATGAGGAGAATAATCAAGAAGGCCCTTCAGATTTGGAAAATGGCGAGAATTCTTCTAATGGAGAAAACTAGTTCTTCAAAGGAGTCAGGCTAAGGAAGCCAATTTTATTATTTTATTTTGTTTTATTTGCGGCCTCTAACCATCTATTAGTGATATACGTAAAGAGAAAAAGAAACGAATCTTTTAAGAGAAGGCTCCTGAAAGAACTAGAGAAAATTTGGTAAGATGAAAATTAAAAGGGATTCTAATGTTTTTTTCTTCGGGTTTAGTTAATTGGTAGAGCAGTTAGGAGCATTATTGTCGGTGGAGCTTCAAAATTTTGGCTGGTATACAATATATATCCCATCATATGTGTAATCTATAGGATGGGACGGGAGCCGGAAGCCTGGAACCCATCTGTAACTGTGAGGTGCAGGGCCGTGTTTTTTTTTTTTTTTAATTTCTAATTGTCTGTATCGTTGTTTTGTGAGAGATATATGGGTTCCTGGAATATAATATGATATTGAAATTGTCATCTTCCTGTTTCGATATCGAAATCTTGAGTTTCCATAACTTTCTATCTGATTCTGTGCCGCTTCTGACATAGAAAATCATATCTAGTCACACTTTATAGTTTTGGGCGCTGTTACGTTCATTTAATATGGTACACTAAATACGATGTTTAACATTTAATATAACTTACTTAAAATTTTAACTCGTTTAATTTTTATTTTGCATATGTTTACGATACACACATGCATATACACGTTGCCAAATTTTTATCATCTCTAAGCTTCTCTTCAACACCGAAACCCAATACAAGCTGTAGAACAGCTTAGGTTTAGTGTTTGATTAAGCAGTCAAAAAGTGATTTATCAAAATCGCAATTCTGACTAAGCAAACGCTCTAAAGCCAAGCCCAGTGACTATGAATTTAAGGAGAAAAAGGAAAATAAAAATTAGGGGGTAAAAAAAAAAAAGAAATCAATTTTAAGTACAGCAGAATGAACACTTATATTTGGACTGATGCAATTTCACATAGATTCTGGATGAGGCCATTCTCAATTGGAAGATACAAAGTTCCAAGTCTTGAGGAAACCTTTTGTTTATATATGTATATAATCCAGTCTCTCACAGTTGAAAAGCACGTAAACAGTTTAGAAGCATGAGTTACAGCCGAATAATGAGTGTATGCTTTTGCATTACACTCACATGTCATTTCCCACAAGGGCCGCTAATTAAGACATTGTCAACAACCTGCAATAAAAAAGATAAAAAAAAGAAAACTTTTAGACGTAACCACTGAATTTGAATAAAAGTTTATGTCGGGGTAATGTAAGAAAAATGGCCATTGCTACAAAGATATGTCAACAGTTGGCAGCATCAAGCTGCCATCACCATCAAGGGTGTTAGTGGCTCCTAAAGAAGTCATTAAGCACAGTGCCACCCACAAATACCGGTATGAATTACTATATCCTTGAGCCAACCAAACTTGTGGCTCAAAAGGTTAGGGTTTGTAATTAGAACTAGGTTCCTAGTGATCCTAAACTAGGGGAGCCCCTACAAAGAAATCTATTAATGATCCCACAAGGACAAGTAAAATCACTTACCAGAAACTGCAAATGCGTCATTTTGGATAGAGAATGTCATAGTGACCTGGACGATATAGTAAGGTAATAAAAGGCTTGACGGGCACAGTGCTACCACTTGTAGCATTTGAATGATCACCCGAAGTAGGAAAAAAATCATGATGGTTTACACTGACACCACCGTTATCACAGGAGCTCCGATCAAGGTACACAACACGAATTGGCACACCCAAAGCATCTGAAAGGGCAGTAATGTGCACATGATCACTCTCTTCACCCATTGGCTCTACAGATGATTTGCAAAACTACAAAACAGATTATATGATGAGAGGGAGATTTAAAAATCTTGGGGCAACAAGCCATATAAAGTTAATTTTAAAATTTCCACCCAACTTACCAGAATGCATATAGGGGGGAAACTGGGAATCTACAAAGTATTAAATGTGATCATGGAAAGGAATTTTCGTGTGATTGAAAAAAAAAATAGTTTATGTAAATTTTTCAATATTATAAATATTAGCACAATACACGACATGGAGAACAGTCAAGAAGGCACAAGGAAACAGTTGCTGTATGTACTATGTTGGCATGAACCAGTAATCAAACATGTTCAAACCCTCAAAGACAAGAAAAATTACATCTGCAAATAGCATGATTATAAATAGCGTGCCATTCAAAAACCTCATTCTTTAGTCATGCAGGAAAGGATGTCAAAGTGCTTGTGAGCATACAAAAAAGGCTCTATTATATTAAGCAAACCTGTTCCACTGTTGCATTCGTTAATCCCAAAATAAATGGTTCGAAAAACTCAGAACGCTTTCGTATTTCACCGGAGGTAACGAATCTGAAAAACATTACAACTAACCAACCAACCAAACTGGTCAAGAGATATACCAAGGAGAAATATACATTAATATCTAAAAAATTTTGAACCCACTCACCATAGTCGGATATTGATTGATCTCGACTCCTTAGTATTAACTCATCCTGACTGACAAAGGGGAAAAAGCCTTGTTAAGCAGACCCCAGACTCATTTAATTTTCAATTGATGTAGGCAACTGAAAATTTTGGATTCAAGGCTCACAACTATCAGTTGATTGTGGTTGTCAATATGTCATACAAAAAGAGAAAGATGGCAGGCCAAACAAGGAAAATATCAAGGCAAAGTAAAAAGATATACACACCTTATGGAATCTTCATTTCCTTGAAGAATGCAGTCCAGCTGCTCAAGAAATAACTGAAAATTTTTCACATGGAAGCACAGACACAAAATATTGGTTTTAGAGGTGGGGAAACATAAGCAAGGTGCTTCATGAAGAAAACTGTCATTCTGATAAAAATATTTCCAAAATAAGTCACTTTAAAGGTAAATGATATACAAGACATCATTTCTTCTTGACTATTCATCAAAATGAAAGAAAACTTTGCAACAAAAAACAAAACAGGAAAACTAAGCCTTTAGATACGGGGAAAATAAACTGCAGCCTAGAATATCAAAATATTTATTGCTTCCCTACTCTATGGATATTAAATCTAGAGTTATTTTGAACAAGAAAAAGACTAAGCGCTTCTGTCCTGAAGAAAACATGAAAATGCATGAGTAAACAAAACACTAAACCATCTAAAATTATAAAATAACCCCCAAATTATCTTGAGTTAATAATTCATTTTTGGGATGGGAAAGAAGACCCCTATGTTTGAGAATAGTAAAAGTGACTGAAACACCATGATGGCTAAATATTTCCTGATTTAATCGGTCCCAAACAATTTTTAAGACAGAAGAACTAAACCAAAACAATTAGGCGGAACAAGCCAGTGTTACTGCATCCCACATGCTCAACAAGATGCATAAAATAGAGATATGGACTCCACTGCATAAAAGTAACATCTGACAGCTTCTTTAGAACTGGAATTTATGAGGAATATCTTGAAGAAGAACATCTATTTCCCTTTTTCACTCCTACCCACCTCTTTCGAGAAGAGGCTTCTAAGGGGAGAAAAGCAATAATAACAAATCTGTGAGATGATGAATTACAACTTGAAAGTAACTGCGACTTTCCAGAAAAACCTTGCACGAGAAGATATTAAAGACGTCTACTTTAAGCATACACCTTAACATTTAAGGCAATATGCACAAGTATAAAACACCTAATTCCCAAATATAAAAGAAATGGTATAAATAACCTATTTCACCTAAGAAAAAAGATAGAAAGATATAATAGTTTACCGCAAAAAAGTCCTCAAACGTAAAGTCTGCATAACCTAAGCTCTGAAGTGTCTTTCTACATTCTTCAACATTGCCCTTGATGCGATCAACCTCAGCATGGTCTTGTGATTCCAAAATATGCTCCTGTTTAGCATTTTAAAATTTTATAACTTACCACTTCCAGAGAAAATGATATCCCTCCAACAAGAAGCTTAGAGATAAAATGGAAGAGTATAAATAAAAGACATCTATAAAATGTACTGTGACATACAAGGTATGAAAACATAAAACTCCGGAAAAAGCAGTTTCCATCTCCTCGTGTTCTTCTAATGGCAGCATATTGTTGATCAAGTACCTGCAATAAGGACAACCACCAATAACTCTTGTTTAGAAAAGATAAATAACTAAATAAGCAAACAATTGTGGGCACCAAGAAGTGAAAAGAACAAATGGACACACAAACACATGCATGAAAGCATGATACCTTTATTTTCTCTAGCAATATAGGGCTTCCTGATTCATATTCAGCTGCCAACATAGAGAGAGGTTCCTGCAGTTCCATATAAGAAAGTTTCTTGGCCTCACATGTAACCAGTAAGTTTAGCAAAAAGAATGAAAGTTGTCCTTGTACCACAATATTCATGCAAAGCCAGAATATATGAAGCAGGCATGCACAAAAGGCCCAGCTGATTTTTGAATATCATGCTAAGTGAATGAAAAGGGGAAAAAAGAAAAAATTGGCCTATATGTACAAAACACTAAACAACAGGATAATATCACAATACTGTCCATTCTATATTGGAATGGTCGAATAATCATTGTTTGATAAGAAACAACAATCAAGGAGTTGCATTGGAAATAAAGTGAAAGCAAAGGCAAGTAGGAAGCAACAAAACTCAAATAGCAACACAAAGGATATTATACATATGAACTGATAAAATTCAAAAAGAACAAAGAACAGACAGACACTACTTTTGATATGATGCATAGCAGCAAACTAAATGTTCAAAACAAAAAAAGCACCCCAAAATTTAACGTGAATGCAATCATGTTCAGTAATCCCAAAGAATCATGTTTTTCCTCACCTTGTCACCTACAAATGGAACTTTTTTGGCTTCCTCGGCATGAATGGCAGATTGTTGCTGCATGATATCATCATCTGCGAAATTTGACCAGTCATCAAATTCAGAAATGGGAATGGGTACAGCAGACTCCTTTTCTCCATCAGCTACTGCTCCCTCCTGATTCTGCATCTTTCCTTCAGACGAATTCAAGTAGTTGCAGGCTTATCAATAACCTTTGCCTCGGGGTGTGAATTTTATATACGCACACTTCCTTGAAGAAAAATGAAAATCAGCTTCAAAAATAAAATTTGCCAAGCAGAGAGAAAAGGTTACTGGCCTCCAGTTAGTGAAAACGTCACTACATTAAAGCGATACTCATCGTCATATCTTATTATGCACCAAGCCATTCAAAATAGAAGATCCCAGGCCCCATCCATTCCATATGTAAGGGTTGCCAAAACAAACTAAAAAAGTAATTAATATTACGATTTCAATGGAGTCTGAAAACTCTATATACACTCACTTCTTGTGTATAGTTATATACAAGTAGTAAGCGTAAAAGGGCGTTTGTCGAGTTGTGAAATTCCACCACCAATGTACACAGTAACAGTCAAGAATAGATAAATAGTATGAATAAACCAAGGAATGAAAACTGGTAATTTTTTCGGCAATCAATTATCCAATTTAATCGCCCATACAAGATGAATCCAAGTTTTTAAAAAAACAATGAAATTGTATCAGCTAACGTTGGGTAGCGTGGTTTCTATTTCTCACATTCCGAACACACTAAAACTTTCTTGAAACAAGCAACAAGATTTTTCAACCAAATCATAACAAAAAAGAACCCTTGAATTCTTGAAACGAAAAGAAGAAGAACAAGAACAAGAAACAGATCAAGAAGAAGAGTGGAGGCGAGTGTAAGGAAAAGAGAGCTTACCAGAATTTTAAGATTTTGGACTTGTTTTCGCAAACTCTCAGATCGAAATCGACTACAGAGTTTTCGGAAAGGAATCTCCTGGCGACTATCTGTATTTATTTTATTTTGTTTTATTTTATTTTAACATAAAGGAGGGATAAGGGTGCCAGTAACTGCAAGTAATAAACGTAACGCTTACCGCTCCTCAGTTTGATTTTGGGTTAATCTCATAAATAGTTTTTTCATTTTATTAAATTTTTTAATATGATGTCTTTATTTATAAGATGTCGTTTCAGGTTTTT
>JBBYHO010000010.1:4448715-4534158 GCA_038382025.1 Adansonia gregorii | reverse complement strand
GTTCGATTTTTATTTTTTTCATTTTTTATTTATTTTTTATTTTTTTAAGTGTAGTATTTCTTTACATTATTTGCATTAACGGGGTTTGGCAAGGCATTTCTATCCATTTTGGTAAGGATTAATGTGCCTCATGAGAATGCCTTGTGACCTACAGAGGGCCTATCCTAATTGAGTGCCTATTTGCCTCATGGATCTTTTTGCATCGAAAAGATTTTCTTCAGCACCAGTTCTTTTTCATGTAATTGTCTTAGATGAATATTCTCATCATGGGCCTTTATCATTCTTTTCTAGTACATCTGCCTATTTTGGATTGCTTTTAACCTCTTTTCTTTAATAAAGTTTAATTATTCATAGTGATCTTGTGCTCGTTTAGGTTCTTCCAATTTAGTCTTCATTAATATTCGAAGTGATGGGATTTCGACTTCAATTGGTAGTACTGCTTCCATGCCATACACCAATAAGTAAGGTGTTACCTTAGCCGAGGTTCATACTGAGGTTCGATAAGTAAGGAGAGCAAATGGAAGCTTCTCGTGCCAATCTTTATAAGTCTTCATCAGTTTTCCAATAATCTTAATGTTTTTGTTGGCAGCTTCTCTGGCCTTATTCATCTTCGGGTGATATGTGACCGAATTGTGATAAGAGATCTTAAGCTGGATACAGACCTCCATCATCAAGTTATTATTCAGGTTATAGGTACTATCTGTTATAATTTTTTTAGAGATGAATCTACAAATGATATTGGCCTTTAGAAATTTAATCACCACTAATCTTGTGACGTTTGTGAAAGAAGCAGCTTCCATCTATTTGGTAAAATAATCAATGGCCACTAGACAAAGGCCATGGTGCATTCATGACATGTAACTATGAGGTTGGACATGAATATTTTCAGCATAGATTTAACACTTATGGCATTTTTTGGCGTACTTGATACAGTCATTCTCCATAGTTATCTAAAAGTAGCACAATCTCATGATTTATTTTGCCACCTTATTTCCATTGGAATGAATCCTATAAACCCTTTCATGTACTTGTTTTATTATTTTCTTTGCTTTCGAAGCATCAACACACCTTAATAATGTTTGGTCAAAACTTTTCTTATCCAAAATCTCTCCATCCAAGATAAAATTTAGTGCCACCTTTCTTAAGGTTCTCTTATCAGTTTCTGAGGCATTTGATGGATATACATGATCTTTTAAATAATTTCTAATATCGTGATACCATGGAAGGCCATCTACCTTAATCTCAATATTATGGTAGTATGCAGGGAATTCACAAATACTCATTTTAATGGGTGTCACATCTAACCCTTTATTTACTTTAAAGATTAAAGCCATGGTGGCTAGAGCATCCGCCATTTGATTATCATCACGAAATAGATGAATAAAGTCTACTTCTTTGAATTCTTCTAGTAATTCTAGAATTAATTTTTTTATATTGCTGTAACCTTGGTTCTCGCATTTCCCATTCTCCACGCAATTGGTAAATTACCAAGGTTAAATCTCTATAGACTTTTAATATATAGGCTTTCTTTTCTAATGCTACTTGAAGCCCCATAATACATGCCTCATATTCTGCCACATTGTTGGTGCAATCAAAAATTATCTGGGTTATAAAAGGGCAATAATCCCCTTCCCCTTTTGAAGATATTAAAATTACACCAATTCCATGGTTCGATGCATTTGATGCTCCATCAAACTACATTTTCCATGTAGATCCTTTCAATAACTCTTTTTCTTTTTCAACTATAATATTCATTAAGTCCTCATCAGGGAATTCAAAATCCAATGGTTGATAATCATTAAGCGCCTGACTTGCTAAGAATTCAACAATGGACTTCCTTTGATCACCTTTTGGCTTGCATAGACGATATCATACTCAGATAGTAGAACTTGCCACCTAGCTATCCTTTTATATAAAGTTGGCTCTTTGAAAATATATTTGATTGGGTCCATTTTGGTGATCAGCCATGTAACATGATACAACATGTACTGTCAAAGCCTTTTCACTGTCTAGACTAGAGCACAACATATATTCTCTATATGGGAATAATTTACCTCGTAATCCATAAATTTCTTACTGAGGTAATAGATTGCCTACTGTTTTTTTCTAGTCTCATCATGCTGCCCCAACACACAGCCCATGGATCTTTCGAACACTGACAAGTACATGATTAAAGGTCATCTCGAAGTAGGCAATACCAATACCAACAGATTAGAGAGATATTACTTAACTTTTTCTAAAGCATTTTGGCATTCACTATCCCACTCACCAGGATTTTGTTTTTGTAAAAGCTAAAAAATTGAATCACACTTATCCATGAGTTGATGTATGAATCTAGCAATGTAATTTAATCTCCCTAAGAAACTTCTTATTTTTTTTGAGCATGCATGGGGATGGCAACTCCTACATAGCTTTGATCTTATTTGAATCAACTTCAATTCCTCTTTTGCTTATAACAAAACCTAACAATTTTCTAGACCTACCTCTGAATGTACATTTTACTGGGTTTAGCTTTAACTAATGTTTTCTCAGCCTTTCAAACAACTTTCGTTGGTCCACTACATGACTTTCTTTTTGAGGGGACTTAGTAATCATGTCATCAACGTACACTTCAATTTTCGTATACATCATGTTATGGAATAGGGTGACCATTGCCCTTTTGTAAGTTGCTCTTACATTCTTCAACCCAGATAGCATAACTTTGTAACAAAATGTTCCTCACATTATGACACATGTGGTTTTTTCCATATCTTCTAAAGCCATTTTAATTTGGTTATACCCTAAAAATCCATCCATGAAGGAAAATAAATAGTTCTTCATAGTATTATCAACCAGGGTATCTATATGAAGATAAGAAGTTATCTTTTAGGCTTGCTCGATTAAGGTCCCGATAATCTACACACATTTTAACTCTTTCATTTTTTTTAGAAATCGAGACAATGTTTACAACCCATTTAGGATATTTTGCCATATTCAGAAATCCAAATTCAAACTGCTTCTTAACTTTTTCTTTCATCTTCAAAAATATCTTCGGTTTCATTCTCCTTAGCTTCTATTGAACTGGTTTGTATTTTGACTTCAAAGGTAATTTATGAACCATAATCTCTGTATCTAATCCTGGCATGTCTTGATAAGACCATGCAAAGATGTCTTAGAATTCATGAAACAGACTTATCAGATCTTCTTGGGTGAAAGCCTTTGTGGCGGTTCCTAGTCTGATCTCTTTCTTATCGTTTTCATCATTCCTTAAATTGATAACCATAGTAAGCTCTTCATGCGGTGTTATACACTTATCTTTTCATTTAATTATTTTCAACAAATCACGAGGCAAGACATGATCATTGACATTTTCTTCAAGATCCACCTCGCTCAAATAAATAGTTTATTCAAAATCAACCTCTAAATCTTGATCAAATTTATTTGTTTCTCTACAAAGGCAAAAGCAAGGAAAAAATAGGCAAAAGACTATGGGACATGAATGGGGTATGGATGGAAAAAAGGAAAAGAGATGTTGAGATAAATCATAAAAGAAATAGACATAAGAAAGGAAAAGAGCCAAGAAAGATTATATAAGGAAAAATTATGTTCGTTTCATTTTTATTAATGATAAATTAACATTATGAGTTTTTACAAAAAGATTTATATATGGCAGAGTTTATTTCTTAGTTATTACTTTAGGATTAGCCTAGACTCTATGCTTCCCTCAACACATTTCTAAATCCTTAAAACATATCCAAAGGGCAAGGTGAATCCCACGATCCTCAGTGAACTCTTTATTATCTCTTTTAATGCAGTCACATGATGCTCTTCAAAGGCTTCAATGATCACCAGAACAACGTTCTTGGTTTCTTTATCTTTATTTCCTAGATTGACTTTTCCATAGCAGAAAATTTCCTCCAACGAGGGGTAGAGAGTTGATTTCTAGCCTGACTGTTGGCTAACACCCAATGATGGCTATTTTTTTCTTATTTTTTTTAAACTTCTTCTTTTAAACTCTTTTTCGCTTAAAACCTAATCCATATTTGTCTTTCTTATCATTGACATTAATGGCTTGGCTGATTCCTTGTAAATGCCTCCCAAGTCTTTTTTCAGCTAAACCTAGTTTCCTATTATCAACTTAAGGCCTATGAGCTTGTTTTTTTGATAGCCTCAGTTAAGGGATGACTGACTTTTGGTATGAAGGTCACATTAACAATCTCAAAAACTTTGAAAGAGCATTCATCAATTTTAACATTTATGTTAATATAAGGAGCCTTCGTAGTCATCATAGCAACTATGTCTTCTTTCTAGATAGACTTACCAATCATTCATCCATTATAAACTTGACCTTTTGATGCAAGGATAATGAAACAACCTCGATGAGGTGAATCCATTATCACCTTAACAAATAATTATATGCTAGAGCGAGATCAATAATGTTGAAATCAATTTCAAATAGGAAAGGGCCAATTTCTATAGTGACTAAAATAATTCTTTTGATGTCCCTACTTGTTCCATCAAAAGCCCTGATAATCGCATGGCTTTATTTGATTTGGCTAACATCTATAGGCAAATAGGAAAGTGTACTCTGTAGCATAACATTTAGAGTAGAGCCATTGTTGATAAGGACCTTAATGGCATGGTCTTTTTACACCGAGTCGTGATATGGAGGGCTTTTGGTGAAGGATTACCTTCTATTAGAATTTCATCCTTACTAAATGAGATAAAGTTGTCAGCAACAATATTGTTGACCAAGCAGTCAAGTTTGTTGACAAAAATGTCTTAAGGGACATAGGCTTGATTTAGTACTTTCAGCAAAGCATTCTGATAAAGTTCAGAACTAAGTAATAGTCTTAGCAAGAAAATCTTCATTGGTGTTGGTTTAATTGCTCCCTTATACTGTATTCGTTGTGTTTGATATACTTTAGGAATTTGGCTGTTTTTTTTTCCTTTATTGGTTTTTGCTTTTCCTTTGGGACATTCTCGATAACTATCACTTTCCCAAATGTTTGTGCTTTTGATTTTGCCTTTGTACCTACTTCACTGGTTTTCTTGTCATATACATGCTTGTTTCTTGTAACATGACTAACTCTTATGATATTGACAGATGCTAATTGGGTAGTAATAGCTTCTGGAGTGGTGACTCCACCACTATACTTCCACAACACGTATTTACTATCTTGATAAAAGAATAGCACTGGTGCCTTAATAATTAGTTTGGGGGTAATATCCACCTTTGATAAGAGGGCAGTCAATACCGTGTGAGGGTTATGATGATCCTTCCCCCACTATATTGACTGATTTTTTTGCTTCCACTTCAGTCTGTTCTAAAAACTCGATCTCACCATTATTCAACATCCCTTGAGTTAGGGCTTAAAAATTTGGGCAACTCTATAAGGTATGCCTCAAAGTTAGATGATAATTGCAGAAATTGACACCATCATCAAATTATCCTTTAATGCTTTCCTGATTCTGGCTAAGAATTTTAGCTTTGGTCAGAATTATATATACTTTCTCCAAGGGTGTTTTAACCTCTTCCATGTTCAACTTCATTACCTATTTTTAATGCTGATGACATTGACTCTGGGCTTAAGATGATTTGGCAAAGGGTTTGCTACCACATTGGGAGCTAGTGCATTATCAAACTTGAAGGCTCCTCTATTAAGAAGGCTTTGAATTTTGTGCTTAAAGGGTTGGCAGTTTTCAATCGAGTGACTTGGTAGTGCCTAGTATTCAAAGTGTAGGTTCAGGTTATACCAACTGGGATAATTGCCTTCATACGATTTGGCAAAAATTGGTGCTACTAGCCTTGCTTTTGAAAGTTTGTTGAACATTTCCTTATATGAATAAGGAAAATGGTCAAAATAAGGTGTGGTTTGATTAGTTATTTAGGGTTATGTATTAGTGTTAAGTCTGGGCTAGTTTTAGGGAAACAAGTTTGGAATGGTAGCTTAGACGGTTGTTGAAATGGCTGGTCGAGGTGTGTTGTATAGAAAAATGTTTTGGGGTATTTGTCTTAGATTTTGATAATAGGGGTGAGGTCTGGGTAGTATGGCTGGCTCACATAGCCGACTGATGGTGTTTCATCCTTTTTTTTGCTGGTCCTATCTTCCTTGCACTAGACGACTCTCATGATGTAAGGTTCCTGACCTTAATGGCTGATTCGATCATTTCTCCAGAGATTAGAAGGTCAAAAAAATTCTTTGTCGCTTTCCCTACCAACTTGTTGTAATAGGGTGGACGTAAAGTATCGACAAATAACATTATTATTTCTTTCTCCATCAAGGGTAGTTGGACTTAAGAGGCTAACTCCCTCCATCATTGGGCATATTTTTTAAAGAATTTGGTTGACTTTTCCTCTAAATTTTGAAAGGTCAAACGATCTGGAGCCCATTCAACCATATGCTTGTATTACTAAAGAAAAGCACTTGCTAAGTAGGCCAAGCATTTAATTTGGGTACGATTTAAATCATTGTACCATGTCAATGTCGACCCTGACAAGCTTTCCTAAAAATAGTGGATCAGGAGTTTATCATCTTGTGAGTAGCCCATCATTTTTTTATGAACATTTTAATGTGTGCCTACAGGGATGTAATGCCTTTATACTTCTCAAACTTTGGCATTTTAAATTTCAAAGGGAGAACAAGATCTGAGACTAAACTGAGGTTTTCAACATCCACATTGCTATATAATTTGGCCCTTTCTATGACTTTGAACCTTTTTTCAAGGAGTAATAGTTTTGCCTTTTCCTTTTTTTTCAGCCTCAACTACTTCTCTGGCCTTTTGCTTAATCTTCTTTTCTTTATCGATGCTTAGTCCCATATATTTCTCTTGGATGGGAATAGCTTGCGTAGTTGTTTGTTAAGGTATGGCCTCAGGGTTTATGAAGATAACTGGTGGAGGGATAGCTGTCGGGGCCTTATGTTGTAAATTTTGGGCATTGGTCGGTGGTGGGTTAGTGCCTAATTCTTCAACTAGTGCCCCCTCAAATCCTCTAATGGGAACATCAATATTTGCTTCTTGTATAAGGTGAGTTGGCCCCCTAACTAGTAGTAGCTCCATCATCTGAAGTTCATCTGGCCTTTTCAACATGGCCTCTTGAACCTGCTTGTGGCTTTCTTTGAGCCGGTCCAATCTTGCGATATGGTCTTCAGCTATTCTCCTTGCTCTTGCTTTGGTGTAGTAACTATGTGTGGCTATTGACGATGTTGATTGTTCTCGATTCGCAATGGTTAAACCTTGTGTGAATTCGAAAATTTTCAGGAATTAAGTAATTATTAATAGATCAATAATCATATGTGTATGTGTATGTATGCATGAGTAATGAATGTATTCAAGGGCATTTACTTTACTACAAGACTTAAAAATCCATAATTTCCATTGATTTTAGAAGGGAATTACATATCACTTACCATATTAGAATTATGTCCATAGAACTTCCTAATTTGGTTATATTGCTTTTTGGCTTATTCTGAAAACTAAAGTATTGCTGGGCCGAATTTGCCAATTGGGTTACTCTATCTTTGAAGTCTTTGGATCTTCTCTGCCATATCCCTTACTTGGATGATTGCCAAGTGAATTTGTTTCATTACATGATCAATATAAGACTACTGCCCAAGCAAATTGGCTGCCCACTTGTCATGTTCATCTTGGAGTCGGCAAAGCTTATTATCCCAACAGACATCCATTTTCCCATATGCTTGGGCCCATGCCTCAATGTCGCGTTCTCTTTGACATAACTCTTGTTTTACTTCCCTAAAGCTGAAATGAGTGCTTCACTTTCTTAGAGTAACTCTATCATCTTTTCCCGTTCTTGATGAAGTGCATTTTGAGCCACTCATTGTTTTTCGTGGACCTCCTCCATGGTCTTCGTGTATCCGCATGCGCCCTTTCGTCTTGTTTGAAAGCAACTACCTAGGCTTTACTTCCCACAACTTAAACTTTCCACTTTCCAAGCTCTCTGCAGAGCTTATGCATTTCGTCGGCAACTTGGCTAGGAGATTTGTTAGAGCTCCTGGATAGACCAATGATTTTTATCTTCTTGTTTTGTTTTACCCAATCATGCTTTATTAAAGTGTATTGCTCCAACATTTTCTGAAGATCCTTTTGTTTGGCTTCCATCTTCATCTTCAAATAGATGATCTTTTCCTGGAGGGCTTGATTCTCGACAATCACTCTTTTTGGTCTCTTTCTGCCTATGTTCTGATTAACTCCACTTTAGAAGGCATAAGAGGCTTTGATTGAAAGGTCGCTTGAAGACCAACCTTCTCTATGCTTGGAAGAATCAAATCACAACTCTGAATTGATCTCTATGCATCATACCCGATAGTGGTCTAATCCATGTAAGAGAGTAGCTTGAACTTGTATCTCTCTTTCCAATGTACGAAAGTTGTCAAAAGCATGTTCTTGTGTCCTTCCCCATGATAATCCAAATCTGCACTAGCCAAATCGAAAGTCATAGGGATGAATTGCTTAGTCCTATATTACCATCGGACCAAAAGTGGTGCATATCCGACTGTACCCTATAATCTGAGGAAAGGCATAATAGATAATGGACCATACCTATATAGGATAGATTTTGGTGCAAACCAAGGAGCTCTCAATGTTATCTCTTTTAAAGCCAAGTTCTTCAATGACATCACCTGCTGATTCTTCTTTGACGACTGTGGCCAATCTTTCTCCATAAAATGCTGGAGAAGCGTAGATTGTGAGAAATAAGGTCTATTCTTATCGGTGACATCCCCCAAAAATGGCTACGGGCCTAAATATATGGCACTAATGCACTCCCAAACAATCTGCCTTCACCCAATTTCCAACATGTGTTAAGTGCTCAAATGATTTGCGCTAACATGGTGGAGGCAAGATGCATATTTCACTTTAACCGGTCAAAGAGCTCAATCATCACTATTTCCATATGTTCAAGCACCCTTACGAAGAAAACCAACCCGTATATCGCTAAAGCAAGCATCGAAGGCTTCCTCGTTTTTTGGCTGACCCCTAATAAAATTGCCATGAAACAACTGTGATATTGCCTTTATGTTTGAAGCGAAGACTGGGGAGATAAATCAAGGATCTATGCCAATCTCTTTTTATGACTCATCGAGTTATGCTCTTTGCAGTATATAGGTCTTGTCTCCACTTGTACCAACCCTAATAATGATGTAATCTCTTCTGCGATAGGGGTCATGTCATGGTGGTTAAATGAAAAGCATCGATAAAAGGGGTTTTAGAATTCTATCAAAGCTTGGACCAACTGTTATTTATAGGGATCTTCAACAACATGGCCATATGCCCATATTTTACTGTAAATTAGGTTTGCATAGCTTTATCCCATCCTTCCCATATATGTACTAATTCAAAAATATTATTCTATCTAAGATCGAAGTATGTGATCTTCAATAGTCCTGATACAAAGTCCTCAGGTATGCAGTTCCCCCATTTTCTCTGATTTAGTTTAGACTCTATGTAGACTTCTTTAAAAGTTTGGGTCGGACCTCTAAATCGATTCTCGAATTACACATAGTCTAGAACAGACTAATGAGGTATCTTCTCCTTATCCATTATGGATTTATGTTGAAAAAAGTTCAATTCGAGTGGGAGTATCTTCCATGCCCATTAAAAGGCTAACACCTTGGGCAGGCATAGGAATTTACACCCGGTCGGCTTTTCACTAGCCTAAACAGAGGCTAACACCTCAGAAGGCAGAGCTATTTCACCTCTTCCTAAATTATTAGATACTTATGTCGCTCCCACATTAGATAGAAAGGAAACCATTACAAATGTGCACAGTGTGTGCGAAAAGATAAGCATACCCTTTTTTAAAATAAAGAGAAATACACAAACATTGATTTAAAAATAAAATAAGTTAAAAAAATTTTCCAAAATGGGAATTAAAACTAAATCCCAATTGAAACCGAATTAATTAAAATATAATTAACACATGATCAATTTTAGGCCTGACTCTCTAAAAAAATTACATCCCTAGTAGAGTGGCCTAGCTATCATAACATGGCCTAGATGGTGAAATAGCTCGATTGAAATAGCTCTTAACTATATCAGTGGTGATGTATCATTATTTCAAAACTATTTATTCTTTTTTTTCTTAGGTCATATTGATATTAATATTCTCTTATTTCTGGGGCTTGGTAGTTAAGATAAATCATTTACCCATTTTAACCCTAAATAGTCATCGCAAAATGACCATTTGTTTAGAGTCTCCACCAATCTATTTTGGACAGGTGAGATTGGTCACCTGTTAAAATTAATGCTTTAAAGGTCACAAAACCCTAAAGATAAATTTCATGGTCTATGACATACCAGAGATCATTTTTAAGGGTTCAGGAGTTAGTTATAGCAATAAGTAAGGATCGACCCTCTTATGGTGCCTAAAATTGGTACCTTATTGATCATGATTAAGTTAAACTTTAATTTTTATCCGGCATCAATATGTGGTATTTAATTACAATTCTTATATTATTAAAATCAGATTTTATTATTCCATGAGAGAAAATCAAGGTTTTGCATTTTGAAAATCGAAACGTCTTAAGCACCCCTATTGGAAAACTAATAGGACATGATAGTTTTTATTATTCCTTTTTATACCCCAATGAAAAACCAAAGGGACATAAAAGGTTCTAAAAACCAAAATATCTTTCACATCCTACTGGAGTACCTAGCAGAATGTGAAAGATTTTTATTTATGGGTATCTCATCACTAGAATGATCCATAAAACCCCTATCACATATGGGTGAGAGGAGTTTCATGCAACACTCTAACTCCAAGACATTGCCTTTATTTTACAAAGACATACAAATTTTATTTGAAACAAAAATGAAAGACCTATGACTCAGTCTGGACACTAAAGTACTAATTCAAATCTAAGGACTAAGAAAATAAAAGAAAAATGAACCTATCCTTAAAGCATACCTTCAGCATAGAAACAATCAGTGGTTACTTAAGACTGGGTTTTAAGAATAATTAAAATATCCCTAAGGATTACCATTGACACTAAGGCACCTAATAGTTACTTAGGATTTGGTTCCAAGGAAAATTAAAATATTACTAAGGCACACCATTGACACTAAGGCACCCGATAACTACATAGGATTGGGTTCTAAGGAAAATTAAAAAATTCCTAAGGCTAACCATCAATATTAAGGCACTTGGTAATTACTTAAGATTAGGTTCTAAGGAAAATTAAAATATTCCTAAGGCTTACCATTGACACTAAGGCACTCAGAAACTACTTAGGATTGGGTTATAAGGAAAATTAAAATATTCCTAAGGCTTACCATCAACACTAAGGCATCTAGTAAGGAAAATTACAAAAATGTCCCTTGAGTATACCTTTATCATGTGTCGATGTTCCACGTGCCCGACCTTTACAAACTTTCGATGATCCGAAGGGCCAAAACATGCTCAACTTAAAAAATATTTTGATGTTTGACATGAAGGAGTAAAAGAACATCGAATGAATCGCTCGTCCGACTAGTCTTGGACAACCACCACGAGGTGGCCTTAAACTTGGAGTCACCATCGATTAGTTTAAGTTAGGCATGACCGGATGCTTATTGAAAATAATACTAGAGATTCGTTGTTTTGGGTCCGAGAGTTGGTTATGTTTGGGGAAGGATTAGCACCCCTACAACACTAGAAAATCGGTACCATCTAACTATATCTTACTTCAATCTTGGTTTCGTCAGTTCTATTTTTATCATCAATTAAATATAGTTCCCTTTAGTGCATGAAATTTTGGTAAAGATACGAATCCAAGTTTTAATGAAAATTTTATCACCTATGCGCCTTAGAGAGGTGAGAAACATAGGGGTTTTTAATGAAAAGGATCTTCAAATAGTTTTTTTAAAATCAAATATCTGATGTTCAGCACTGGAGAGATACTGGCATTAGATATTGTTTTATGATTCTAAAAATAATTTTTAAAGCATAAATGCTCAAGGTCCCTATAAGAGGAAACGTATTAGTAAGATAGGAAATAAAGCAATAAATAAATCTACACAAAAATAAACACACAAAATACATAAAAAGGTGATTGAAATGTATCTCATACTTGTCTTCTATTATTGATGAATAGCCAAGGCAACAACATTGAGACTTAGTTAGATTCAATGGAAATTTGAAGAAGAAAAGATTTCAATGACTCGAGGATGTCTTGGAAAAAAGTTTAAATTTTAGAAGAAATATGTAGAGTGGGGTTGGAGTATCCCCTGAGTAAAGTGGGGTTGGAGTATCTCCAAAAGTGAAAATTTAATGTCATATTGAGGTAAAAGCGGGGTTGGAGTATCCCCTCAGAGTAGTGGGGTTACAGTATCCCAAAAATGGAGGTTTGATATTAGGTTTGAGTTAAAAGTGGGGTTGGAGTATGCCTTTAGAATATTAAGGTTAGAGTATCCCCAAAAAAGAAGGTCTGATATTGGATTTGAGTAAAATGTGGGGTTGGAGTATCCCCTCGAAATAGTGAGGTTAAAGTATCCCTAAAAATAAAAATCTTTAATGTTAAAAGGAAGGGGTCATATTTTTGAAAAAAGAGAATCTTTAAAAACTGAGAGCCGAAGTTTTGGCTAAAATGTTCCTCTTTTGTTTAGCCTTGGTCCAACTCTAAAGGGCTTAGGCCATGGGAATGAGCTAAGTAGATCATGAGGCGTTCGAATGCCTCAATAAGAGCATTTCAGAAATTGGGCTAGAAAGAGAGGACAGCGTTGCACCATTTCCCTTTCTGAATTTATTTTGAGCTTATCTAAAGGTCCCCAAAGGTAAACGAGGTACTTTTGGAAAGGTAACTCGGTAAGGATTAATGCAAAAATATTCTAAAAATCCTAGAAAATCACTTTCTAGGTAGAATTAGTTTTTGAACTTTAGCTTGTCTTAACACTAGCAGCATGTGCATGGTAAAGGTATGATGGACTTTGAAAAATCATTTTGGATTCATCCAAAATTGTTAAAATGTGAATAATACCTTTCAAAAAGGGAATTTCATGAACTCTGTGGGAAAATTATTCAAGGGATTCAAAAATGTTGTTTGTTAGGTCGAAACAGCCTGAATAGTAAACTACTCGTTGGATCTAGGGGTTTTAGATAGTGAAGACTCAAAAATCACAACTATTTCATCTGAGATGATCTAAAGGTAAATGAGATACCATTAGAATGGTAACTCGAAACCCTTTAAAGGAAAAATACCAATACATTCTGGATAAATCATTTTTTATTTTCAAATAAATTTTCAAAACCAGACCACTGTGCTGCCAAAACAAAACAGGAAGGTGTTTGATACTTTTGGTTTTTCATTAGGTTTACCTCAAGCCATGGATGTTCAAACATCTGTAACTGAGATGAGGGGTTGACATGGGTGTCAAGAGTTCATTCCACAGTCCTGGAGTAGTTTGGGATGATGGAACATCCCGTTGACCATGCCATTATAAGGGTGTTTGGCTAAGGACCAACGATTCACATTTTTCAACTAAAAAACTTCATTTCATTTTTTGAAAACCAGTATTCTTATACTCATTCTTCCACGAATCCAGAACTAAATACTTGCTTAGCCCCCAAGGTTGGAAAGCTAACTTCATGAAGATCTTCAGCTCATGTTATTCTCCATGTGTGAGAGACAGCATATGCTTAACTTGGGGAGGGTACTATTTGAAATTGGGTTTTCTAACATTCAAACAAATATCTCAACAAAAACAAAGTGCCACAGACATGACATAGTACATGGTGAACATGTATGCATAAAAAAAGAATGCATGGAGATCATAGATAGATGCATGACCACACTTAGGATAAACACATTGAAAATAAAAACATTTTTATTTCATGGAACCTATTAAGCTGCTAGGAAATGTATGGGCATACTTATGACATATTAAGATGCATGCTCTACGTGAGATACAAGTGTGAATGTGGAAGAAACATGGCAAGGTGACATGGATAAAGGCTGTTATGGTGGTGAAAATGTAAAGGGACAACATGTAGACACCAAGAAAAACATCAAGATCCTAAAGTACCACAACTAAAGCCAAAAAAATGCATACACATCCTAGGGTGGCCATGAAAGCATAAAAAGGTTTACTAAGATGATGTTAATTACAAAATAGAAAATATAAAGATCAAGGTAGAAGGGACATACCAAAAAGCTTGAACTTTCTTTTTTTTTTTTTGAGCAGTGGCTGTAGGCTTAATTTCTTCCTTCTCTTTGCTATTATTTAGCAAGAAAAAAGATAAAAAGAAGTAGCTTCTTAGTGGTATGGTTGATGATGAGGCTTTTTAAGGATCAAAATGTGTGAAAAGTTGGAATTTTAAAGGTTTTCTAGTGGTGGTTTGGGGTAGCTACGGGAATGGAGTATGGAGGTTAATGAAATAATGTTTTTTTGAAGTCTTTGGGGCAGCAAATGATTGGAGAGTTTTTAGGAATGGCTCTAGAATTTTTTTAGTGGAAAGCTTTTTTGATAGCTGGGAGAGTTTTTTTCTCTAAATAGTTGATTTTTTTTAGGTAACTTCCTTTAATATATATTGTTCTCTTGGTTCAGCCCCTCCTTTTTAGAAGACAATGTGAAGGGCCTCATTGATTTTTCTTCTGCAGCAAGGCATATCTTCAACTACCATGTTCAGTTCACTTTCTTCTTATTTGTTCTACCATGCTGATCAAGGGGGTAGAAAGGTTGTGAAAGCCTACAAGCTGGAGATAAGCCTGCCATCCTCTTACATCCATATATTTTATGAAAGTGACCTTTGTCATTAATTATTTGGACTCCAAGAATTTGTTAGAATCCCTTAATGAACCCATAGTTAAGGTTTGCAATGTTATATGGTAGTTCTTTGGTGCAAAAACATGTTTAAATCGGATTTTGAATAGCTAATGCGAAAGCTGAAAGGTAGCTCAAAGTAGCCAAAATAGCCTGCATGTATCAATACATATCACTTTATATCGATACTCAAGGTAAATTTTATGCATGAGTATCGATACAGGGATACTTGTATCAATAATAAGAGCATAAATCATTTCCAATCTTAAGATTTTGAGACGTGTATCAATTCTCCATTGATTTGTGTTGATAATTAAGCTCCTGTATTGATACATTTCACCAAAAATCATAATTTTAGCTACTGCCAAGACTTGTATCAATATAATCATGGTAGGTGTCGATACCAAATCCTCATGTATCAATACTATACATGGAAATTCAAAATTTTGGTAACATGAAAGCCTCATGATAGTGTTTAAGCACCTATATTACCTGTACATACCTTAGGTTCCTCGAGTTGTCTTATCTTTATCACAAAAAGAGGAAAATTATCCTTTTTTGAATTTTTCTTTAAAGTGGTCCATAAACATTTTAGGCCTTCCTAAAAAAACTTTGTCGCTGGGCGATCCTCCCCCAGCTTTATTTTTTTTTTTATTTTGTCACCTTTTACCTAACTCCAAAGATACCAAAAATTGGTTCGGATAAAATAAGGTGTCTACAACTACTTCTCTTTGATTGTTTCAAGTATTAGGAATAGGGCAAAGATAAATAGACATCATTTTGTTCAGACAGTGTATTAAGCTATTTTTTGAGTGGGAAAGAAAAGGTGTCCTGCTCTTTAAGGACTAAAAAAAAGAAGTGTGACTAGCTTTTGTGGGCTTAAAAGCAATAAAAAGGCATTCTGCTCTTTAAGGACTAAAATAAAGGGGTCCCACTAGCTTATGTGGGCTTAAAAGAAAAACAAAAGGTGTCCTGCTCTATGAAGACTAAAATGAAAAGGGTGCCACCAGCTTATGTAGGCTTAAAAGAAAAATAAAAGGTGACCTACTCTTTAAGGGCTTAAAAGAAAAAGAAAAGGCATCATGCTCTTTGAGGACTAAAATGAAAAGGGTGCTACTAACTTGTATAGGCTTAAAAGAAGAAAAAAAGGTGTCATGCTCTTTAAAGACTAGAATGAAATGGGTGCTACCAGCTTATGCAGGCTTAAAAGAAAAAAAAAGGCATCACCCTCATTGAGGACTAAAATAAAAAGGGTGCCACCAGCTTATGCGGGCTTAAAAGAAAAGGCATCATGCTCTTTAAGGATAAAGAAGAAAATGTCATGTTCTTTGAGGACAAAAAAAAGGGGGTCTTACTCTTTGAAGATAAGAAAAAAAATATCACGCTCTTTGAGGATAAGAAAAAAAAGGCATCTTGTTCTTTGAAAATTAGAATGAAAGGGGTGCTACCAGTTTGTGTGGGCGTAAAAGAAAAAAAAAGGCATCATGCTCATTAAGGACTAAAATAAAAAGGGTGCCACTAGCTTGTGTGGGCTTAAAAGAAAAGGCATCCTGCTCTTTGAGGACTAAAAAAGGTCCTACTCTTTGAGGACAAAGAAGAAAATGTCTTAATCTTTGATGACAAAGAAAAAAGGGGTTCTATTATTTGAAGACAAGAAAAAAAACATCTTGCTCTTTGAGGACAAGAAAGAAAATATCTTGCTCTTTGAGGACAAGAAAAAGAAAATGTCTTGCTCTTTGAGGACAATGAAAGAAAAAAGATACATCCTACTCTTTGAGGACAAAAAAAAAAAGATGTTGAGATTAGATACCTTTCTTGGACGATTTGTACTGAGCTTGTGATGTTAAAGGTACTCACCTAAGATTTGTTTTGAGCTTTTTAGAAATAGAAAATCGCACCTTAGGCTCTTTACTAATTTGCCTTAGGCTCTTTACTAATTTGCCTTTTGCATGGGGATTGGTACCTTAAAGATGTTAAATCTTATAGAATGCATAAGAATGCATATGCGTATTTAAATTATACGAAAATGGTGTTTCCAAAGGCATAATCCATCAATTTTAGATCTTTTTCACATCTGATAGTCGACTTCTTATCCTGATGACCAATGATGGCAATAAGAGGATTGTGAAATCGGATAATTCATTTTGGAAGGCTCTAGCTATAAAGAGCCTGTTAGTAACGCGAATGGTGCTTTCTTGCCAATTCTAAGTCTAAAAAGCCTTTTTAACTATTTAAATATGTTGAACACTGGTTGTTTGGGTGCTAATCGAAGCAGGATTTTAGCCTTCCCTTTCTATGATAGGCTTTTCTAGGGGTAGAGTTTGAAAACTTCTCAGGATACAAGATCAAAGAAGGTAGGACCAACCAAGGCCTCAAAGTTCATTTTTGGTCTCTAGATTTAACAAAATTTCTCTCAAGGTTTAAATTTTCTAAGCAATATTATGAAATCCTATTATTAGTTTTGTTCATTTATCAAGCATTATCAATTAAATGATAAACATGATGCAACATGGAATGCAAGGTTATGAAAAGGTTTTATGAGAAATTAAATAATTGTATTCTTATTCGATTAAAAAATTTTGAAATACAAAAAGTCAAAAGAAGTCTTCCCGAGGCTTCGATGCTGATGACACAAATTTTCTACAAAGTGCTTTCAAAGACTTTGTCTCGAGCAAATGATCTTTGTGGTGTTGGTCAAATCATAAGAAAATTTTTCATATTGCTCCATGGTGGGATGGAGGCCTTAAAGTTGGTTATTTGTCATTTTCCAAGTGCAGGTGTAGATGAGGTTTGGTCAGCATAGAACAGATGGGTAAGTTATAATTTGGGGTCTCGATCAGAGTTATGAATATGGAGAAGATTGGTTTAGGTTGATGATGGTTTGGGCTTGACTTAGTTTGAATGGGTTTGGTTACTTAAGCCACCCTTTTAGGTTTTCGACTTAAATTGGTTTTTTTTTTTTGTTCTTGTTTTTTTGGAGAATGGTGGGCAAAGGGCTATAGAATGCCCTTTCAGGTTTTCATCCTAAAGTTCTTTCAAGCATAGTATCTTTTTACGGAATCAGAGTTCACAGGATTGGGTAGGTCGTTGCCATCCATTTCAGTTAAAATTAAAGCTCATCCAGAGAATACACGCTTCATCGTGTATAGTCTTTCCTAATTTGGGGTCTATTTTTTGTGAACATCTTAATGGATTGGGAGAATTTGCTTAAGCACCAATTCATCTTCTTAAAACTGATAAGGATAGACTTTTTTGTCATAGGCTCTCATCATGCGCTTTCGATACATCTACCCATGATAGATGGCTTTGATTCTTTTCTCTTCGACAAAATTAAGTTGCTCAAATCAATCTTTAACCTATTCAACCTCTTCAAGTTATGATTCCATTAAAACTCTGAGGGAAAGGATTTTAACCTCGATAGGTAGAATAGCTTCCATGCCATAGACTAAGGAAAATAGTGTAGCACCCGTAGAAGTTCATATGGTCATGAGATAAGCATGTAAAGCAAAGGGCAACTTTTCATGCCAATCCTTGTATGTCTCAACCATCTTTTCGATTATATTCTTGATATTCTTGTTGGCTACTTCCACTTGCCTATTTATTTTTACACAATATGGGATAAAATTTTGATGTTGAATTTTGAACTGAGAGTAGATTGCTTGTATCATTTTGTTTTTTAGATTACACGCATTGTACATAATGATTTTTCTCAGGAAGGCCATTTTGATAGATGATGTCCTACTTCACAAATTTGCACATGATAGCTCTAGTGACGTGAGCATAAGAAGCTACTTCCACCCACTTAGTGAAATAATCGATAGCAACTAGGATGAAATGATGTCCACTAGAGGCCTTAGGGGTGATTGGTCTAATCATGTCTATGCCCCACATAGAAAATGGCTATGGGGCTGTTATAACATGCAATGGTACTAGAAAGACATGAATCTTGTCTTCATAGATTTGGCATTTATGGCATTTTCGGGCATAATTGATGCAATCCATTTCTAGAGTCAACTAATAGTAGCTCGATCGTATGACTTGTTTTGCCATTCGGTGTCCATTAGCATGCATACCACAGATCCCTTCATGGACCTCCTGGAGGATTCTTTTGGCTTCTGAGGCATCCATACACTGGAGTAATACCTGGTCCAAACTCTTCCTGTAAAGCGCTTTACCATCCAAAATAAAGTTTGTAGCCATTCTTTGTATGGTTCTTTTATCATTTTTGATGGCATGATAAGGGTATTGCTGATTTTTGATACACTGAAGGATGTCATGATACCAGGGCAAACCATCATTTTCTTCCTCGATATTCTAGCAATATACCGGTGTTGAATGAATGCTCATTTAAACATGGGCAATGTCTAACTCTCGATTGACCTTAAACATGGATGATAGAGTGGCTAAGGCATCAGCAATTTGATTCTCTTCCTGAGGTAAATATCAGAAGCTAAGATCATCAAATTTTTTTCTTAATTCTAAGACTAACTTTTATAATAAGTTAGTTTGGCATCATGTTTCTACTATTCACCTTTCAATTGGTAAATGACAAGGCCTGAGTCGCCAAACACTTGTAAGGTTTGGATCCCCTTATGATTGCAGCTCGGAGTCCTATGATGCAAGCCTCATATTCAGCTATATTGTTAGTGCAATCGAAGTTTAATTTCGTAGTGAAAGGATAATGACTTCCTTCAGATGAGATTAAAATTGCCCTAATTCCATGCCCTAATGTGTTTAAAGCACCATCAAAAAACAATTTTAGTTGCTTCTCTTACCTCGGATATGCACATGAAGTCTTCATTGGGGAATTAGAAGTCCAAAGGTTGATAATCATTCATTGCTTGACTAGCCAAGAAATCTGCAGTTGCGCTACCCTTAATGGCTTTTTGATTCACAAATATAATATCGTATTCAAAAAGCGAGACTTGCCATCTAGCCAATCTCTTTGACAATGTAGGTACTTCACATAAGTATTTAACAGGATCTAGTTTAGCGATCAACCATGTGGTGTGCCATAACATATATTGTCTTAACCTCCTAGCTATCTAGTCTAGAGCGCAACACAGCTTTTCTACTATTAAGTAGTTTTTTTCACATTCTGTGAACTTCTTGCTTAAATAATAGATAGCAAGTTCTTTCTTTCCTGAATCATCATGCTGGCCTAATACACAACCATCGAACTATCAAAGATTGATAGATATAAAATTAGAGGTCTACCTAGGATTGAGGGCATAAGCAATAGAAGGCTTGAAAGGTATTGCTTTACTTTACGAAGGCTTTTTGACATTCTCTGTTCCATTCTCTGAGATTTTGTTTACGAAGTAACTGAAAGATCAGATCACATTTGTTGTTCAATTTAGATATAAATCGACTATATAGTTTAATCTTTCTAAAAAACTTTTCATCTTTTTTAGGGTTTGAGGTGATGGAAGGGTTTTAATGGCCCTAACCTTGTCACAGTCCACTTTTATTCATTTTTCACGCGCAATAAAGCCTAATAACTTGCCATATGTGACACCAAATATGCATTTGGCAAGGTTTAACTTGAGCTAATATTTGCGAAGGTGTTTGAAGAGCTTCTACAAGCTGGCTATATGCTCATTCTCTCTAACTAACTTGGCAATAATGTTGTCCACATAAATTTTGATCTCTTTGTGCATGAGGTCATGAAATAATGTCAACATCGCCCTTTGATAAGTTACCCCAGCATTTTATGCCCAAAAGGCATAACTTTGTATCAAAAAGTTCCCCACATAGTTAAGAAAGTGATTTTTTTCCATCTCTTTTATCGCCATTTTGATTTGGTTGTATCCCAAAAATTCATCCATGAAAGAAAAAAATGCATTTTTGGCAGTGTTATCCACTTGGGTATCGATATGGGGCAAAGAAAAATTATCTTTTAGACTAGCCTGATTCAAGTCCCTATAATCCACACGTATTTGCACCTTACCATCCTTCTTAGAGACTAGGACTATATTGGCCACCCACTCATGGTATCTAGCGGCATTGAGAAATCCTGCTTCAAATTATTTCTTGACTTCTTCTTTGATCTTTAGCAATATCTTGGGTTTCATCCTCCTAAGCTTTTGTTGTTCAGGTTTACACTCAGGTTTGAGAGGAAGTTTATGGACTACAATGTTGGTATTCAATCCAAGCATATCTTGGTAAAACCAGGCAAACACGTCTCGAAACTCTTGAAGAAGGCTTATCAGTTGGTTTTGGGTTAATGGTTTTATAGAGGTGCTAAATTTGGCTTCCTTTCGATCTTCTTCTACCCTAAGGTTTATGGTTTTGGTGGGTTTTTTATAAGGTAAAATTTATTTTTCTTCTTGTTCAATTAGTCTGAGTAGATATGGAGGTATAAGGTCCTCCTCAATCTTCTTCATACTTAACCCCACCTGCACAAATTGCTTACACAAAGTTGATTTCCTAAGTCTCAATACGGATATTCATGTCATCTTCATCTGAATAACTAAAAATACAGAAAAAAATAATATAGGCAAAAAGATATATAGTGGGAGGCAAAAATAGACACGATGAAATGCATAATGCTCTATCATTTTCATTGATAATACTTACTAAAAGGTGCCCATACAAAGGATCCCATAATGCTTTTGGGTGAAAGCATGTTGGTTTGGTTCATAGCATTACTTTGAAAGCATTTTAAATAATACAAGGATTTTTGTCTCAGTCCAGACGCTCAGAATAAACTTTAGAGGGTATAAGTCAATCTCTCCACCCATTGCTGATGGCTTTTCAATTACATTGATAGAGAAAGCCCTAAAAGTGTTCCTTATCATAAGTATGAAATTTGTCACACTAGTGTTAACATATCCGCCTGGATGAAAGTTTTTATGCAATGGCAAAATGCCATAGGTTCATGTCCTATGTCTTGTCCCAATAGATGTGCTATTCTTTTCTCTCGATTCTTCTAGGCCTGCTTTTTCTTCTGTTGTGCATTGGGTTTGGACCCCACTCCTTTCTTGTCAGTCTGATGGGTCACCTTTAGAGCTTTAGTAACTCCTTAGAGGCATCTTCCAAGCCTTTTTCTGGCTCGAGCATATTTGCCTACTATTTGTTTTAAGCTCATTCGCATGCTTTCTGACAGATAAGGCTTAATCCTGGGTAACCCTTTCTTGACATAGATGGCACTGATGAACTCAAATGATTAAAAAGAGGGTTTTGGAATACCTTCATTAGGTTCAACATATGGGGTGTCGATCAAGGTAGTAGTAATAATATCTTTTTCTCCACCAATACTAATAACTTTGTTTCTAATTACAAACTTTAATTTTTAGAGCAAGGATGATGGAACTACTCTCATAGAATGGATCCATGGCTTTCCCAAAAGGCAATTATATGATGGAGCAATGTCCATCACATGAAAGTCAACCTCATAAGTACATGGGCCTATTTGGAGTAGGATAGTGATGTTCCCCACAATGCTTTTGTAGGTTTCGTTAAGCGCCCGCACGACTGTGTGACTGTTTTGAATGTGAAATGCATCAATAGGAAGCTTATTCAAGCATGACATAAGCATTACATTCAAAGCTGACTTATTATCGATGAACACTCTAGGCAATGTGCTCCCTTTATAGTATGTGGTGATATGAAAGGCTTTATGTTTTCCTCTTCCTCATTGTGGAATCTCGTCACCATTAAAGGATATGTAATTATCAGTCGTGATATTGTTCACTAGATGATCTAGCTGGCTTATAAAAATATTAGGAAAGATATAGCCTCATTCAAAACTCTCAAGAGTACATTTCTATAAGCTTTAGAGTTCAAAAAAAGTGATAGTATGGATATTTTGGCAGGTTGCTTATTTAGCTGATCCATGATACTATATTCATTGTGTTTGATAAACTTAAGAAACTTTATTGCTTCTTTCTCACTGATCGTTCTTTGGTGACTTTTGAATCTGACTTTTTAGTTGTAGACTTAAGTGTTTGAAGATTCTGGCTAGTATCTTCTTATTGTGCTTTATGTTTTAAGGCTAGTGGGGTATAACACCTACCACTCTGAGTCAAGTGGCTTACCCTCAAAAGATCAATATTTGAGGCTAGTTGACTAGATTCCCTAATAATTAAAGTTTTACTCTCATAGTTCTACAGAATAGGCCTGTTATCTTCGTAGGGGAATAAAAATTGTAATTGAATGACCATCCTTGGTGTAGATAGGGCAGGAGCGGCTTAAGGAAGTGATCGATTAGCATACAAGATTAGTGGCCTTCTAATGCCATAGGAGAGATTATCCCTATCACTTTCTGTGGCATTGACAGATGGGAGTGCCTCTACGGTTTAAATAGTCAAAGTCTTCTTTTCATCATAAAATTTGATGCTGCCTTCCTTCATCATTAGACCATGGCACGAAACTCTTTACACATCTGAAATGTATGACCATGTACTATATGGAAATCGCAAAAGTTGTCTACTTTTTCCTCTTTCTTCTCGACCCCATTAACTAATTTGGCTTTTACCAGATTTTGCCAAATTTTGCTTATTAGTGTTTTTAGCTCTTCCATATTTTTCACGATCTCGTAATTTTGCTCAGCAATGAACCTTTCTAGGTTTGCATCTGCGCGGGTTTGAGATAAACGGGCTCCTTTATTTAACCTTGACTGTCATGTTATTTCAACTTTTCCTTTCCTTTTGCCCCTACCTGATTCTCTTTTTAAAGCCCCATCCATCATCCCATAAAGTATGACTACATTTGTAAATCATTTAGGGGTTCTTTTTAACCACTTCATTATATTATGGTGACTGTAGTATGCCAACGAGCCTGATGATCATTTCTTTCTTCATCAATAGTGGTTGAATTTAGCTAGCCTTTTTCATCCACCTAGAGGCGTAATGCCTAAAGCTTTCATTCGGCTACCTCTCTATACTCGTAAGAGAAAGGCAAATCAGGATGCCATCATTATTCACTTCCTCCTTTTCGATGACATTAACAGATGGATAACTCAATTCATGATATTCCTCATAGAATTCTATCTCGGATCGATCTATCATTTCTTAGACTATTTTCAAGTATGATAAAGATTGTTGTAAATTATGCTTTTTAGCACAGTAGCTGTAAGAGGACTCCATGAATTCCTTTCTTGGGCTTACTATCCTAACCTCCTTGAATGCTTGCCACACTCTACTCATTGGCGTATTGACCTATCTCACATCTCTTTTGATCCAATAGCCTTTCTCATCAATCATGGCATTTACTTTTGGTTCAACGAGATTAGGGAGCGGGTTGGCCCTAATATTTAGTCCAGGCCCTTGTTCTATATTGATTACGTCTCTTTTCAATAGGCCTTACACCTTGCTTTTGAATAAGGTGCAATTCTCAATTGAGTGTCCCTGTGCTCCAGATGGTATTCATAGTAAGCATTATCATCATACCAGTTGGGGTATAGTGGAGATTTTGGGTCTAAGAACATTAGGATGACCAATCGACCAACTAATAGGCGATTGTAAATCTTTTTATATGAGTATGGTAAAGGTCAAAATGTTCTTTTTCTCAGGGTCTTTGATGATTACTAGGGGCTCTGGCATTGTTTATGCTGCGAGGTTACATGCTAGGAGGAGTGTTTTCAACAGGATTTGGCATGAGGGCAACTGTTTGAGCAATCCCAGTAGAGTGAACCACTGGGGCCATTTGGTAGGGGCTAAAACTTGGATACAACATACTTGGGGCATATACCCCTTGAGTTGAGCCTGGATTTTAAGGGAACTTTACGGTGCCGAGATTGGCAGTGCTTATTTCTTTTTCTTTTCCTTTACTTATTGGTTTCTTAATTGACCTAGATGATTCTTCTATGGATATTTTCCCACTTTTGATGGCATTATCAATCATCTCCTCTGATATAACCATATTAGCAAAATTCTTCATGGCGTTTCCCACCAATTTCTCATATTAAGGAGCTTTCAAAGTGCCGATGAACATAACTGGCATTTCTCTTTCAGTTAATGGAGGCTAAACTCAAGCTACCTCCTCCCTTCATCTTTGGGCATACTACCTAAAACTCTTAGAGGCTTTCTCTATGTTCATAAGAGAGAGGCAATCTAGGGCCCGGTCAAATACATGCTTATATTGGTTGAGGAATGCATGAGCCAGATCTCATGATTGACCTCTATTGGTTGAGGATTTCTATTAACCTCATGATGAAGAAAACTTATCTCATGATTGACATCCTTCTAGGATAAATAGCTTTTGAATTTTGATGCTTTAACATCGAATTTGTAAATGTTAGGGAGTCATTTTTTAAACATTTTATAAAAATGGTATAAAACGTACTTTCAAAAAGAAAATTCCTTTTTAAGAAATGATGTAAAGTTTTAAAAATTATTAATGATCACTGTGAAAGAATGAATTTATATCTTTACATTTCTCTTTCTAACTTTTCCATGTATGGAATCATGGCTACTTGAAAGATTAGTGCTTTAAGGAAGTAGCTTTGAAATTCCTGAATTATGATCATCCTAGAATAACTGAAAAAGAAAATTCTAACCTAGGCTAAAAGTGATGGAATAAATACTTTCAAAATTTTATGGACTCCTTTAGAAATCTAATATATGAGATATTCTTTTAGAGATCCTTATTACGATAATTTGACGTATGTCAAAATTATGCCAAAATAATTTAATTTGCTTTTTAGCAACTAAAGCATGAACCCCCTAAACATTTTCCAGAAGCTACAAAGGATTCATATGTCGGGGTACGACGACTAAAAAATCTATCCTATGTCCTTAGTAAAATCTTTTAAGCTATATGGTTGCGTAACATGTTAAATAACCCAAGGTCAAAATTTCTTGTAAACATAGATCTTCAAAGATAGAACACAAATACTCTTTCTAGACTTTAAGTCTCAGTCTTGCTTGATTTCTTATTAGTGATAAAAAGAAAAAGGGGACATGCTTATAAATTATGAAAGGAATGGAGAATTAAGTTATGGATTTTAAGGCATACAAAAGGAAAAAAATAGAAAAATGAAAAAAAAAAAAAAAAGCAATATCACATGATTAAGATGCTTAAAATGTTTTCAAGAAAACTTTTTTAGAGTAGTAACTCTCCCACTTAAATAGTTATGTTTAAAATGAAAAATAATCATCTTTTATCATCCTTTTTTTATATTAGGAAATTATTTCCTTTGCTACCTTTTTTAGCCTAGTGAATTCTATTTTCTGTGAACCCTGATTGAGGATCAACTTCACAACAAAGGAAAAGAAGAAAAAAAAGAGAAAAAATATCTCTTTAAGAAACATAGGAAATAGATATTCCATTCTATAATTGTGAAAATGTTCAAAATCATGGGCAAATGCAAAATGGGCCTAGTTTTCAAAATCTAAGATTCCTTTTAGAAAGATAATAGAAAAACAAAAAAAAAAGAGGAAAATGAAATAAAAAAGGCAAAAGCACAAAATAAGAAAAAAAAGCAAAAGAAAGTAAAGTACATAAAAAAGAAAAAAAAAGGAAGAAAAGATCAGGAAATAAAGATATGCAATCTTTTAAAAGGTAGAATGGATGAAACCCTTAATGGAAAGAAATGATCTTTGATCCGGTCACCCTTAAACACATAATTTGGGCTTGTTTATCTTTTCTTTTTAAACCATGAACCTTTATCTCCCATTTTGATCATATGAAGCTATATAAGCTGATGAGCCTATTTTTGGAAAACTCTTTTTTTGGATAAGCTTTGATTTTTCTTAAAAACATGATGAAGCAATCAAAGAAAAAAAATTTTTAAAACGGAAATAATGAAGCTATTGGGTGAAAACCCTAAAAAATGGGCAGTCTATAAAAAATAGAAGAATTTTAAATGTCACCAATGGGATTACTAAGATCATGCGAAGGATAATCATTTTAAAGAAATCTATGGACATCTAAAATTCCCCAAAGATCATAATCGATTCTAAAAATTAAAATCCTTCATCCTTTCCAGATTGAACTTTTAATCCTAAAGCTATCATAATAATCTTGGTGCTAGTCAAAGTGTAGACATTTAAAAAAATTAAAAGAATATCAACTTTGTTTTCTTTTTAAGGAATTCATGTTGTATGAAGATTGATCCATTCATGAGACTAGAAGATTAGGTACATATTTTGTAGATTATGAAATTTTTTTGGACCAACCTAAGCTCTTTTGAATTAAGGTTTCCATTCAAAACTAATAACCAATTTTCCATTTAGGAAACTTCTTCCCAAGAGATTATTTATCTTTAAAAGACTTTAAGATCACATATTGTAAGCATAATATCTTCTAATGCAAGAGTTTCACTAGCTAAAAGCTTTGAATAAAATACATTTTCAACAATAAAGTTGTTTTGAAAAATCAAATCAAATAATGTTATGGAAAGAGGTAAGGGCTCTTCTGATTAAAGGGATACAAAAATAGATAAAACAAAATTAATGAAAGTTAGAAGGTAAAATAAGAATTTGAGATAGATTTTGATAAGAATTTGAAAGGCACTAGGGAAATATGATAAAAAAATTTTAAAAAGAGAATGATCTCTTTAAAAGCATACTTTAAAAGCATAGGGGGTTCGTGGTACATTTTAATTTCAAAAAGAGCTGATAAGAAAGTTTAAACCAAGTGCCAAATAGAACTAACCTGAGTTTAAAACTTTGGCATTATTAATGACTATATGCATCATTTTTCACTATTGCTTATGTTTGAACATTATTTGTCTACATATGAAATGTGTCAAGTGCATTTGCATCATTTATTGACATATGTATTTGTGTTATCTTACATGCATTTGCACCATCATTAATATCACATTTTTATCATTTCATGTGCATTTGCACCTTCGTTGAAGTCTATATTTGCATCATTTCATGTGCATTTACACTATTTTTGACATCAGTATATGTATCACTTCATGTGCAATTGTATCATTATTGACCTTCAATTTACACTTTTCAACCACCGTATTATTGGTCTTCACATCTACATCATTTCATGAGTATTTACACCATTTTTATCCTCGTATTTGTATAATTTCGTGAGGATTTGCATCATTAAAGGTATTAAGCACTTACATCATTTGTGACTAATTGTAATTGTATCATTCTATGAAACATCTGTGCCATTTTATGATCTTTACATTTGCACTTTCAAACATTTGCTTTGCATATGGGCAGTTACATATGCATTGTTTTACATATATGTATCATTATGGAAGGCGTATGCATCATTATGCATCTGCATATACAGCATTTAGCGACCACTTGCATTAGTATTTATCTGCTCATTTGTATCATTTGATTTTATCGAGCAATGGCATCATTTTTAAGATATTGTATTATCAAACTTGATAACTATAGTTACATTAATTTTTGGTTAGTTGAATACACTTGCAAATAGTCATTTGATGAAATTTGAAACATCTAATAATGTTTGTTATAATAAGTTTTCGATGGAAAAATCTAAAGTATTTAAAAAAACTCTAGCTTTGACAAGTTTTAGATGGTGAAATCTGAATCATCTAAGAAAGTTTGTTAGAACAAGACTTTGTTAGAGATGTTTGAAATCATTGAAATGATGCACTTTTTTCCATATGGATGAAGAGCTGTTTGTGCATCTACGACCATGGGCATTCTATGGTATTCAAGGGTTTTCCTTTGAGTCATTAGAAGAGTGTACTGGTTCTGCCAATGGGGTTTGGTAAAAAAGGTATATTGTACCCAGTCTTTACCAAACATTGGTAAAGAAGACCAATACCTTTGTTAATTGGGGTCGATTGGCATAGAATGTTTCTTTCTTATCTGTTTACCTTGACCATTCACAAATAGATTATTGCTTTCTAAAATCTTCAATGGTGAAACTTGAAGTAGCAAATGTTTGTTACGATAATTCTTTGGTGGTATATCCAAAGCCTCTAATGGTGACATTTAGAATTCAAGTCTTCAATCATGATAGCTAAAACAGATTCAAGTGTTTAGTGGCAAAAAACAAAACACCTCACAAATGAATTGATTTGCTTAAAACTTTTAGTGGCATGTTATGCATTCAAGTATTTAGTGGTATTATCCAAAGCTTCTACTGGTGACATCTAGAATATATGTCTTCAGTGGTGATAGCTAAATCAAATTTAGGTTTTAGTAGTATATCCAAAGCTTCTACTGAAGGCATCCGAAACTCTAGCCTTTGGTAGTGATATCTAAGATTTTACATGGTTAAGTTTCTAGAGGTGATGTCTGAAACTTCCACCAATCTTTCTACCTTTTATGTTCTTAAGTTGATCTCATTTTCAAAAAATTGGTCAAGCCTTAGTTTATTGCTAAGGTCTTCTAGTTTTTAAGTCAAACTTATTTTCCAAAATAGGGTCAATCCTTAATTTATTGTCAAGATCTTTTTATTTTTAGGTCTAACTCATTTTCAAAAAATGGGTTAAGCTTAGGGACATTGCTAAAGTTTTTTCTGTTTATGTCAAACTCATCTTCAAAATTAGGTTTAGCCTTGAGCATAGTTAAGGTTTTTTTTGTTTACTTTCTTTCTTTCTTTTAAGTCTCAAAATCTTCGTTAGGACTTTGTTTTTAATTAGGGAAAATATTTTATTTTGAAAGGGAAAAAAAATGTTGTGACTAAGCATTTCAAAATTCTCTTGAATAGTAAAGTTTTTTATGTCCCAGACAACATTGTGTCTATGGTCTTTGTCTTATTCCTGATTTCATAGCAATAGCTAAAAAGGGATAGCAATAGACACCTAATTTTGCCCAGGCTTCATAATTGGACTTTCTTGATTTTATGGGCCTACCAAAATTTTTTTAACCCAAACTCTCGAATAAAATATTAATGACCATAAGGCTCTGTTTATGGATTAGGATAAGTTACAAGGCTAACGTTAATGAAAAATAACATTTAAAGCATAATTGACCAATTTAGAAAAAAAGTGTCAAGATCAAAAAAATAAAAAAAATCAGGTCATGAATGATCGAATAAAGGCTATAAATTGACTTATTTAGACCTTTGAAGAAAATAGAGTGTTGTCGAGAAAAATTGGAATCAAAAAAAGCCTGGCTTTAAAAGTCAAAATCAAAGTCAATAGTAAAAAAGTCAACCTAAGCTAAAGTTAACAATTAGCATGATGATGTTCTATGGTGACTGAAGCATAAAATGAACTTGGAAGTGCCCCATATATGCTTTAACCAAGGCTTCTTAGCCGTGGTCTCATATTTTTCTTTGCTTATTTGAAGTTTTTTTTTGAGTTTACTAAGTGTTTAATGTTATGCTTGCTTGCTTGATTGGTGAAAATTAGTTTTCTAAAACTTTTTCAAGATCAGGATTAATTAGCTCAATTGATGAGCCAATTTTGGTTTATATTTCCACTATCATTTCATGTGATAAAGTTAGGACATATTAAGCTTAAATTAAGTGCTCATTGAGGTCATAATAAGTTGGCTTTAAAGTTTCTTAAATTGATTTTTAGTTAGGCTACATTGAGCCTTATGTTTAAACCTTACATGGTTGTAATTAGGAAACTTCATGTGCACGGTTTGGCCTTGTTTTAGGGCTATTACAACCCTAGTGGAAAGGCATTTCAATGCTTCCTTAACAGAAGTGCCTTTACAGGGGAAGTAACAAGGTAGAAAGGGTAGAGAGTATTCAGGTGCTCTAAGATTATTTGAATGCATTTCATTTGTGTTGTGTAGACACCTAATTTTGTCCAAACCTCCATACAAACATCTCAAGGAATCAACAAACCTAAACAGGCAAGCAATGATCCATTTCCCATCATTCCTGGCCAAGGTAAGGTGTTCAGGGAGCCAGTAAAAAAATACAACATTTTCCATCAATTATATCAATACATTTGACTCTACTATCAATATAATGCTTAGCAGTCGCTTAGATCACATTTTTGGGCCTAAATGTATTGATACATTTTGAAATGTATCCATACATTTGCTAAAGGTATAGATACAAGTTCCAAATGTATTGATACATTCAAGCTTTTTTTTGAATGTATCGATACAATACCTATATGTATCGACACATTCACCAAAAATGGTCAAATGTATCAACACAATCATCATTATATCTATACATCTAGGCAATTTTGCCCAAATTTATGCCATTTTTCCTTTGTCTGCATTGATTCAAAATATGAGTTTGATCATATTTTTGGCTCTATAAATCACACAAATTCATACAAGGCCTTACATTTAGGTTTAATTGATTTTTTTAGGCTAGGATATTTTCATGGCAAAATCCAATTTGTTCAAGGTTGAAATTGGTTTTTCCGTATTTACAGACTACACAAAGTAGTCTACTCTACCACCTTGGCTACTACAGCCAATGAGTATAAGGAATGCTAAGCATGGTACCTTAATTTGCTCTTTGGTATAAAGTCTAAACTTGCCCTCACTCAATGCTTGGACGCTTGGCTATTCATTTGTTTATAAACGAGCCAACTTTAGGTCACAAAAAAAGAACATCCACCTCTCACAAGCTCCCCCTTAGCAAAAAATTTAATCTTGTAGCTCCATATTACAACCCCTAAAAACCCTTTAAAAACCTTCTTTTTCAGTCACTCTTCCTCACAAAACCCTTCCCATTACTAATATAACCACTGAGCTTATCTTTGTTACTCTTTCTTGCTAATCCTAGTGAATAAAGGGAAAAGAGTGAGCTAAAAAAATAAAAACAAGTAGAGAAAGGAAAGAGCAAGAGTTCAAGCAAGGTTTTAAAGCTTTGATGGTATATCCCTAACATTCTCTGTTTATTTTCTTGATATTTTTAACATGTTTGGCATCTATATTAATAGCCTTTTTTATGCTAGCCATGTCATTTTCTTAATGTGATCATGCGTTTCTTTGATGATACATTGTTCAACCTTGCTTTGTTGATGATTTGATGATGTTTTAATGATGAAAGTTCCTATTTTTCCTTGGATGATCTTCAACAACTGTTGTTTTGCTGTTTTTACGTTATGTTTCACCTTTTAAATCATGGTTCATGTTTTTGTATAGGTTTACCTAGCAGTTCTTGATGCTTTATTTATGGTGTGTTTGTTGCCATGTTTATTTTTACCAAACTCTCTAAGTTAGGATCACATAATCTTAAACAAATAAGATTAATTTTGGCCTAAGTTTTTCCAACAAACTACTTTTACAATCTTGGGAAAATATCAAACTTACATGCTTGAATTCATGGCTAATGAGACAAAATAAAACTTGATTCTAGCTTTTACAAAATTTTCTATTTACAATATGCTTGATTAAATGTTTTAGTGTTGAGCCTTTGTGTTGTGACTCGATGCCATGGGTAACGGGTGGTATAATTGCCTAACTGCCCAAGACATTGGATAGACCTTTGATTCCATTACTGTACACCCTAATTATTAAACATTCATATGTCCAACACCTTGACATGTGCGTAGAAAATCCTAAACCCAAAAGCACCTATTTTAGTACTGATAGCATTATGACCACAATTTGAAATATTGTTTTTAAACCCTAGATCAATTTTTTTTGAATTATCTAGTATTTTTCCCCTAAAAGGCATCTAATTATATTTCCAATAATATCTTGCTTGTCCACGAATATGCTTAGATGGAGTAATGATTTTTCAAATCATTGCTATCCAGAACCCCTAGAATCAATGATTAACATTATGTGTGGGCCATTTCAACCCACGAAATGATTTTCTGGAATTTCTAAATATTTTTCCTAAAAGCTACATGAAATTCTTTTTTGAAAAAGGTATCTTTTACGATGTAACAATTCCTAATGAGTCTGTAAAGATTTTCCAAAGTTTGTGTGTGACTCTAATGGCTCACCTTCGGGTCATCCGTTGATTGGGATTTGGATTAGGCATGATAAAGTGAAAGTCAAAAGGAAGACCATTAGATAAATCACTTATCCAATCGATCCCAGATGACCATTATGAAATGACCATGACTTGGAGTTGCCACTAATCATTTTGGGCTAAGTATGGTCGGATACCTATTAAAATCAATGATTTCAAGCTATAAACTCGAAACACTAATTTTATAGATTGCTTATATCAAAGTTCATTTTAAAAGAAGCCAAGAATCGATTACATGTAGGGAAGGGTTAAGACCTCCACAATGCCCAAAATTGGTGCCATCTAGCCATAAATTATCAAAGTCTTGATTTTATTTGGTTTTTTCATGTGGTCAATATTTATATGTAATCTCCTTCATATAAAAGCAATTTTTTAGATATTGAGTTCGGGTTTTCATGATAAAAGTTTAATTAATATCTATCTATGAAACCCAAAAGGGAGAAAAAATATAGAGGATTCAGTAGAATAAAATTCGAATCAATGTAGAAGAGGATACTTTATGTCGAGCATTAAGGCATAATGTTGTAGAGTATTGCCTTAGGTTTAATGAAATTTGATTTTCTTGAAAGAATGAATGCGAATCATCACCAAAGAGAGAAACGAGTTAGTAAGACACAAAGAAATATGATAAAAGTTGTATTAAAGATGAACATACAAAAACATAAAAAAAGAAGGACAATTAAGATGTATCTCATAATTGACCTCGATTATTGAGAAATAACTAAATTTACAATGTTGAGATTTGTTTGGATTCAATGGTCATCTTAGGCATAAATATCTAATAAAAGTCCAAGGAATCCTAAGGAAAAGAAAACTTAGATTTTTTATGAAGTTAAAAAAAAGGTTGGAATGCCTCCTTGGAAGAAATAAGGTGAGAGTATCCCCTTAGAAAAGTAGGGTTGGAATATACCCTTCGAAAAGATGGAGTTGAAACATTCCTTAAAAGGAAAAATTTTGAGTGGTTTTTAAAAATCAAAATTTTGATGTGTTTTAAGGAAAATATAGATCTTGAAAGTGAAACACACGATAATTTAAATAAGAGATGGAAATTAATTTTCAAAAGTGTTTGGAGCCTTGATCGAGCCTAAAAAAGACCTGTTTCATGATGCAAAGCTTCATGGGGAAATAATCAGAGGCATCTCAAGTCATTTAAATGATTTGGAAAGGTGGTTCAAGAAAATTTACTTGGGTTTTTCTTTGGCTCTAAAAAAAATAGGGGTAGCATTACACTGTTCATCTTCCAAAATTTATTTTGGATTAGTCCAAAGGTTCTAATCACAAACAAGATACTGTTGGAAAGGTGACTTTGCAAGATCAATGTATTTCTAGGTGAAAGTAATTTTTGAAATTGGGTTTGAGTCAGCATTAATAGCAAGTGCTAGAAAAAGGGAGTAATGAATTTTAAAAATAGCCTTACGCTCTTTTGAAATTGTTAAATCATAAATGATACCTTTTCAAAAATGGAATTTAGCACACTTTTCTTAAAAAATGCTTAAAAATCTAGAAAAATCATTTTATGGGATGGAATTGCCCAAACAGAATATAAATTATTGATCTAAGGATTCCAAATAGTGAATATTCAAAAAATCATAACTTCAAAATTTGAAAAAAAAATCCAAGACTGAAGAAGGTATTTTTAGAAAGGTAATTCAAAGCCCTTTCAAGGAAAAATGCTAGAAAATTCTAAAAAAGTCATTTGGAGTCCAAGAATAATTTTTGAAATCAAGATTACTATGTTGCCAGTACCAAAACAAGGGTTTTTTCGAGTTAAGGCTTTTATGATCACGTGTTGAGGTGTCAAACATGTGAATGTCTAATCACTAAGGTCCATTATAGTGGACTAAGGGACCAATTCAACTCCTAAAGAGGAGGCTGTTGAACTGTTCGCTATCTATGCCATTATCCATGATAGGCTCGAAACAAGGCTTAAAATAAGCACTTGAAAGTATTTTTGATTTTTTGGTTAAAAATTATAATTTATTTGGCCTATTGAGGCCATGATTCCAAACATTTGTGCTTGATATATACCCAAGATTAGAGAACCAATATATTAAAAACATTAAATCCAAGCTAATCGTATTGATTGAGGTTAGTATAGGCTTAACTTGGGGTTGTCTTTCAAAATAGAATTTTACAAGCATCATGGAGGTAATTTAACAAACATGTGATGAACTAAACCAAGTTAAGATATCAAATATCAGTAATTATTCAAAATAGCAAGTCATCCAGGCATTTCATTAAGGAAATCAGAGTGAAAATGCAACCAAAGGCATGTTCAAGATAGAAATATGCTAGGATGAGTGTTTATACATGAAATGAGCATGTTAAGATGAAGAAAAAAAAGGGCAAAATGCATGAACATGGGCAATTTTAATATCAATGAGAGATATTGCATTTTAGTTCATCAAAACAATATTAAAGCATAAAAAAAGGTATCAAAATCCTACCACAAACAAAGCCACAATAATGCATGGAAGCCTGACTAGGGTCATAGAAACATGAAAGTTCATTAAGATGATGGTGACAGAAAAACAAAAAAATAAATAAAATGAAGACAAGATAAAAAAAAACCCCAATGGAGACCTTCCCTTCTAGCTTCTTCTTGAACTAACCAAGCAATTATAAGCTCACTTTGCTTATTTTCTTTGCTATAGATTAGCAAAAAGAAGGATGAAAAAAAGGAGCTTTTAGTTACAGTGGCTATGGAGAATGGTTTTGATGGTAGAGATGAAGGATATGGGAGGTTTTGGAAGAGTTTTTGAAAAGGTGGAAAGAGAGCTACAGGAATAATCTTTGAAAGAGTTTAAGGCTGTTGGTGGTTGATGTAAAATGTGTTGCAACTTCCCACCATCTAAGTAAGAATGTATGAATCTAATGTATAAAGCCGAAAAATTAAATCCACATGATTTATGTGAAGTAATGTCTAATTTTGGGTCATTTTTCAGGCAAATGTCGTGACCAAATTCAAGGTTTTAAAGTCACAGTATGAAAAGAGAAATTTGTCTCAAATTAGGCCAAAAATAGCTTTTATGTATCAATGCATTGAGCAAAAAAACCTAAAATTATCAATGCTTTAAATCTAGTATCAACACAAAGCATGTTAGTATTAATAACAAACTTGTTATATCAATACAAATATTCTTGCATTGATATTTGTCGGCCAAAAATCATAATTTTAGCTAGGACATAACTTTGTATTGACACAAACACCCTTGGTATTGATAACATACTTGAAGTATCAATGCCATGCCCTTTGATATCGATATAACTAGCAAGATTTTTGAATTTGAATGATATGAAACCCTAAATCAGCACCTCACCCCATTTATCAAGATATACATAAAAAATGTGGACTTTTTTTACCTTTGACTCTTTAAACCCTTTACCTTAACTGAGGATGATGGAAAATTGACCCATGTTTCTCTGAATAACCTCGATGGTGCCTTGGATGATAACTTTTAATAACATGAATGTTGTCTTAAACAAAATAGGGTATCTACAAACTCTTATAAGGATATTTCATTAAAAATTTTTAAAGCTTCTTTTGAGGATGTTTTATTAAAAACTTTCAAAGCCTTCTCTTGAGGATTTTTTAAAAACTTATAAAACCTTTCTTAAGAATGTTTTATTAAAAATTTTTAAAGATTCTCTTGAGGATGTCTTGTTAAAAACTTCCAATGCCTCTTTTGAGGATATTTTAAAAACCTTTGAAGCCTTTCTTAAGGATACTCAACAAAAACATCTTGAGCCTTTCTTAAGAATATTTCATCCAAAGTCTTTCAAAGGATATTTCAATAAAGACTTCCACAAATCCTTTCTTTAGAATATTTCATTGAACACTTTAGAGCCTCCCTCAAAGACACCTAAAAAACCCTCCTTGAGGATATACTAAAAGCCTTTTTTAGGATATTTTATCAAACACTTTAAAATCTCTCTTGAGGATATCTCACCTTTGCATTTCAGAGCCTCTTTAGAGGATACCCTAGAAAGCCTTTTTTAATGGCATTTTAATTAAGACGATGTTCAAGCCTTTCTTGAGGATACTCCTAATGCCTCTCATGAGGGATTTTGTTTTCAAATTTTTAAAATGCTGAAGTCCATATTTGATGGCACATTTATAGAGAGGTTAAGCCTTAAAGACCTTAGTCCACATTAGCTGGGATCTATATTGAAAGTTTAACCCCTATAGAACCCAAATCCATAATAGTTAGTACTATATAGGGAGGATAAAATCCCAAATCCATATTAACTGGCACTTGTATAAAGAGGTCAAGCCTTATAAAGTCAAAGTCCACATTAACTGGCACCTATATAAGAAGGACAAGCCTTATAAAGTCAAAGTCCACATTAGTTGATATATGTATAAGGAGGTTTAACCCTATAAAGTTAAACTTCATATTAGCTGACACCTAAATAAAAAGGCCAAGCCCTATAAATTCAAAGTCCACACTACCTGGCAATTATGTAAGAAGGTTAAGCCCTATAAAGTCAAAGTCCAAACTTGCTAGCAACTATATAAGGAGGTTAAGCCTTATAAAATACAAGTCCACATTAGTTGGCACCTGTATAGAGAGGTTAAGCCGTATAGATTTTAAGTCCATATTAGCTGGTTCTGAATAAGGAGTCAAACCCTACAAGAAAAATCTATTTAGATTTGTTTCATTGTATAGTCAGAATCTTTGCCAAAAATACCACCTATCTGGATAAGATTTTAATTTAGGTTTTTAATACATACGCTTAAGAGACGTTATTCCACCTTAAACAATATGGTGCTTATTTACCTATGCAATGTTCCTCATACTCAATAACAACCAAAGAAAGGTAGTTGTAGACATTTAAATTTGTCTGGGCCTCCACATAAACATCTCAAAGCATCAACAAGCCAAAACGAGCAAGCATAAATCTAAATCCCATCATTTCCTTACCAAGGCAAGGTGTTCAAGGAGACAAAGGTAAGTAAAATACATATTTTTCATCCTTTTATCAATATGTTTGACTTTTGTACTGATACAATGCTTGGTAGTAGCTTAAATCATATTTTTTAGACTAAGATGTATCGATAAATTTTTAAATATATTAATATATTTGCTAAATATATTGATACATTCAAGCATTTGGTTGAATGTATTGATACATTTACCAAAAAAAGGCCAAACATATCAATACAATCACCATCGTATCGATACATTTGGGCAATTTTGCCTAAATTCATGATATTTTTTCCTTCATGTTATATTGATTCAAAATATGAGTTTGGTCATATTTTTGCATAAATCACTCAAATTCATATTAGGCCTTATCTTTGGGTTCGGAATTGAGTTTATTTGAATTTTTTAGGCCTAAATGGTAAAAAATAAGACATTTGGCAAAATCTAGTTTTTTCAAGGTTAAAATTGCTTTTTCTTCATCTACAGACTACATAAAGGAGGCTGCTCCACCATCTTGGTTACTAAAGCCAATGAGAATGAAGAATGCTAAGCATGGTACCTTGATCTGCTCTAGGTACATGTGGAAAAACTTGCCCTTACTCCATGTTTGGATGTTTGGTTGTTCACTTGTTTATAAAAGAGCCAACTTTAGTTCAACAAAAAAAAGAACATTTACCTCTCACATGCTCCTCCTTAGCAAAAATCTCAATCTTGTAGCACCCTATAACAAATTTCGAAACCCTCATTTTAACTTACTCTTTCTCACCACAACCTTCCCTATTACTAATACAACCTCTAAGCTCATCTTTAGCCACTGTTTCTCGCTAATCTATGATGGAAAAAGGGAAGAAAGTGAGCTAAAAAATATTGGAAGCAAGGAGAGAACGAAAAAGTAAAAGTTCAAGCAATGTTTTAAAGCTTTAATGGTGTATCCCTAACCTTCTCTTTTAACTTTCTTGATATTTTCAACATTTCTTGCATCCATTTTAGTAACCCTTTTTTTATGCTAACCATGTCTTTCTTCTAAAAGAACATGTATTTCTTTAATGATACATGGTTCAACCTTACTCTTGTTGACATCTTGATCATGAAAGTTTCCATTTTCCTTGGATGATCTTCAATAGCCCCTATTTTTGGAGTTTTTTTTGTTATGTTTCATCTTTAAATCATGGTTTATGTTTTGCATAGGCTTGTCTAGCATTTCTCAATGTCATTAGGAGGTGGTTTACATTTTTAGCATGTTTTATTTGATAAAAGTATTTTCCTATTGATATTCTAACATATTTTTGCCAAGTGATGCCATGTTTGAACATTCTACTTAATTAAAAATGCTTTCTTGATGCTTTGTTTCTACCATGTTTGTTGCCATGTTTTGTTTTTAAAAAACTTCCCTAAGTTAGGCATATATAATCATGCCATGTTTGTTTCTAAGCAAATGAGATTAACATTGGCCTAAGTTTTCTAGCAAACAGCTTTTACAATTTAGGGGGAAAATCAAGTTTACATGCTTGGATTCATGGTCTAATGAGGCAAAATAAAATTTGTTTTTAGCTTTTAAAAAATTTTCTATTTACAACATGCTTAATCAAATGTTTTCATGTTGAACATTTGTGTTGTGACTTTATGGCATGGGTAACAGGACATCCACCTCCACAATTCCCTAAGACTTTGGATGAACCCGTGATTCTATTACCATAGACCCTAATTATGGACATTCTTGTATATGATACCTTGACATGTGTCTAGAAAGCCCCAAACCCTTAATTTCCCCTATTTCAATATTAACAGCATTGTGACCCTAATTGAAAATTTTTGTTTGAACCCTAGATGACTTTTTTGGAATTTTTTGGTATTTTTACCTTAAACGGAATCAAATTACCTTTCCAACGGCATCATTCTCATCCCCATATGTGCTTAGATGAGGGAGTTATGATTTTTCAAATCTTTACTATTTAGAACCCCTAGAATCCACGATTAACATTTTGTTTGGGCCATTTCAACCTAGCAAATGATTTTAATGGAATTTTTAAATATTTTCAGAAAAACTCAGTGAAATTCTCTTTCCAAAAAGGTATTGTTTGTGATTTATCAATTTTGAATGAGTTCGTAATTATTTTTCTAAATTTGTTGCACCTTTTCCCCAAGACGTGCTGTCAGCGCCAAATCAAAAATGAGTTCAAAAATTATTTCCTTGTAGAAAGTGATTCTTAGGATTTTTAGAATTTTTTTTTAATCCTTGTCAAGCTACCTTTCCAACAGTACCTTATTTTCCACCCAAAGCCTTCAAACCAATCTGGAATAATTTCGAGAAGGCGAATAGTGCGATGCTGCCTTTTTCTTCATCATTAGGTAAAATTAATTGATTTACTTGAATTCCCTTTCCAAGGCATTATTGTAGAATGAATCTGATTAATTCTTCCATGGAGTCACATATCGAAATATGGATCCCAGTAGGCTTCGATCAAAATCCTAATACTCTCTAATAATTAATTTTATGCATTTATTTAAATTATCAATTTTGATTCAAAATCTATATTTTTACCAAAATATCCAAAAACATTCTAATTTCCAAAAATAACCAAAAATTTCATCTGCATAGGTACCCCAACACTTTTTTTAACAAAAACCTCATCCAAAATATATATTTCCTCTCTTTTTCTCTCTCTTTCATTGATCACCCTAGATTTTTCAATCAATACCTTGATTTCCATGCCTTAAGCTACCAACAAGTCCAAACACATCTTCAAATTGTTAATTTGACCAATCACACATAACCAAGTACAGTTATGAGATACATCCCAATCATCCCTCTTTTCTATGCTTTTATGCATTTACTTTATGCGATGCTTATTATATTTCTTTACAATTTCCTAACACATTTCCTTTTTTGGTGACAAGTTTTGCATTATTGTATTTAATGAAAATTCTAAAAAAAAATTATTAAGGTAATGCTTTGCATTAGTTTCCCTTTAGTGCTTGATATGGAACACCCTTTAAATTAAATTTGAAACTATTTTAACCTTATGTTTCACCACTCCTCTGGGTTGCGTAATGGTACTAGACTATGTTTTACAAAAACATGATTTATTATTTTCAAAATTCATTGTTAACCTTGATTTCGATTTTGATATAACAAACAACTTAAGTTAAATTAATAGTCAACTTGGTATTTGTGTTTAAATTGAAAAGCATTTTGAAAAATACTAAGTTTGTAATTTATCAAAAATTATATTGTCTAAAAAGTATATTTATACTTAGAATAATTTTTTAGATTTGTTTGAGTCAACAAAAAATCCTTTCATAATGTGTTTGAAGGTTGGTATCGATACAAAGAACAAATGTAACGATACAATGCTTAAAAACCCTCAAATGTATCCATACAAGTGTAAATGTATCGATATAGCCTACTTAGTATCGATACTCACCCCATGTGTATCGATACAAGGTTTGGCAGTAGCCAAGGTTTCGATGAAACCCTCAAATATATCGATACAAATGTGTATGTATCAATACAGGCCGCTTAGCATCGATACTCACCCCATGTGTATCGATACAAGGCTTGGCAGTAGCCAAGGTTTGGCTGAAACCCTCAAATGTATTGATGCAATGGTATTTGTATCGATACAGCTTGCTTAGTATCGATACTCAGATCCCTGTATCAATACAACAATCTGTAATGGTCACTTTTTTTCTTTCTGTATCGATGTTATTGGTATTGTATCGATATTATAGCATAAGATTGAATGAAAACAAGCATTTATAAAGGCTACAGCGGCTCTTCAACCACCACATTAAATGCCTAACATCTATATATCAATTTTCAACTATAAATGGAGGTTCCAAACAACTGAAAAAGCAAAGATACAGATTTCATTGAATCATTAAACAACAAAAAGCTCAAAATCATCAAATTTTTTATTTCCACTTGTGTCAAATTTATACTCTTTAAGCCTATTTACAACTCATTCATCTTGTACTTAAATTCTAGCAAACATCTATCTAATAGAGGTTTAATTTATTTGCAAAATACTTTTTTCATAACATAAAAAAGGTTGTGTGAAAGTGAGTCAAAATATTTGAGAGTTTGGGATATAATTCTCAAAGGATTTGAAAAATTCTATCTAAGCCTTAAAAAATATTAGTATAAGGTTATACCTTAGTCTTAAAGGTAACAATTTGCTTAGTTTTATGGGAATCACCCTAGTAAGAAAGTACCAAGAAGAGAGGACGTAGGTACCAAATTAAAGGATCGAACCTCTATACATTGATTATTAGTTTCTCTCTTACTTATCTTATTTTTAATTTTCAATTTACTTTAAATTTATCAAGTTTTTATACAACCAATTCATCCTTCCTCTTGCTTCATTCTCTCCTTTAAAGCTAACATTCATGCATCATAAAAAAGGGATTATATATAAATAGTGATGTAACAAAAGCCAAGAAAACATGATGGAGATATTATATGGCCTAAAGGTAACGACTTAGGGCATTATAAGGATATTAATCTTTCCCTATACATAACTAACTCCCAGACCCTCTTAACAAACACTGGAACACATGGACCATAAAATCAAATCTCTAAGTTTCATAACTTAACATACTTGTGGACACCTAATTTTGTCTGGGCCCATTTCTACTATCCCTGGACTCAATTAAAGGATGATGAAATCAGAAGATAAAAAAAATAAAAACTAGGGGTAATTGCTAGTTGCCGTGTTAAAGAAAAATGTAAAACAAGGCATCAAAAGTTATTTTTCACAATGTCATCGAAGTCATTCAGATGAGTATATAACTTAATTTCCCACTATTTATGACCACGTTGCGGTAAATCAAGAAACCATAGGTATGTGAAAGTTATGTTGGTGCATAAGTATTGATACAAGGCCTTTACATCACCTAGAACTTGAATTTTCACATATAGTATCGATACAAGAGGGTTTGGTATCAAAACTTAAGGCGAGGTATTGATACCTAGCATGTTTGTATCAATACAAACCTTGGTAGTAGCTAAAGTTGTAATTTTGGCTAAACGTATCAATACACAAGAATGAGTATCGATACAAATCCATGGAGTATCAATATAAGCTTCTAACTATCAAGACTAAAAATAATTTTTTACTCTTAGTATCAATAAACACCTCATTGTATCGATCTCATGGGTAAAAATTATGTATCAATACAACATGTTTTGTATCGATACACAAAGGCATTTTTGCCCAGTTCGGACCATTTTTTAACCTTTGAAAATCTAATTCAAACATGTTTTTGGCATCAAGAAACGATCATAAAACATTGTAAACCTTGACTTCAGGCCTATGATCATATTTAAATCAATTTTGAGAGCTTAAATAACCAATGACAAGGGTTACTTTCATAAAATATATGGTGGTAAGAAGGCATGTTAGGTATATCTTCAGTTGTAGGCTGTTATAGCCTTTCTGCCCCATTTATCAGCACGGCAGAACCAATAAGAAGGAAACTAGCTAAGCATGGTAGCTGGAGATATCCCCTAGTACAAGAATGAAAGATTAAGAATACCCTTGTCTTGTTTCCTAAAAGCAGTAGCTGAGCACTAAATTTAAAAGGGGAAAAAGGAAAAAAAAGACTTCTAGCCATTCCCAAAGAGCTCTCCAACAATCTCAAAAAAAAAAACACCGGTTATTTCCAAGAATCCTATAGCAATCTCCAGCCCTAAAACTCTCCCATAAACATTATTCCATTGGCTTTCACCACCAACCTTCTTCCATTCCCGTAGTTCCCCTAAACCACTACCAAAAAACCTTTAAAAACTTAACCTTTCACACACTTTCACCCTCAAAAACACCCCTATCAACCATATTACTAGAAAGCTTCTTTTTTTCATCCTTTTCTTGCTAAACAGTAGCAAAAATAAGGAAAGAACTGAGCTTAAAATCACTATTTTAAGAAAGTAGAAAAGTTTAAGCTTTTTGGCATATTTTCTTCCATGTTCCATATATTTTTTGTTTTTATCATCTACATCATTTTAGTGAGCCTTTTATGCTACCACGACCATCTTAGGACTCTTATGCATTATCGTTACCTTGGTTATGGTAATATTAGGATCTTGATGTTCTTATGATGCCTTGATGTTGCTTGGTAAGCCAAACTTCTCCTCTGTCATTCTGCTATCAAAACAATCCCCTACTTATGCATTCTCTAACATATTTCATCTATTTTCACATGCTTAACTCATGCGTAAATGTTCACCATAACATGTCTTCTGTATGTTCATGCATTTTCTTGTGGTTTAAGGAGTCTTATGGCATAAAAATGTTGTCTTGACAACTTCAGCCTATATTTTTTATCTAAATATGTTTTATCATTTTCATCCACCTCATTTGTCATCTTCTTACATTTTTGTTTCCTATTTCTATGTCAAAATGTCATCATTGTTGTTCAGATGTTTAGTCCAAGTGCATCTTTGTATGTGTTGCATTTTGTTCATGACATCTCTATCAAAATGGTTGCTTGTTTTCCAAAAACCAAATTTTCAAAAAAAATCTCCAAGTTAAGTTCATGCTACCTCCAATAGATGAAGAATAGCATAGAAATGTTCTCATAAAATTGGTTTTCCAATCTTGGAGGTAAATAAAATATTTCAGCTCTAGATTCATGGTAAGATAAGTTTAAAGATGTTGCTTTTCCAAGCAAAATAACCTCTTTTAGCTGAAAAACATATAGTAAGCCTTGGTCTTAAATTTAACACCTTCATGATGGCATGGTTAATGCATTCTTTCATCATCTCAAACTACTCTGAGATTGCAGAATGAACTTTTGATGTCCATGTCATTCTTCCTCTGTGTGGTGGACGTTCAAACATCCATAACTCGAGTTTAACCCTAAAAAACTTGAAAAGTCAAATAATCCCCTATTTTTGCTCTAGCAGCATTGTAATCTAAATTCAAAAAATTTTCAAACTATAAAGGATTTTCTTAGAAATTTTTTTTGATTTTTTTCCCTCAAAGGTTATTGAAATACCTTTCCAATGGTGTTTTGTTCGCCCTTAGATCATCCTAGATGAGGGAATTATGATTTTTCAAACCTTTGCTATCTAAAACCCCTAGAACCAGTATACGATATTCTGTTTGGGCCATTTTGGCCTGTAAGATGATTTTTCCAAAATTTTAAAATAGTTTTCCTAAAAGTTGAATTAAATACCTTTGTAAAAAAGGTATTGGTCATGATCTAACAATTCCGGATAAGCCTGGAATAATTTTTCAATGTCCATCATGCATTTTTCCTTGTATATGCTAATAGGTCAAGATAGGCCCAACTTCAAAAATTAATTCCACCTAGAAAGTCATTTTTTAGGATTTTTGGAATATTTTTACATTAAATCTTATTGGGTCCTCTTTCTAATGATACTGATTCACCCTTAAAGCCTTTTGGATAAACCCAGAATAAATTTAAGAAAAAAGAGGTACCCTTTATTTTAACTCAATTTTTGAAACACCTTTACAGAGACATTCAAATGTCTTAAAGTACATGTAATTTGTTCCCTTACGATAGAAGCCCTTTAGACTTAGATTAAGGCTTAAGATAAAAATAGTATCTTGTACAAATTTTCGGTTTCATAGTCTTAAAATATGATTATTTGTCTAAATTGTCATCCTGGCTATTCTTTAATGATCGAAGACAATTATTAGACATATTCTGATCTTCTCTCTTTTTATTCTATTTTGTTTATGATTATTTGCTTATGATATTATTCTATTCTTTGTCATCTTACTAACATGTTTCCTTTTTCTAGTGATTATCGTGCTTTTATATTTAAATTTTATTTTCCAATAAAGTTTACAAGGCAATGTTCCATATTGGTATCTCTCTAATGCCTAATATGAAATATCTAAATTTTCAAAATCCAATCCGGATATTGCTTTCATAAAACATTCCCTATGTTTCTTACACCTCTAAAGTGCATAGGTGATCTAATTTTCTTTTTAAAAAATGGATCTACAATTTACAAAACTTAAAGCATTAAAAATGATTATTTCTAAATAATAACCAAATGGAATCGATTAAGCCTAAACCGAAATGAGACATAGTTTGTGGGTATAGATTTCAGGTATTGTGGGGAAACTAATCCTTCTCCACGCGTATCCAACTCCTAAACGCAACCAATGAATCTTTGGACTTGTAGACCTTGAGATCAATGTTTTGGGTTTCGTAACTCAAAATATTATTTTTAATAGACGTTTGATCCTACTTACCCCAAAATTATCAGTGGTGACTCCAAGTTTACAACCACTTCGTGGCTACTATCTAAGACTAGTTTGATAAGTGATTCACCTGATAGTCTCTCCCCTTCATATTGCTATGCTTAATTCAAATCCTGATCATGGGATAATTCAAAGGCTCGACCACGACCAAGCATCATGTATTTTTAAATCGAGCGTGCTAAGCTCTTTGGATCATCCAAAATTTTAAAGGCATGGCACATGGCGACAATATCGATTTTAATATGTGTCTGGTCATACCTAATCCAAATGATTATGGCGACTCTAAATTTTAGGCCACTTCATAATGGTCGTTAAAGACTAGTTGGATAAGTGATTTATCTGATGGTCCCTCCACTCTAGTTACAAGATATTCGATTTTTCTTTTGCACCATCATGCTGAATAAAATCCAAAGCAAGGGATATTTTACATCAGGTGTATCCCATCGTATTGTCAAGGTAATGGCATATGGTGACATGTAACTATTATGTTCGTCAAGTGGTAGATTATTTGTGCTTAAGCTAAGCTTTTAAAAATGTGATCTTCGATGTCAAAGAAGATTTTTAATGGTCCTTAATGGAGATATATACACTTAGAGCATAGAATGCATTAAGAGAATGGTATTCAGATGCCAACGCCCATTTTCTTCACCCTTGTTTGTGATCTTTAAATCTTGATTTTGGCAAATTTCTAGTTATGGTTCCTAATTTGTTACAACATACCATAGATCCCTACATGTGGACTTTAAAATGCTTGAAAACTAACTCTAAAAATCAAATAAAGGTCCATAAAATCAAAATTCTTTATCCCCTATTTTGGTTATTATCACTTTCAACCAAACCTAGTTGAAAAAATTTTCACCCCTCAAATGATTTTCTTTGATTTTTTAGGTATTTTTATGTCAAATAAAACTAATTTATATTTTCGATTAGCTGTCCTATGCAACCTTCTGGGTCTATCTGAGTAAATAATGAAATCTACTTTGATAGCTGCTTAGAATACCTAAGCCTAGTGACTAGAATAAATGACTGTTTCGGCCCACCAAATAATTTTCTAAAATTTGCTTTGGTATTTTATGTTAAATTAAATCGAGTTAGTTACCGAATGATGGATTATACAGGGCTTTCTGAGTTTGTCTGAGTATGTAATGAATTTTTTATTTGCTATAAAGATATATAATATCCTACAACTAGAGCTGGTTGCAAAAATATTTTCACCTCTTTAACAATTTTCTAGTATTTTACATTATTTTTAATTTAAATTTTATCCAGTTTTCTTTCCAACAGTGTATCACTCATGATTTTTGGAGTTTGTTTGAATGAGATAAATTCAGGAAGCATGCTAGGTACAAGTTGTCCCTTATTTTTAAGAAAGGTCAGAATTCATGATTTACATATTATCACCTTTTCGACGTGTTTGGATATCTCAAAATAGGTTTTTTGCATCATAATTAAATGGTTAGGAAGCATTCATAGATCATTTATAAAAAGTCAATTTAGGCTTTTTCTAAAATTTTCTTTTGATTTCAACTTCATTATTCACCTTTTCTCCAAATCTTTAGAAAAATACCTTATTTTTTAATAATTAATGAATTTTCCCTTAGATCTCCATTATTTTATTTTTCAACCTTTCTTTTGAAAAATTTTCCAAAAAATTAGAATTTCTCTTTCTTTTTTCCAAACATTGTCTGATGCTCTTCAAAACTCTTATGCCTTAACCATAATTTGAATCTAAGCTGGTCTTTAAGCCATTAATAGATTCATTCCTTAAGTAATCAAGGCTTTTTAAGAGATACATTTCAAATCAACCCCATATTATTATTTTTGCATACGTTTAAGAATATTCCTATATTAATTATATGTCGTGAATAATCTTTCTTATGTGAATATCCAAATTACTATAAATGCACTCATGTATATTTGATTTTCAACTTTCGTAAAAATTCAAGGCCATTTTATTAGGTTAAAATCTTATTTTGAGTCTTTAACCATTTAATCAAAAAAAAGATGTCGAGATTTGCTCTTAATTTAAAAATATCTTGTTTCAAATATTAAATTTGAAAAATAGTTTTAAACTTAATAAAACTCTATGTTGTACTAGATTTCAGAGTAGGGAATTCTAAATTTATAAATTTTAGGTTATTTATTTTAAATTTATTACAATATTTTGGCATTTATTATTAAACATCAAAATTTAACTTAGAAATCTAAACTTAAGATTATATGTGAAAAGATGGTATGGACTTTGGAACGTCTTAGGGTGCTAATCCTTCTTCACATGTAATCGACTCTCAAATCCAATTCTTACTTTGTTTTCAATAAACAGTAAAATCAATCCTTTTAAATTAAATTTTTAAAATTTAAAGAGATTGATTTTAATAGGTGTCCAATCACAGCTTGCCCAAAAAGATCGGTGGTAATTTTAATTTCCCAACTATTTCATAATAGCCATATAGAAAAGCCAAATGAACAGTTTGTTTTGATAGTTGACCCTACTCTGAATAATGTAAATTTTTTTACTCTGATATGTTAGAATGCACAATGCATATTACGACAGTACTAATATTGAAAATTAAAAAGTGAAGAAGTCAATCCTAGTTTTCATCAAAATCCATGATTTTTAAAAATCAAACTTAAGATATAGCAAATCCAAGACTTGCTCTATGGCACAGGCGTTAATGGTGTTATACATTTTTTATATTAATTGAGAAAATCCAAATGTGTTTTAGTGAATTTAAGTATTTCACCAAAAACTCAGTTTAAAACATGTTAAGTTCTTGTTTTCAAACAAACATACTAGAAATTAGAAAAGAAATTGATTTTTCGTTTTGCTCACACTTTAGCCAAATAGAAAAAAAATCATATTATTGGAAGTTTTACCTTTTCTTCCTTATTTGGCCGAACAAAACTACCTTCTTAAAGGAAATTTATCTTCCTTTTTATCCTATCTTATTGTTGTTAATTGTTATTTTGTAGTTTTTATATTTTAAACATATATATAACTTTTTCATGGAAGTTATTGTGTTGGAACGGTATGCCTTTATGGGCATCCTTTCTAGCAATTAGACTTTAGACAAATAGATGCTTTACATGACTATAGCTTTTTGGTTTTCAAGTGAGATTTCAAAGATCAATTTTTTTTTCGCTTCAATCACACTTAGCCTCAAGTGGTTAGGCTCTATGCTCACAAATGCTAGAATTGCTTAAGAGATATTGGGATTTTACATAAAATAATCATATCAACACTCACTAATAGCTACGACTAGTCATTAGTTTTGCTTTTTCGCATGTTCTTGATTTAACCTTGTAACAAGGTACTATGTACTTTCTTCAATGGAGATTTTTCTGATGCAAAGTTTGAAGATGGTCAGTCTATATCTGACTTACATATCATTATGGTTAGAGGTGGCAATTGGGTGGGTTTGGGCAGATTTGGGTTGGGTCATTTTGGGTTTGGGTTATTTCATATTTAGGCTAATTCGGGTTCGGTCTATTTGGGTTCGAGTGTTTTTGAGTTTAGGTTCTTTCAGGTTTAGGCCAATTCAGGCTTGGGCCTATTTAGTTTCAGGTTCAAGTAAATTTTACATCATTTTATGTTAAATGTAATCACTTTTACTTAATTTTGAATTCTAAGTCCACGTCTGAATTTGGCCTGGTTCGGCCCGAAAAAGTCTTAATTCAGTTTTATGGGCCTAGTTGACGCCCGAAAAAATTTTAAATTCTAAGCTCAGGATCGAATTTGGCCTAGCTGACCCATTTAAGTACAAATCATTGTTCATAATATTAAAAAGTTATTTTTATATTAATATTAACATATTTTATAATTACATTAAAAAATATGCTATTTTATTTTTTAAAAAAAATATTGTTTTTAGGTCGAGCGTGCTTGAAACTTTAAAATCTAAGACCTACGCCTAATCGTGTCAGTTTTATTATGTTGGATAGGCTATCTGGCCCATATGCAAGTCTAGTTGCTAGTCTAATATGTGATTTTTTTTATTTTTTGATATGGTATTATCTTATGGCTTTTATATTTTTATTTTATCTTAGTACTTTATTATATTATTATTAGACTCTAATTATCATTACTTGAAATGATGATGATGATGATGATGATGATGATAATAATAATACTCAAGATATATTTAAAATTTTACTACTAACATGCATAAACTCTCAATATTTAATGAATTTAACTAATTCAATTAAAAAAAAGGAGATATATGGATAACATTCTTCATTGATAATACTTTTAAAGCACATGATATGATTTATTTTTGATAAATTATTATTTTATCATATATAGACCCGCTCAAGGATCAGGCTACCAACTCAGCCCAATTGGGTCTCGGCTCGAGTTCTCATATTTTGTTTTAGACTAGCTTGACCTGACTCGAAACAATAATTTTAAATTAAAATAACATATATTTTATTTGAATTAATTATAAAATAAAAAATATAATAAAAAAAATTTTTTAGTGTGATAAACAGTAATTCTAGTTTGAATAGGCTATCTAGGCACATTAGATACAGGCCTAAGCTTAGGATTTTAAAGAATTCGAGCAATGGCCCAACCTAACTGATAAGCAAGTTTAATCACATATAAAACATAAATTAAGTTTTTAATATTTAATTAAATTATATATGGTATTAATATTTAATATTTGATTCATTTTTTATATGATATTATTTATTATGGCTTTCATATTTTTTAATTTATCTTATTACTTTGCTACATTATTATCATACTCTAATTATCATTACTTAAAAAAATAATAACTAAAATAAAATAAGAAAAATATTCAAGTATTTAAAATTTTACTGCTAACATACATAAATTCTCAATAACTAATGAGTTTAACTAATTAAATTTAAAAAATGTGATAAATCAATAATACAATTTATTGGCAATGCTATCAAAGCTCATGATATGATTTACTTTTTGATAAATTATTATTTTATTGTATATGACATGCTCAAGGTTCGGGCTACCCATTTGACCCAATTGGGCTTGGACTCGGGTTCTCATGTTTTTGTTTTAAACTAGCTCGATCTAGTCAAAACAATGATTTTAAATTAAAATAATATATATTTTATTTAAATTTAATTGTAAAATATATAAATATTAATCATAAATATTCTTTAATGTGTGAACAGTAATGTGGCTTAAATAAGCGAGTCTAGGTGCGTTAAATAAGAGTATAAGCTTAGGATTTTAAAAAATTTCGAGCCATGGCTATAATATAGTATTAATATTTAATATTTAATTTATTTTTGAGATAGTATTATATATTATTAATATTTAATATTTAATTTATTTTTGAGATAGTATTATATATTATGGCTTTCATATTTTCTAACTTATCTTATTACTTTGTTATACTATTATCATATTCTAATTATCATTACTTGAAATAATAATAATAATAATTGTAGACATCTCATTTTGTCTGGACCAGTTTTTGGTATCTTAAGAGTTAGGTAAAAGGTGACAAAATTAAAAAAATAGAAATAAAGTTGGGGGACAATCGTCGCTCGGCGATAGTTTTTTGGGGAAAGCCTAAAACGCCTATGGACCGCTTTAAAGAAAAATTCAAAAATGAGGCATCAAAGGTTTTGGTGAGTGCGTGCGCCAATTTTCATCTCTTTGTGACCAAGATAAGACAACTCGAGGAACCTAAGGTTTGTGCGGGCCATATGGGTGCTTAAACACTATCACGAGGCTTTCACATTACCAAAATTTTGAATTTCCATGTGTAGTATCAATACATGAGGGTTTGGTATCGATGCCTAAGGTGTGGCATCGTACTCAGCATGATTGTATCGATACATGTTTTGGCAGTAGCTAAAGTTGTGACTTTTGGCAAAATATATCCATACACAAGCATGAGTATCAATACAAGTCCTTAGAGTACTGATACAGTGCTCTAAAGTCTCGAGACTGGAAACAATTTTTGTTCTTAGTATCGATACATGCCTCCTTGTATCTATACTCAGAATAAAAATTGCCTTGTGTATCGATATAATATGCTTTGTATCGATACAGTAAGGCATTTTATCTTGCTTGGACCATTTTTCAACCTTTGAAAATCTTATTCAAACATGTTTTTAGCACCAACAAACTGTCATAAAGCATTACAAACCTTGAATTTGGGCTAATGACTGAATTTAAACAAGTTTAGGGCCCAAGCAACCAATGCCATAGGTCACTTTCACAAGAGATATGGTGGTAAGAAGGTTGCAAGCATATCAGCAGTTAGAAGGCTATTGCAACTTTTCTGATTTCTTTCTCAGCATGGTAGAACCAATAGCAATAGGGGTGCAGACTGAGCATGTTACCTGGATGTCTCCTTATGTAGAGAAGAAAACCCAATAATGCCTTTGGTTTGTCTCCTAAAGCCATTGGCTGAGCAAGAAGATAAAGAGAACCCACTACCTTAGGAAAAGAAAAAAAGGCTCCCACCTATAAAAAACTCTCCAGCAATCCTAGAAAACTCTTCACCCATCTTCACAAATCCTTCAGCCATTCAAAAACACTTCCAAAAACACTATTTCAATGATTTCCATACTCTATTCCCATAGCTACCCCAAACCACCACTGGAAAACCTTCAATGACCTAACTTTGCACACATTTTGATCCTTAAAAAGCCTTACCATCAACCATACCACCAAAAAGCTACTTCCTTTCATCCTTTTCTTGCTAAATAATAGCAAGAAGGATGAAAAAATTAAGCTTATAACCGCTATTCTGAGAGAAAGGGAAGTTCAAGTTTTTGGTATATACCTTCTACCTTGATCTTTATATTTTATATTTTGTCATTAACATCATCTTAGTAAACCCTTGTTATGCTTTTATGGTCACCCTAGGACTCCCATGCATTTTTGTGGCTTTGGTTGTGGTAGTTTAGGATTTTGATGTTTTTCTTGGTGCTATATGCTGTTGGTCAACTAAGCATGCTCTTTTATCTTCATCATCATAACAGCCTCTATCCATGCAACCTTACTATGTTCCTTCCACCTTCACATCTTTATCTCATGTTTAAAGAATGCATCTTAACATGTCATAGGTATGCCCGTACATTTCCTAGCAGCTTGATAGGTTCCATGAAATAAAAATGCCTTTTCTAGCAAAATGTTTTTTGAACTTGTTCATCCGAAGTATGTTCATGCATCAATCTATCATCTCTATGCATTCTTTTTATCTTTTCTATGAAAAATGTCATCTTTGCTTGTGCATATATGCTCTCCATATTCTATATTATGTTTGTGGCACTTTTTTTGTATTGAGATGCTTGTTTGAACGCTAGAAAACCCGATTTCAGAAAGAAATATCCCCAAGTTAAGCACATATTATCTCCCATAAGCTTAAGATTTTTATGAAGTTGGCTTTCTAACCTTGGGGGCAAAGCAATTATTCAGTTCTGGATTCATGGAAGAATGAGTATAAGAATACTAGTTTTCAAAAAAAATGAAATAAAGTCTTTTAAACATGTGAATCCTTGGTCCTTGGCCAACCACCCTCATGATGGCATGGTCAACGGGTTTTTCCATCGTTCCAAACTACTCCGGGACTATGGAATGAACTCATGATGTCCATGTCAACCCCTTATCTTGGTTATGAATGTTCCAACATCCATGGCCCGAGCTCAACCCAATGAAAAACCAAAAATACCGAACACCTCCCCTATTTTTTTCTGGCAGCATATCAGTCTAGCTTTGAAAAATTATTTAAAAATAAAAAAAAGATTTATCTAGAATGTATTGGTATTTTTCCCTTGAAAGGGTTTCGAATTACCTTTCCAACAATATCTCATTTACCTTTAGATCATCTTCGATGAAATAGTTATGATTTTTTGAATCTTCGCTATCTGAAACCCCTGGATCCAATGAGTAGTCTACTGTTCATACTGTTTTGGCCTAACAAACAACATTTTTGAATCCCTTGAATATTTTTCCCATAGAGCTCATGAAATTCGCTTTCTGGAAAGGTATTATTTGCATTTTAATAATTTTAGATGAATCCAAAATGATTTTTCAAAGTCCATCATACCTTTACCCTATACATACTGCCAGTGTCAAGATAGGTTGAACTTCAAAAATTAATTCCACCTAGAAGGTGATTTTCTAAGATTTTTGGAATATTTTTACATTAATCCTCATCGAGTTATCTTTTCAATGGTACTACGTTTACCCCCCGGGACCTCCAAATAGGCTCAAAATAAATTTAAGAAGAGAAATGATGCAATGTTGTCTTCTGTTTCCAACCTAATTTTTGAAATACTTTTATTGAGGGGTTCGAATGCCTTATGATCTACTCGGCTTATTCCTTTTACCTAAACCCCCCTTAGACTTAGACCAAAGCTAAACAACAGAGGAACATTTTAGCCAAACCTTTGCCTCTCGATTTTCAAAGATCCCCTTATCTAAAAGAATAACCCTTTCTTAATGACATCGAATTTCCATTTTCGGGGATACTCTAACCGCGATTTTACCTCAAAATGACATCGAATTTTCATTTTTAGGGATACTCCAACCCCACTACTCCAAAAGGATACTTTAACCCCACTCTTCTGAGGGGATACTCCAACCCCGTTCTTCATATTCTTCTAAAATCCAAGCTTTTTTCCCCCCTCGAGTCATCAAAACCTTTTTCTCTTCAAATTTCCACTGAATCCGACTAAGTCTCAACATTGTCATCTTGGTTATCCATCAATAATCGAAGATAACTACAAAATACATTCTAATCATCCCTCGTTGTTTTGTTTTTTATGTGTTTATTTTTATATGGATTTATTTATTATTTTCTTTCCTATCTTACTAATATGTTTCCTCTTGTAGGGACATCGAGCATTCATGCTTTAGAGATCATTTTCAAAATCACAAAACGATATCTCGTGTCAGTATCTCTCTAGTGCAAGACATGAAATATTTGATTTTTTAAAACCCATCCAAAGATCATCCTTATTAAAAACTCCTACGTTTCTCACCTCTCCGAGGTGCATAGGTAATAAAATTTTCATTAAAACCCGAACTCATATCTTTACAAAATTTCATGCATTAGAGGTAATTATATTTAAATAATGAAAAAAAATGAAACTGTGGAAACCAAGATTTAAGCAAGATATAGTTAGATGGTACCAATTTTCGAGCGTCATGGTGGTGCTAGTCCTTTCCTACACGTAACCAGCTCCCTAACCCAAAACAACGAATCTCTGCTATTATTTTCAATAGGCATCCGATCATGCCTAACTTAAAATAATCGGTGGCAACTCCAAGTTTATGGCCACTTCATGGTGACCATCCAAGACTAGTCGGATGAGCGATTCATCTGACGGTCTTTTACTTCTTCATGTCAAACATCAAAATATTTTTTAAGTCGAGCGCGCTTTGGCCCTTCGGATCGTCCGAAGATCATAAAGGTCAGGAACGTGGAACATCGACAATAATAATAATAATAATAATAATAATAATAATAATAATAATAATAATATTATTATTATTATTATTATTAAAATTTACTATTAACATACATAAACTCTTAATATTTAATAAGTTTAACTAATAAAATTAAAGAAAACGTGATAAATAAATAATACACTTTATTGATAGTACTTTCAAAGCTAATGATGTAATTTAGTTTTTAATAAATTAATATTTTATCATTTGTAGACTTGCTCAAGGGTTGGGCTATCTACCCGGTCTAATTGTGCCTAGGCTTAGGTTCTCATATTTTTATATTAGACTAGCCTAACCCGACTCGAAATAATGATTTTAAATTAATATATTTTATTTAAATTTAATTATAAAATATATTATTAATAAAAAATATTCTTTAATATGATGAACAGTAATTCTGACTTAAATATGCATGTCTAGGCAGTTAAATAAGGGCCTAAGCTTGAGATTTTAAAAAAATTTGAGCTGCGGTCCCACCCAACCTATGAGCAACTTTAATTATATTTAAAATATAAACTAAATTTTTAATATTTAATTAAATTATTAAAAAAATATTAAAATAAAATTCATAATTAAAGTTTTTGATTTATAAAAATATATTTAATTATAATTTCTTCATATCTATTTTTAGTATTAAATTTGGGTTTGGGTTTGGGTCAGGCTCGAGTTTGGGTTCTTTCGAGCTTGTGTCATTTCAAGTTCAAGTCATTTTGGGTTCAGGCCATTTCCAGTTCATGCCATTTCAAGTTATGGTTCTCTCATGATCGGGCTATTAATTTTTTGATCAAATTGAGTTTGGTTCAAGTTCCTATTCAAATTTTTTATAACTATGATTCAGTTTGCTTTTAGTATCTTATTTGCTTTTACATTATTTATAACTATAATAAAAGAAAAAGGCTAAAAATACTATAGAAAGTAGTATAGCGTTCCCTGTTTCTCGGGTTTTTATTGGGTGCTGACATGTGTATTGACTGTTTTTTTGGGGGGTTTTAAATGGGAAAAAGGAACGAGAGAAAGGAAAAAAAAAAAGAAGAAAAGGAAGAAGGAAATAAAAGCTTTTATTATAAATTTATATATAAATTTATATGTTAATAAATATTTTTATTTTATTTATGTTATTTTTATATTATTTTTATTTAATTATATTATATTGCACTTGTAGATTTAAATTAAAAAAAATTATATTTTCATATTATGTTTATGTTATATTTTGATGTATAATTATTTTATATAATTTACTATAATGATTCTATTTAAAAAAATTGTATTTGTAACGTATTCGTAGTTATGACTTCTCTTCCCTACCCAATGTATCTTATATATATTATAGATAAACTTGTATACATTAATCATTGATTTTATATAGATAATACATAAGTTCATTTATGTCACATTTACCTCATTTTTTTATCATATCATCTTTTAATTATTTTATCATATTATTTTTATTTCATATTTTAATTTATCTCATATTTTTTTAATTTATCATAATAATCTAAATTTAATTTGAAATTCATTTTATCTATTTTATTTTTAAATAATATATTTAAAAGTATAGGATTACATATTGATATTTGTATGTCCAATTAGGATCTTTATTTGTCCAGTCGAGGGCAAATGTTAAACATAAAAAATTTTATTTTATTAATTATTTTTATTTTTAAGGTTAAATGATGTATTTAAAAGAATAAATCTATATATTCATTCACAAGCCAGTTTAGCATTTATATCTAATTCAGTCAAAAAATTTTTATTTTTATTTTATTATTAAATGATATACTTAAAGTAATTAGTCTATATATTAACTTACAAATTAATATAAGATTCATATTTAATCTGAAATAATTATTATCAATTTAATTTTCATAATTAAAATATTATAATAAGTTAATATTAATATTGTTAAATTATAAAAATAAAAAAGTTATAACAATTATAATTATAAATTTAAAATTACAAATTTATAAAATTTATAAAATATTTAGAACCCCGGAGTAAGCAAGGGATTACATGCTAGGATAAATCAAAGCAGCGACATTCATAAATAAAGCCAATAAAGGCTTTGAGATAATTAATACTGCAGTAATTCATAGAACTATGCGAGGAGTTCTAGAGTACATTCTTTACCATCAGCTTGTAGCAAAGTTTAACCTGTAATCGGTTATATCAGTTATAATTTTTTTATATAAATTATTATATAATATAATATAAAATTAAGATGATTACATAAATATATTATAAATATAATTAAAAAATATATAAAATTATTAATAAATATTACAGTTACATAAATTATATTATAAATTACATAAATTATTATAATTGTTAATATAAATTTATATTACATATTTTTATTACAATTATACATATATATTATTTATTTACATAAATTATGATAATATATAATAAAAGTTGTAATACATAAATTTATTATATTTACATAAAACTTTATGTATTACATAAATTTATTATCATAGGTAATATAAATAAGTATTACATATTTTTCTTACAATTACATATATATATTGTACGATACATAAATTATGATAAAAGATAATAAAAATTGTAAAACATAATTTATTATGTTTACATAAAAATTTTACAAGTTACATAAATATATTATCAACCGGTAATAAGAAATACTATTACAAAAAATATTATAGTTACATAAATTATATTATCTATAATATACTTTTATTACTATAGGTAATACAAATATGTATTAAATATTTTTATGTAATTTGTGTTGCATGTAATAGATTAGTATAAAAAATCTTTGAAAGTAATATATGTATGTAATTTGTTACATACAAATATTATCAAATTAACATATAAACATTACAGATTTACATAAAATCATCATCAAATCTGTAATATACATATGTAAAATATTTTTTTAACAAATTTAACTATAATTTCTAGAAAATATTTTTTGTTATTTATTAAATATATTATATGTGTGAAAAATTAATTTTTGTAGTAATTTTTGAAGTGAAAAAAGTTTTCATATCTTGTTAGTTTAATAATTTATTTGGGTATATTAGTAATAATTATATTATATTAAGAAAAAATTAATTTTTTGATAAATTTATAATTTTTATTAATTAGTAAAATTACAATTAAACATTACAAAAATTACATATAAATATTATAATTTACACAATATTTATGTGTAATTTATGTTATGTGTAATGTATTTGTGTAAAGAATCTTTAAAAGTAATATATATATATATAATTTATTACATTTAAACATTACCAAATTTACATACAAATATTATAGATTTACATAAAAACATTACTAAATCGTTAATATATGTATATAAAATATATTTTTGAGAAAATTAATTATAATTTTATAAAAATTAATTTTTATTATTTATTAAATATATTATATGTAAGAAATTAATTTTTGTAGTAATTTTTGAAGTGAAAAAATTTGCATATTTTTTAGGTTAATAATTTATTTAGATATATTAGTAACAACCATATTATATTAAGAAAAAAATAATTTTAAGATAAAATTTATATTTTTTATTAGTTGATCAAATTACAACTAAATATTACGAAACTTACATATAAATATTACAATTTACATAATGTTTATAGGTAATTTGTGTTATATGTAATGTACTTGTGTAAAGAATACATTACCGGATTATATACAAACATTAAAAGGTTTACATAAAAATATAATCAAATATATAATGTATTATGTAAAACATTCTTTTGAAAAAATTAACTTTAATTTTCTCAAAATTATTTTTTATTTTTATTAAATATATTATATATGAAGATTTACATAAAACCGAGCTCGATAACTATCTATATAGGCTCGAATTTAAAATAATGATCGAGTTTTATCAAGAGTCATAAAATATTATATATATATATATACGGACCGTCACTCTATACATATGTATATTACGTGAGGAGTCGGTTCCCTTGTAAAGGAATCGATTTCCCTTTTTTATTTTATGTATACAATATATATTATATACAATATATATTATATATTATATATAAATTATATATGTTAAAAATATATTTTAAAAATAATAAAAATAAAAAATATGTTATATTAAATTAAAATTATTTATTAAACTTAAAAGATTATATATTATATATATGATATATAATATAGATTATATATAAATTATACATATTATATATAATATGTATTATATAATACATATATAATATATAATATTATAAACATAATCTATTTTATGTGATAAAATAAGAAACTATTTTACACTATTTTTTGAATTAGTATTTAAAAAATAATATATGTTAAATCTCAAATTATTTTTGAAATAATTAAAAATAATATATATTATATTAATATATATCGTATAATAAAAATATAAATATTTTTATTAAATCTTAAATTATTATTTACAAATAATAAAAAAATATTTTATATTAAATTATTTAAAAATAATAAAAATAAAAATTATTTTATATTAAATGCTAACATCATTGTTGTTTCAGCAAAGAGAGAAAAATTATTTAGAGAAAATGGTAAAGAGTAATAGTAATTATTAAAAAGTGAAAACAAAAAGCATAATTTTAAACAAAAAAATTATAATTATTATTTTACCTCTACTTTTTATCTAATTTTTATGCTGCCTTTCTCTCTAACATTAATTTGCAGATGTTATAAATTATATATATTAAATTATAATATATATTATTTACTATTTATTTTTTGTTTGCAATCTTAGGGATTAAAAATTTTTATTTAAACAAAAATCTTTAAAGATAGTGAGTTATGATTATTTTACTATACAAGAATAATCAACTATATTTTTATATTTTGCTTATATATTTTTTTTTGTTTCCATTGAAATGTCATCCTTTCACTTTATAAGGATAATCAACTTTAGCATATATAAAGCCATGCTCAAGGTGATATCGATCATACATGAACACGACTACTTTGTGTATGTGTTTTACATTTAGTTGTAGTGAGTTGTACATCTAATTATAGTGAGTTATATATTTAGTTATAAAAAGTCATATATTTAGTTATTTTTTAATATAAAATATTTTTAATATTTTATTATATATTATATATCATATAATATATTATTATGTTATTTTTATAATATTATATGTTATTTTTAATTTTTAAAAAGTAATTTGATTCAATATTAAATATTTTTTAATTTTTATTATTTTTTATATTAATCCAGTATTAATATAATTTAAGATTACTTTATAACTTGATATTTAATATAATATTTTAAATATATATAATTATATATATCGTGTATAATGGGTGGAGGGTCGATTCCCTCATGAATTATTTAACAATAATTTAAGATTTAATGTAAAATTATTTTTATTTTTTGCTATTCATAAATGATACTTCAAAATTTAATATAAAATATATTTTTATTTTTTATTATTTTTAAATAATAGCTTACAATTTAGTAAAAAATATTTTTAATATTTTATTATTTTTAAGAACTATTTTTAATATATATAATTTATATTTGTAATTTATATATTTATATTTATAAGAGAGTCGGTTCTCATTTCATACCAAGAAAACTGACATTTTTATGAATACAAAAGCAAAAAGCAAAACAGTAAAAAAAAGTATGATTAAATTGTAATTATAATTTTTTTATTAATAGTTGTAATAAATATTATTTTTTTAAAATAATATTTTTTGCTTTTACCTCTTGTTAAAATTATCGTTCCATGTTACTTTTTTTAATTCTCCATATTAATTATTTATGTATATTAATAATTATTATATTTTAATAATAAAAAATTAATTTTATAATAAAATATATATTTTTATTAATAAAAAATTAAATTTTATAATTTATGAAATAATAAAATTATATTTTAATAATTAATAATATTAATTTTAAAAAATTTTAAAAAATAATTAAAAAATTAAAAAAAATAAAATCTTTTTAATCACTTAAAACAATTTATTTTTACCTGACATAGTGAACGAAGAACTCATCACTTTAGGTAAGTTAAGAGGAGGGAAGCTCACCCTATTCCTCTAGAATTTTCCAGAACCATGCTCTAGGAAAAAAGCGCCAGATAAAAGAAGAGAGAAAAAAAGAAACTACGCGTAGAGACGTCAATGGTCCGTCACGCCTTAAAAGAACAGTCAATTTTGCAGTTGCAAATATACTGGATTATTATTATTATTATTATTATTATTTATAGGAAGATTATTTTTATTATTATTTATTATCATCATTATTTAGTAATATAATCAGCTTGCCTGCCACGCGTCTTTCCGATAATAATAAAAAACAAGCAAAGCAACAAAGAATGTTGGCCTTTCGACCTGTATCTGATGAAGCCCTTATCCGACGTTGTCCTCTTCCTCTTTCTCATCTTCCGTTCTTCTTCACTTGGTTTCTGCAAATCCACACTGGACCATGACCCAACCCCAACCCCGTGGCCCCATCAATTCCACTCCGTCCTGGTCATGAACTATAGTGGAATTCTCCAGGTGATCGACCTCTGGTACGACTGGCCTAACGGAAGAAATTTCAACATAATTCAGCACCAGCTTGGTAATGTCCTCTATGATCTTGAGTGGAACAATGGCACTTCCTTCTTTTATACCCTTGATTCCTCCAAACACTGCAGTAGTGCACAGCTTGAGGTTGGGATTCTACGCCCCAACTGGCTCGATGGAGCGAGGTACTTGGGTCAGCAACACGTGGATGGGTTCCTTTGCAATGTATGGGAGAAAGTCGACTTCATCTGGTATTTCGAGGATGTTGTCACCAAGAGGCCCGTTCACTGGGTCTTCTACACCGGTAACTAGCTGTTACTTTTTTTAATTGATCTAATTCACTTTTTTAAGCTCTTGCTTAGTGCTTCTAATCTATTCATCACTTTGGGTTGAGATTGAGAATCGACACTGAATTGATAAACGAACCTAAAAATCAAAACTGTAGGGAGGGAGGCGCATGTGATGACATTTGAAGTGGGAGCAGCTCTTGAGGATTCCAAGTGGCAAGCCCCCATCTACTGCTTTGGCAACAACACTAGCGCAACTGATCCCACTACCAGCAATATTTCCCCCAACAGATTGCTGGATGGAGTGCTCAAAGGTTCTACTGTGCTATGAATTTTCCTTGGTCGATACTTATTTCATGGTCCTTTATCCCTGCAGTTGTGATAAACTGATAATAATAAATTTGAGTTTTTATTCTACTTTTATTGTTGCCAAATTTCTCGAGTATCATTCCAAGGCACCCCCAAATTGTTTCCTTCGAAATGCATCTTCGTCCTTCATATCTGATTTCAGTTTTAGAGGTAGATTCTTCCTTAATTACATGCCTCCCTTTTAGCTGTCAACAAGTCTAGACTTATGCAACTTAGCGAGATTATGACAGGATTACCATTCCATTGTAGAAATTAAATTATTAGATGTTAATCTTGATTCCTTCCATTTCTTTGATGAAAAAAAAATGAATTTTATAGGAAAACCGGTCATGCAAGCTATTTGCAGGCTGATTGATCAGTCATCAGCAATCTCTCTTCCTTTTATAGTGGCGTTTCAATACTAACTAATAGACTATCGTATCACCATTTTGTTTTCAAGGGAAATTTTCTCCGTAGGCAAGTTGTACTGTATTGAATTTTTCCTTCTGATTTTATTGTTTCATGATCATTGATCATTTGTAGCACGGAAAAGAAAAATGCCAATGCCAATGCGCCATACCTTTACTTTTTTTTCTGCCTATGATTATTGGCATAATGGCAAAGACTCAAATCGATGTCATTTTAACAAACAGAATTTGACCTGACTCTCTTTAATTTCTCAAAGAAACCAATTGGATCAAAACTAAAGTCGAACAAAATTTGCGTAGATAATTTGCTTCCTTTTTTTGCCCCCAGGGATTGAATTGAGTTGTCCAGATATATTTTTGGTTGCAAAATAAATTCGAGCAAGAGTATGAGAGAACCAAAGAGTGATAGGAAGAAAAGCTAATGAGCAGAATAAAGACTCTGCAGTTTTCATCAAGCTTGGATTAGTCAGGATATATGACACTAATGAGCAGACTAAAGTCTATTCAGTTTTCGTTAGCTTGAATTAGTTAAGATATACGACGAAACGTAAACCAAACATCACCTATTATATGAAATTATTTGATAACGTAACATGTACAAAATGGATCAAACTAAACTGATATTTTTCATATCAAATCCAAAATGCAACAAAAACATATAAAACGCAATGACATGTACATACACCAGCAGCAGAGTCAGTCATTCGATCTACATTCCTCCTTGGCTGCCAGAGCTAATTAAACTCCTTAGACATTTGAATTTGGTCTTCGGTAGAGGCTTTGCGAAGATTTCTGCAAGGTGGTCTTTTGAACTGCAATGAAACAAAAGAATTTCATTTATTCGTTGCACTTTTCTTACAAAATGAAGCTTTGACATTGAAGTGTTCAGGCACTCAATTTCATTAGGGCCCTCTCTCAAACGTTTTGAGAGCATTTAAACTAGAAGGCCAACTATTTTGAACCTGAGGGATCAGTCCCCTCTATGCAAGAATCGATCCTTAGCGTCCAACGGTCAAAATTTTTCAAAAGAGGGAGGTAGGTATTGATACTGATGTCGGTACTTTAAGAACGGCACTGGATGTCATTTTTCAGGATGCTATCATATCGATACCTATTTGTAAGGTATCGAAACCTTAGCTGCAAAAGTATTGATACTTTAGCTAAAAGTTGGGAATTTACACTTATTATCCAAAAAACAAAGTTGGGAATTTACAAAGGCTAACGTCCGGCTCAATATTCGTATCACGAGTCGTCAAAATTTAGGATAAATTGTACTAAAATTTTCATATGAAAAATTTTCTATTACAGTTTTTGTATATCAATTTTCAGACGCTTTTAAAATTAGATTGTCACACATAACTTTTCATTAAATTTTCTAAGTATAAGTTTTAATTAGAGTTTTTTTTTTTTCACATAGGGAATTTTTGAATCTTTTATAATTCTTGTGGAATTTTCATACATGGAATTTCCCACTAAAACTTTAAATGTAGAATTTTCAATTTGAGATCCTGTAATTGGATTTCACTAATGGAACTTTTTTTTATTTTTCTAAGTATAGGATTTCAATTAGAATTTTTTTAGAATTTTTTTACATATAGAAGTCCCCATTGAATTTTTATATAATAGCATTTTTAATCGAATTCTCATGCATGGAATTTTTCACTAAGCAATTTAAATGTAAGATTATCAATTCAACTCCTTGGACATGGAATTTTAATTCAACATAGTTTTTTTCTTTACACATTGCTTCTGTTAATTAAATTCTTTTATATGGTTTTAATTAGGAATTTCTTCATGTAAATTTCTTGATTAGATTTCTTACAAGATTTTAAGTAGGTCTTTGTTACATGTAGATTTCTATTAGATTTCTTGCACACAACGTTCTCAATGATGTTACTGCTTGCCAATTTGGTCACATATGTTGGAACATTAATTTCCAAGGTCCAAAGCCTTATTAAATTAATTAAATTCCCTAATCCATCATTTCATAATATAATTGTTTTATTTACAATTTTTTTTTTTTACATATTCAATATTTTCATGATTTTTAATTAATTTTAATTTCCTATTTTTCTCACCATTAAAAATTCTTCTTATGAAAACTTGTCTTTCATCCAAGGTATTTTCCCTCCCATCAACCTTTTTATAAAAGAGTTTCTATAAGGATTTGATACTCACCTATGTATTAGCTTCCATGAAATAGGGAAGGGCTCCTCCTTGATAAGGGCCTAGCCACTTGGAAAAAGAAAACTTGAAAAAAGGATTTCAAAATTTTTTAAGTTATATTTTCTAAGCAAATTTTCCCTTTCATTGTTTACTACATCGCCTTATTTCCAGCTTCTCTATTTCTTTTTTTCTTTCTTTCACTTTAGCTTGATGATCATAGGCTTGCTTAGGTGATTGTTTGTTGCCTAAGGTTTACCACCAAGTTTAAAGGCCAATTTTTGAACAATAATCAAAGATATTAATTACTTTTTTCTTAACTACTTTGTGTTTTGATTTTCATAAACCAAAATTTTGAATAATGGGTTGTTTTGATAACTTTTAAGCTATGTTCATCTAATTTCTAGGCATTGTTAATATTTGCAATTTCCTTGGTTTAATTTTTATTATTATTCCATGTTGTTCATTCTCCAAGTTTTATATGTTGAATGCATGCATTTCACATCATTTTATGTTATATATTCATTTCTTCATTGATTTCAGGTTATGTATATTTCATGAGATATGGTTGTGCATACTGTTGCCCTTGTGATTTTTATTCATACAAGTTCAATTTTAGGATGAATTTCTTTTTCATGTACAAAAGCCTTGCATGAGGTTGAAATTATTTATTCTTGAAACGGAATGTTTCTCGGGCATTTTTTAGAATGGTCAAACCTTACGAGACCAATTTATAATTTTTTTTCATATTTTTTAAAATTCATTAGGGGGCTATTTTACGATTTCACATCCTTTTTAAAGCATTTGAAGAGTTGTTTTCGAGATTGGTTGGGCCTTAGAGAGCTAATTGCAATTTTTCTATAATTTTTAATGCATTTTGAGTTGCTTCTCGCCTTGTGAATATTAGGGACTACATCGCAGTTTTTCCTGCATTACTTCATGAGTTTTATGGCCATTCCATTCCTTGGCTGATGTTAAAGGGAGTTGCAATTTTTCCATAATTTTTTAATACATTTTACAACCATTTCGCAATTTGGCTGAACCCTAGGGCTAAATGGCAATTTTAAATATTTTATAAATGTTTTTAAGGGTCATTTTATAGTTGGCCTAATCAGTAAGTACAACTTTTTCCCATGTCATAAATGTATTTGTAGGATTATTTATGTTATTAGGTATAATCTGGGGTCATTATACTTATTTTCATGTTAAAATCGAGTCAGTAAGATTATGGTCATTTGGGTTATTTTAGTTATTTTTATGTTGATATTTTTTATCGATGCATAGTTTTTAGTGTCATTTTCAATAATTTTCACATTCAAATCGAGTCTCTAAGGTCGTGTTGGCATTTTCATATTGATGGTTATCTATTAGGGTCAATCTAGGTGATTTTGCACCACTAAGTATTTTAGGATTAATTTTGCACTTTCACGTCAAAAATGAGTCCTAGGTCTTGTTCTTATTTTTAGGGGGAAAAATCAAGTTTTTTATTTTATTATTTAAATAAAACATGTTTTTAGTGAAAACAAGATAATATTCTCGAATTAAAATAGTTCATAGATTTCTTCTAGCACATGGAAAGGTTTTCATCGATTATTTCAATGACAAAATACCCTCTTTAAAATAGTAAATCAAAATTTTTCCAAAATTTCAAAAATAAAACTTTTGTGTTCTTCTGACTTTTCGAAGTACATGGAAACCATTTTGATTTTCGAAGTTAATAAAAATCCATTTTACTCATAAGTGGAATAAAGATATTAGTAATTAACAATTTCAAAATATAGGTCTTGTACCTAAATACTGAAAATTCAAATTGACTCTAATTGAGATTTAGGATATCACATAATTAAAGAGTATCGATATACAAACATCATGGGGATGCTTGGTGGAGAACTCTTTTACGTGAATCTCTAGTTTTTAAGCTAGCCTAGGAGTCTTTTTGTATACCACAAAAGACGAACTATGATAGGTGACCAAACACATTTAGCTCAAAATGATCGGTGTCGATTCCAAATTTATCCACCATTTCGTAATAGCCCTTTAGGGAGAAATCGAACGAACGACTAGCTCTGACAATAAGTTTCGTCACAATACAAAAAAAATCTGTCCAAATTTAACACGTTGAATTCGATTATAACAAAGTGTTAGTTTTTCCATGAAAAGCTGGATTCTTTGTAATTGCAATAGTAAATTGATTACCACATTTTTATCCCTGTTGCTTTCTCCTAAACCAGGTTTTGATCAAATAATAGTTTTCTTAGCCAAATGGCTTGGCTTACAATAATAGCAATTGCAACATAGTCTACTTTTACTGTTGATTGAGCTAACGTGTCCTTTCTTGAGCTTCATGAAAAGCAGCCATGGCCAAGTGTAAATAGATACCTTAAAGTGTTCTCTGAATCATCAACTGAACCAGCCCCATCACTGTCAACCTAACTTGCTAGCTTAAGTGTTTCTACCTTTTAGAACCAAACTCCATATCCTACAATTCCTTTTATATATCTCAGCACTCTCTTTGCACTTTGAAATGGACGGTGTTATAGTAGCGCATAACAGTAAACTCAAATCAAACATAATATCTAACCTTTTCACTGTTTGATAAAGCAAACAACTAATTAAACTACTATAAACTTTTTCATCAAGTTTCTTAGCACCGCCGCTTTTGTTGAGTTTTTTTCTAGGATTTTATAGGTGTGGTAATTGGTTTGTAGTTGTCCATGTTAGACTTCTTTAACAATCTCAAAAAGTGCTTTTCTAAGTTTGATTGACTTCTATGCCAAGGAAATATGTCATTTTTCCAAGGTTTGTCATTTTAAGCACATTTTTCATCTGGTAGTTGAAGCATTTCACTAGCTTCTCACAACTACCAGTAACAAGAAGGTCATCCACATATTGGAACACAATTGGAAGATTTCTATCTAATTTCTTTAGATATAGTGTAGGCTCACTCAGACTTCATATAAATCCCAAAACTATAAAATGTTTATCTATTCTCACAACAAGCTCTAAGTGCCTGTTTTAAGCTATATAATGTCTTCTTGAGCTGATAGATTTTTTTGCTTACATCTTTCAATGATGAAGCCTTTTGGTTATTCAACATAAACTTCCTTTTTAAGATATTCATTTAAGAAAGCAATCTTATTGTCTCTAAATCTTGCTACTGGTTAAAGTTTTTTGAGAAGTCTACACTATTGGCCTAAGCATACCCCTTTACCACCAACTTGGCTTTTAATTTGTTAATTGACCCATCAATATTTAGCTTGGTTCTAAACGACCATTTCACTGCAATCACTTTTTTGTTGTCTCGCTTACCAACAAGTGTTAAAAGTGTGGTTCTTTTGGATCATGTTCGTCTCCTCTTGCATGGCTTTTCTCTATTCATATATGTTTGTAGCCTCATCAAAGTTGTTGGGCTCCAAGGTTGAAAAGTTATATTTCATATATGTTTGAGAAAGTTCTAGTTCCTCTCATAGGTCTATCATTATTAGATTTATCATAAGAAACAGTTTCAGTTTCATTTTGCAGCACATTATTCTTTGTAACATTAGTTCAACGGGCTTAGCTTCATCCCTTTCCCATTTTCGTACTTCATTTTCCTTAAATTTGATGTCTCTATTGACTATGATCCTTTTAGTTAAGGGATTAAAATCCTATTTCCTTTTGGTTTTGACTGTAACCTGCAAAGATTTCAAGCTGTGAGTTATAGTCCAACTTATCTCTTTTTGTATTAAAAATATTTGCACAGCAGATGTAACCAAAGACTTTCATATGTATCATGAAAGATCTGAAACCAAACTGGGGTAGTCTTCAAGGCCTTTGTAAAAAGTCTATTCTGTAAATAAATATTTAGGTTGACAGCTTTTGCCTAAAAATTTTTAGGCAATTTTTTTTTTTTTTTTCCAAATGGCGAGCACCTTCCCATCGCCGTTACTGTTCTATTTTTCTTTTCACTTACCAGATCTTGTTGCGGGTCATAGGTGACAGTAAGCTGACGCTGAATCCTCTGAATTGCACGAAACTTCTTAAACTTGTTTGCAGTATATTTAGTTCCATTATCAGATCTAATGGCCTTTCTGAAGACTGGTTTTCAACATAAGCCTTTAACCTCCAAAACACAGTCACAACCTTTAACTTTAGCTTTAAAAAAATAGACCCGGCATACCCTTGTATGGTTATTAATAAATAAAATAAAGTATTTGCTTCCATTCTATCACGTAAGTCTTTATTGGACGAAATACATTTATATGTATAAGTTGCAGCTTCTGTGATGCTCTCTGAGCTTTGTTCATTGAGAATGGTTGTCTACTCGGCTTTCACAACCAAACTTCACACACATCACTAAATTCACAAATATGTGACATGTTCAAAACCAGATTTTTTTTATACAAATGACTCAGAATATGATATCCAACATGACCAAGTTTTTTATGCCATAGGAGTGTTTCATCAATACATCATTATAAGCACCAAGGGTCAATGAATTCCAATCTAAAATAAACCTTTTATTATGCATAGTAATAGAAATAAGCTTATAAGTTAATGGATCAGGGAAAAAGCATACGTTATCTTTAAAAATAATAAACTATATTTCTCGTTTGCCAACATTAAGCAAGTTCTAATCGATTTCAAAACCAAAAAAAATCAGTGATAACTTTTGTGCCTGTTAGAGTGCTCATAGTCACATTTCCTTTTCTTTTTTGCCTTAATGTAGTTATCATTTCCAATTCTCATCCTAGAGCTATAAGTTCTATTAATCTTTTTGAACATGCATTCACTGGAAACCTTATAGTTTTTACAGCCACTATCTATCAACTAATTTGCCTTGATTTTATTGGTTGGATAGTATGATGCAACAATCATTTGCCCTTCCACTTACTAATTTGCTTCTATAGTTTGAACTTGTGAGTTTTGTTGTAGTTGGCCTTTGTTCTTGCAAACTATCTACACATATCCCATCTATTTGTAAGCTCAACATTGAATGTCTAGCCTAAACTAGTAGTATTTCCCAAAGTGTTGTCTTTTGGTACCATGAGTATGGTGGATACTCCTTTACCATCATCTTTGGCCCTTTTTCCTTTGCTTCTTTTGTCTCATTGTTATTGTAACTTTTTTTCCCTTTGTTAGATGAACAACAACCATTCTCCTTGTTTCTTGTTTGAAAAGCATATTCAACTTGTTTCTCTTATCTACTTACTCTCTTTTGTTCCAGAGCATAGAAAACATTGATCAGCTTTGACAAAAAGTTGTTGCCAAGGTCTCTTAAGTCTTCTAAAGAGGAGATTTTGGACTCATATCTCTTTGGAAGTGTGATAATGATTTTCTCTACAACTCTTTAGTCACTAAACTTATCTTCAAGCAGCCTAATGCTGTTTACAATAACTATAATTTTGTCTAAGTACTACTTAACAATCTTATTCTCTTTTATCTTCAAGTTTTCAAAGTCTCTCTTTAAATTTTTAAGGCAATGTTGCATAGTATTTTTTTGAACCTCGAAACTCTTCTTTTAACTTATCCCAAACTTGTTTAGGTGTTTCACAAACTATGATTCTTGTGAAGAAAACATCAGAAACTCTATTTTGAATGTAAGACATGGCCTTATACTTTTTGGTACATGCCTCACAATGCTACTTTATTTGAGTCAAAGTAGGAATGGCCTTAAAGGTGGTGTATTTCTACTTGTGTTCACCATTTCTTAGAGGTTGTATGCTTACATGTATGTCCTCATCTTCACCACCCAGATGTAGTAATTGCCTTTTACTAATACAGGAGGTGTTTGGAGGAAAGAAATTATTGGTAGACATCCTTCTCAAAACAGCTACTAGTTCTTTAAGAAAAAAATACCACAACCTATTCTTCACACTATTATAATGTTTAGGTCCTTTAAGAGGAAAGCTTAAACACCATTTTTTGTTGCAAAATAAATTAAATGAAAGTATAAGACATCTAAGAGTGAGAAGAAAAAAATCTAATAAGTAGACTAAACTCTTTGCAGTTCTCATTTCATTAGTTAAGATATATGAGAAAAAATATACCAAACATCGCCAATAACATGACTTCATGATCTTATCCATCTTACATGAAATTTTAGAACATATGTGTACAAAATGAATCCAAATTAATTGATATTTTTCAACTTAAATCTAAATGTGACAAAAACATATAAAAGGCTATGATATGTACAGGTGTTAGCAGCCATTTGATAATGAACACATAGTGAATGTTTTTTTTCTTATTTGTTTCTATGTCGTCTGATTTGCCAATGGAAGATTAACAAGTCAGTGTATATTCTTTATTTTTTTAAAGAATTATTGACTTATTTATAGAAAAATCATTTGACCAATAATTGTCTAAAATGAACATTCATTCACAAACTCTAATCAATATCTTTACAAATTCATATAAGGATTATTACTGTAGACATCTCATATCATGTATATATCAATATATGGTCTTAGGGTATAAACACAAGGCCTCCACATTCTTGAAATTTTACAATTAACAAGTTGTATCGATACAAAATATTTAAACCATAAATATTATGATGGAAATCAAGAATGGGGTGAATTGAGTTCTCAAAAGCTTCTCCAAATTAAAACTTTGAACATATAATTTGAGAAATCTAGTACTGAATGTCTTGAAGTTCTAAGCTAGTGAAGTAACGAAGATAAATGAGTAAAGAATAAATAAGCAAACTTAATGACGTATAGAGATTTGACCTCACTTACCTACATCCTTTCCCTTAGCTTTACTCGCCAAGAAGTTGTCTAATTCATTAACTTGGATTCTCTACCTTTCACGGATAAGGTATAATCTTTACGACTTCCTATCTTTCAAGGTTTAGATAGAACCCTTTTCGTTATCTTTTGCAGTTGAAATAGAACCTTCTATCTTTTATTGCTAAGATAGGACATTTTCCCTACTTTCAAAGGCTACGTAGAAACCTCTCCATCTTTCAAGGCTATGATAGTAACCTTCGTATTTTTCAAGTCTAAGATAGTAACTTCTTTATCTTTTAAGGCTTAGATAAGAACCTCTCTATCTTTTTAGGACATGATAGTAACCTTCCTACCTTTTAATGGCTAAGGTAATAACCTTCCCCTTTACACAAAGGTTTTTAGGTGTAATCAAAGAAGACCTTAGAAGTTATGATGTTTACAAGTTTAAGCTCTAGGAAAGATGATTATAAAGATATAATATAAAGAATACACAAATGATAGGAAAAATTAATCCTATACAATGAAAGAACTACTTTAAAGCTTGTAGAGATGAATGATATGGCTATCTGCTCTTTTTTTTTTTTTTTCTTGATTTTCTACTCGTGGGAATGTCGATGAGCCTTATTTATAGCTTTAATCTTTAATATGGCTATCGATAGTGTTCAACTAACGTTTATAGCTATTAGAGTTTCATAAATTTAAGTTACCATTTAAATGTGCTCTTCTAGTCTTAAGTCGTAATGTGTGGTATTAATAGAATAATTGGATTTATGCTGGTTGTAGTGCATGGTATCTATAAAGAAAGCCTTGGTCTTGAGACTTGGCAATCTTTCAAAGTTGGTATCAATACAAAAAACATTTGATTTGAGACTCATCATGTGATATTGATATAGGAAGAGTCTGTATCGAGAGTCAGTCTATTGAATCAATACAAGAACACCCTATATCAATACATACAACAATTTCAGGCCAACTTTAGCTACTACCAAGCATAATATCTATACATTCACCTCTTACATTGATATTTTTATATAAAAATCACCTTTAATAGGTTTTTCCTTACTTTAAAACATATAGAACTTATCTAAAAAATGTTTTATGCAAATGCATACATAAAAAAACACATTTTTTAGTAAATTAAGGAGTAAAAAACAATCTATTATCTTTTAAACTATTTTCTTAAATTAAATAAAAGAAAAATACTAAGTTAAAAATATTTAATTATGGGCTAATTAAACTTATATTTTTGTTATATCAAAACTAAGATTAATTCAAAGCAAATGAAGCTATTGATCTATCCTTTTTTGATATGATAAATCTTAGGGTGAATTTGCTTGTACAAACTCCCTTTTAAACGTTTAAAGATTTTTCGTAAGAACTCCCCTTGATAAAAGCATTACTTGAAGATATGAAAATTTTATAAAATGCTTTTGTAAAAACTTGGCAATGGCAAACCAAGTCGTATTTGGCCATAATGTTATAAACCAACATAAATCATTTCATGTGCATAAGATGTAATCAATATAAACACTTATGAAATAATTCTCCCTCCTATTTACTTTCATATAGATATTCAATTAGAACAAGTAAATGAACCCCTATATTCTTTTTCTTTTTTTTATATAAAAATGTTGATTAATTCAAAGTTAGGGCTGCTAAGTCAAGCAAGAATTCATACAAGGTATACTAAGTCATTAAGCAGTTTAGTGCATATATACTAATTGTTAAGAGGAAATATAGGCATTTAAGTGCATCATCGCCCCTGCATATGCTAATCAGTATCGAATTAGACCTGACTTTAAAATTTATTTCTCTTGAAAAGTGATTTTTTAAAATTTTTGTAACATTTTTTTATTAACCCTTATTAAGTCACCTTTCCAATGCTACCTTATCCACCCTCTAAAACTATTCTAGAATAAAATCGAAAATAGGGATAAAGTGATGTTGTCCCTTGTCTCTATATTTATCAAATATATTTGACTTTTTAAAATCCCTATTTCAAGGCAATTAGATGCCTCTAAATGAGTCTAACTGACTCCATCCACTTAAAACATGTGTTAACAACTTAGACTTGGATAAGGCACAAGAATTTTTCAAATTCTACCATCTTTATTTTGTCTAGTTCTTGTTTTTAAATAAAAAATTATCGATTTTGTCAAAAACCATAAAAAATGTCATCTTATCAAGAAATTATCAAACCTTTATCAATTTCAATCTTTCAATCCTGCCATTCCAAAAATTATCAAACTTTTTATTTTGAGGATTCTCCAACCTTATTTTTCGAGGGAATACTCTAACCTCTTTTTTCAAAATTTTGCTCAAAATCAAGTTTTTCCTCTCTCGAATTTCTCCATATTTTTTAATTCCAAACCTTTTTTCAAGCTTCAGTTAGTCTATGAATCCAATGCATTTCAAAGATTGTTAATTTGGTTATTTATAGATAACTGATGATTATTATGAGATAAATTTCGAACGACTCTTTCTTCTTTTTTTCCTTATGATTTATTTTGTGCAATATTGTAGTATTTTACCTATGCATTAGTAATGCATTTTTCTTTGTGGTGTCCATTTTGCATTCATATTTCATGTTAGTGTAAGCGTTGCAAGCCAATCAAATTTTCTTATAATATGCTAGCTTTTATTCATTCATGTAAAATAAATTATTTAGTTAATGTAGTGAGGTATTTCTTTATCCATAAGTTTGATTATAATTGTTATTTATGACTTAGGAAGCTAAAGCCCATGAAACACATAGGCCTTATAAAGGAGTTGTAAAAAGTTACAATTGTGAGATCTTTATACATTAAAACCATATTTCTAAATCATTCCTAGTCATCATATTGTCAAGATAGGGCATTAAAAATGTATAAAGACCAGCATATGTTAAGCTTCCATGCATATGATGTATGCAACTATTCTCATAAGTTAAAGTATAGTGTAAGTAACCCTTTGCCTTATGACCCCTAGTCACTTTGTATGTGAAATAACATGCTTAGAGATCTTCATGATTAGATCCATTTTGAAGGATGCCTCAGGTAGGGTGGTTTTAGGCATGTTATGAAGCATACTAAAGGTGAATGAATGGTCTAGATAGAACTCATTACCCCAAGTGATATGGGAGGACATATGTCATTTGTTCCTGATAACTCAAAGTCCTTGCTTAAGGTAATACTAATTTTAGAGTTAACACATAGGGGTTTCAAGACTAATATGGCAAGGGCTCACTCTAGACATTAAACCATGTCTTTTTTGGGATATGATGAAATAATTGAATTACATTGACATACTGTACACTTAAAAGGCTTGTCAAATCATATTGACTCTTTTGGCATTTGGGTGGCAATGATAGGTTGCTAGATGCCACTTATGGTCTATAAATATAAATATTCTTAACTGAATTAGTTTATATTTATTGCTACCATGTTTAGGGCCTAATTTGTCACACATATAAAGGTAATATTATGGAATTAAAATGGGATTAGATTAAATTGTAGAGATATTGATCTCTTAGGGACTAAATTGAAAAGTTCAATTAGTCTAGGGGTTTAACTAAAATTAACCAAAAATTTAATTCACTAAGCTAACTTTATATATTATGTGTTTTGTTGTGCTTTAAAATAAGATTAACGCCTTTTGCCATCTTTTTAGGTTTTGCTACATGGCTAAATATTTGAGGAAAAAACATTTTCTTCTTTGATTCTTTTACACAAAGAAGGTGTTCGATTAAGAGGACATAAACCTTAAGCTACTAGCATGACTCTTAGCTAAAACACAATTCCTACTTTAGTAAAGGTTTCTCGAGTCACCCGTGTGGATTACTGTTAGAGGTTGGACAATTGGACAGCTTTGGTTTGTGACAACCGAGCTCAGCATGCAAGAACAAGTGGATTTCAGATATAATAAGGATTTTGACAATCTTGGATTGAGGTATGATTTTTGTTCTTGTATTTATAAATTTTTAGAGTGATTAAAGACATGGAAGTTGATCCTTCGATGGAATTTGTTATTGTTTTAATTATTTTTTTGCTACGTAATTTAATAATTATTATTAAATTTATTATTTTTATTTTTTTGAGCATGATATGAATTCCAACATTTCAAATTGTTTTCAAAAATCATAATGCGATGTTCCATGTCGGTATTTCTCCATGCTTGACATGGAATATCCAATTTTTTGAAATTAAATCTGAAGATTATTTTTAGTGAAAAATCTTTATGTTCCTTACCTTTTCAGGGTGCATATGAGATTTAATTTTTTTTGCAAAAAAAAAAACCTAGATGTATCATTTTTACACATTCATACATAAAAGGGGATTATATCAAAATGATGACAAGTCAAAATCAAAGATACCAAAACCAATTTCAGACATAGCTAAAAGGTATTGATTTTGGCATCGTCTACTTCCCTGTGCGTAACCAATTCTTGAATCCAACCAACAAATCTTTAGATGGTGTAGACGACCTTGGAATCGATTTTTTGAGTTTTATAACCTAGAATGTGAAGGTGTCCAATCGTGCCTAACCTAAGTGATCAATGGCAACTCAAAGTGTTGGCTTTTTCATGGTGGCCATCCAAGACGGGTTAAACGAGTGATTCATCCAACAATCCTCTTCCCATGTTACAAAAAAAGAGTCATGATCAAGAGAATACTTCCCTGTCAAGATTTCTTTCATTTCCCTCATATATTTCAAGTCATGCATGTTTTTCACTCCGCGAGGATTTTCTTGGGCCATATGACAATTGCTATTATGCATTGATCAAAGCATTAGATATGGTTGAAATAAATATTTTTACAATATTTACCTTTCATTTTCGAACAAAAAAAAAACCCTAAAGAATGATAATAATTCAAAATATTCCAACTAATCACATGGCATAAAATGTAATCATATTTTTGGGTTGTACATATACATGTATAGCCATTGCATTATTTTACATACAAAGAAGATAACAAATATAGGATCAATTTATAAATACCAAATGATAATTGCATAGTTTATTATACTAAAAAAATGTTAATTACAAATTATAAAATTAAAATAAATTAACAATTTATTTTATAGTTTTTAATTAAATTAATGTTTTAAATAAAATTATACATAATTTATGCTTAGATCCTTTTGAGTCAATTGCTTAGATCAATTGGAGTTTAGATTATTTCATGTTTGGGTCACTTTCAAATTAATATCAATTCAAGTTTGAGTTTGTTGGTTTATAGGGCCAACAATCAGTCTTTGAGTTGGTTGTCCTTTGTATAAGCAATTAGGGTATAGATAACCATGACTAGTCAACTCGTCGTGCTTAATGGTACAACCCTTATGCCCACTAGCCATTATTGCTAGGCACTACATTATGAGTGTTTAACGAAATAAAATTATGTTTCTACTATTAGCTACAGCTTTTAGTACAAGTGGTAAGCATTTCAAGTTTGACTCCTAAGGCTGTTAGCTGGGGGAGATTGTTGGTCATAAGGCCAGTAATCAACCTTTGAGTCGGTTATCAATCGTATGTGTGATTGAGGTACGATAACCATGATTGTTTAACTTGGATGCTTAATGGTGCGACTTCATGCCTATTATCCACTTAGTGTTGGGCTCTACGCTGTAAGTGTTTAAAGAAATAAAGTTGCATCCCTGTTATTATCGCAACATGGTTGGGATGCGAATCCCAAGCCACTGACTTAAAAATTGAGTGAATCCTTTTTTTTTTATTATTCATTCATGTTTAGGGACCAAGTCATCAAAATGAAAGGTTAACTTAACTTAACCTTAAATAGTCATTACAAAATGACCATTTGCATCGGAGTCGCTACCACTCTATTTTGGTTATATAAGATTTTCACCTTTTGAAGTTCATATTTTAAGGTCTACAAAACCCTCAGAAACAAAATTCAAGGTTTAGTTAATATTAGAGATCACATAAAAAGGTTTAGGAATCAGTTATAATCACGAGTAAGGATCGATCCCTCTCATAACACCCAAACATTGATACCTCTTAATCACGTGTGAAATCTTGATCTCTATACAGTTTCAATATCTGATGTTTAATTATAATTCCTATGTTTCAAATAAAATTTCCTAAACTAATTTATTATTCTATTTGAGAAAATCAGGTTTTTAAATATTTTAAAATAAAATATCATTCATACCCGTCGAATAGATTTGGAGACACATGAAGTTTTATTTTATGAAAGTAAAAAATTCTTTATTTTACTTATTTTGAAGAAGATATCTTATTATTAAAATAATCCTCAAAACCCCTCCCATATGCTGGAGACATCCCATTTATTACTTTATCTCGGAGACATTAGCTGAATTTTAAAAAAACCTTGATTTTATTAAAAGTGATAAAACTTGTCCTAGGACTCAGATTTATTCAAAGAGTATGCAACTAGACTTAAAAGACTCGGATATAGTCAAAGAGACCAACATGTCCTTTAAAGCATACCTTTGTTATGAAAGCATCTAAGTTACCCTAAAGGACTTGATTTTAAGGTAAATTATCAAAATATTCTTAAGGTATGCTTTCAATATGAAAGTATCTCTGTACCCTAAAGGATTAAAAAATGTCTTGAAAAAATCAACCTATCTCTAAAGTGCACCTTTGATGTAAAAGTATCTCGATAACCCTAAAAGACTCGATTTTATGGTAAATTACTAAAATGCCTCTAAGGTATACCTTTGGCTTAAAACTACAAATAAACATTAAACACATAAAAAAACAACATGGAAAATTTACCTAAATATCCTAACACCATTCAGTTAAGCACGTTTGGCCTTGAAACAATTTTTTAAATAGGTCCTGAAACTTTTTAAAATTATGAAATAACCTTTAATGGGCTAAAATATATGAAATACAATTAAACATATTGAAATTGCATGAAAACACCCCTAAAGGACCCACCAAGCATGGATAACCTTGGAATAATTTTTGCAATTTTGCAATTTAACCCTTAAATTTTCTAAAATTAAAAAATAGTCTAAAAAGTAAAAAACCTCATTATAACCCCGACTAAGTTTCAGCCAAGGTTTGAATGTACCTATCCAAAACCTTGAAAATTATGGAAAAATTATTTGAGAGAACCCATAACTTCTACAGATCACAAAATGGTCCTAAAGGCCATTAAAACAAAAATAAAAATTTAATCAAAAACCAAAATTATGTTCGACTATCACAAAAAGAACCAAAAAGTTTTTTATTCCAACATTTCTATGTGCAGGATACCAAGCTCAAGTCATCACCAATATATGTGAAATCATGGAAAATGAACATATAGCATACTTTATGAAAAGTTTACATAAAAATGCCATGGAAAATAGCATAAAAATAATGTGAACATATCTACATATCATGGTAAACATCTTTTCTAGAGTAAATCTTGATTACAACCAAGTCATTATTTAAAGAAAATATTAGCAAATAATCTACCAAAAGAAAATGGTTCATGGCTTTCACACTTACCCTTTAAACATAGATTAAAAACATCCATGAGCACAAGCAATCACAAAGCTCACTAAAAAGTACGAAAATCAAATGAAAATGATAATGATGAGTAGAATAAACAAAATGTTTCTAAATAAGACTACCTTTAAAGCTTTAAATATATAAGAAAAAGCTTGAAAATGTTTGGAAATTCTTAAGGAAAAATCACTTTTTTGCTAGAGAAAAGATTTTTTCCCTTTTCTAAATGAAAAATCTTTCCTTTATTATTATAAGGGGAAGATTCGGCGAAGGGTGGTTTGAAACCCTCGACCAAATTTGATTGTGTCTTTTTTTATCATTTACCTTTCATGACTAATGTTGGGAGTTGGTGTGACAATTATCTAGGAAAAGTTTGATAGTGGGAGATGGTGGGAGGTGGCATGACTATTATGTTGGAAAAAAATAATTTTTATATATATAAATGTTAATATATTAATAAAAATATTAATATTTTAATATGTAAAAAATATAAAAATAGGATATTCCACATAAAGTATGACAAATTAATCCACTAAATCCAATTTTATAAGTTTTGGATTAATTTCCTAAGGTTATCTAATCAAATTAATAAACTATGGTCCAAAATTGGAAAAATCAGAAACAAAAATATGATGAAAATTTTAATTAAATGTAAATTAGGAAGAATATTATCTTATTTTAAAAAAAATTTAACCATTAAATTAATCAAATGAACTTGACTTACCATGCTCTGGATTTATTTTCCAAGCTTAAGTAATCAAGTAAGGGGAAAATGTTAAAACTTGAAAAATGTATGTATTCATGGAAATATTTAATTAAGGTCTTATACACACACACACACACACACACACATACAATATTAAAGAATTTATATGCAAGAAATGCTTAATTGAAAATCAAATGAAAGAATTCAAATGAAAGAGGGCTAAATTATAAAGAATAAAATTAAATTAAAATTCATATACACAAAGATTCAATTAAACTTTTACATGTGACAAAATTCGATTGAGAATCAAATTAAGTAAATTTATAATTAAGAATCCATAATGAAAAATTAGGTTATAGTAAATAGCACATAATAAGCTCCAGATAAAAAGTAAATGAATGATTTGAGTCGAAAACCTAATTGGCTGAAATAAAAAATCAAATAAAAATAAAAATAAAAAAAGTCCAACTTCATCTGAATTAATTCTCATGAGATGGGAAGATTTACAAACAAATTTTAGTTAGAAAATTACGTGTAAACTAAAATCTTGAAAATAAAGTAATAAATGAAATTTAACTAGGAAAATGTCTTAATTGAAAATTTATGGAAAAAGTTAAATTGGGAGGACTAAAGTGTAGACATTGGATTGAAATTTATATTTAAAGAATTTAATATTTATTAAAAAATTTAGTGGGCTTTATTAGAAGATTGGAATGGATTTGGTGGCTTGTTAAAAAATTAGAATGTGCCTGGTGTTGGCATGTTGGAAAATTAGAATAAACTTGGTAGGCTTGTTGGAAAGCTAAAATGAGCTCAATGGGTTCGTTGGAAAATTAGAATAAGCTTGGTGGGCTTATTGGAAAATTGACATGGGCTTTAAAGTCCATCAAGAGGAAAATTCTCTTGGCCTATTAAAAATAAAATGAATGGAAAAATATTTAAGTTAAAAATTTTTATGGAGAAATCCCAAGTGAAAGAAGTTAATTAAAAAAATCCTTTACGTGAAAATTTGGAAGAAATATGTCTAAAAATAAAAAAAAAATCCAAAGTATAGAGCTAAAAAAAAAAGCGTTTTGTGTTAAATGAAAATTTGCATATTATGGGAAATAAAATGAAGAGAAAATCCAAAGATGAAAAGAAATGAAATTCCACGCTTAAATGTTATTTTTAGCAAAAAAATTCATGAAATGGAAATCCCATGTTTTAATCACATTAAAATATTTAAAAATATATCAAAATTATTCAATTGAAAAAAACTATAAATATATTGAGAAATTCTATTTGTAAAAAAAAATTAAAAGTTCTAAAATCGTAAAAAGTTTCAAAGAAAATTTAAAGAAAATGAATTAGAATTTCTGACAGTTGAGTTTGTATTAATTTATCAAAACTATATAGAAAAGTTGTAAGTCCTAAACTCATGAAAATTCTACGAAAAAACCTTATAGAATATAAAACTTCACATTTTAGAAACAAGGAAATCACAATAATAGATTCAAGCTTAGAAATATGAGCTGAATTCAAAGCATTTCCTAAAACATTAACTAGTAGAAATAATGATAAAAAAAATCTAAAATCTGGAACAAGTCTACCAAAAAATTTCTTGAGCAAGATAATCACAGTATCATTAAAATTTTGAATTTAAATAAAAAAATTGACAATTTGACACCTTGCGGTATAAGATATCAATACGAACATTTTCTCAAACTTTTTGGATTCTTTAGGGTAAATATTAGCATAAATACTACATGAATATCAGTAAAAATATACGATGGTTGACATATAAATTTTCATGAAAAAATTTTAAAAATTTTCAAAAATAAAAATTTTCACCGTGATATCATATTTATAATTAAATTTCAAGATTTGACAAAGTTAAATTCAAATGCTATTTTTTTTCACTATAATATTTGTTTTTTGTTATCAAGAGTTTGTTCTCTACAAACCCTGAAACTACCATCTTTCAGTTGTGTGTGTGAACGACTAAGTAGACATGGCCAAATAAGTCTCGAAAGGCCTATTTTGCTCAAAGAAGATTGAACCCCCACTGATGTGAGCAATTGGCTTTCGATTTTGGATATTTTTGATTGTCTAAGAAAGAGCCTAGACGAAATTAGGTATCTACAGCTACCAGCTATAGCTTTTAGCATAAGTGGTAAGTGGTTGATCTTGAAAACAAGATTTTCCCTTTTGTTTGATATAATAAAACCTAAGGTGAATTTGTTTGTGGAAACTCCTTCCTAAAAAATTAATAATTTTTAATAAAACTCCCCCTTGGTAAGTATTATTTGAAGACATGATAACTTTGTAAAATACTTTTGTAAAAACTCGGCAATGGCAAACAAGTTTATATTAAGCCATAACAATATAAATGAATGTTGCAACATGGCTCATATGTGAATCCTGACTAACCCGACCTCAAATGGTGCATTTACCCCTTATTATTTTCTTTTATTTTTAGAGGCCTATATCGTCATTAATATCATTAGTATTATTTTTTTATTTTTTGTGTCTGGGGATTGAGCTATTGAGATGAATTGCTCACTCAACTTAACTTTAAATAGTCATTACAAAATGACCATTTATTTTGGAGTCGCCACCAATCTAAACCAGGAAAGAATAGGTTCACAGTTTTATATTTAGGACAGGTTTGAGTATTGATACTCAACTTAACCTAAAAGCATTTAGATGCTTACTTAGGGAAGTTACCAAGATGCCTAGGGTTGACCTTTGATGTTGAAGTATCCTGGTAACCTAATAGATTTTAAAATGATTTTAGAAGGCTAAATTAATCGTAAATATTCACCTTTTGTATAAAGGCATCACAATAAAAAATTATCACATTGCCCCTAAGATATACCTTCGATGTGAAAGTATCTCGATAACCTTACTGGACTTTGAAATGATCTTAGAAGCTAGACCAATCCTAAATATTCATCTTTGGCACAAAAGCATCTCGATAAGCAAAATTACCCAAATAGCATTAGGGTATACCTTCGACGTGAAAGTACATTGATAACCCTAATGGACACTATTAAAAGACTAAACCAGTCCTAAATATTTGCATTTGGCATAAAAGCATCCCGGGTGAGCAAAATTACAAAAATGCTTATTAGGATATACCTTCGACATGAAAGTATCTCGGTAACCCTAATGGACTTTAATACGATGATGAAATGACAAACCTATCCTAAATATGCACATTGGGCATAAAAGCATAGTGGTTGCTTTATAGAACTAGATTTTAGGTAACATTAATAAAATGCCCTTAAAGTATACTTTCAATGTAAAAGTACCTCGGTATCCTAACGGACACTAATATGATAATAAAATGATGAATTCACCCTAAATAGGGAAATTATAAAATTGACTTAATATGCCAAAGTTACAATTAAGCCCCTAAACTTTTGAAAATTTCATTTCGTACCCTATGGAAAACTGAGAGGATATGAAAAGTTTTGAAAATTTCTATACCCCTATGAAAGACCATAGGAATAATAGAAATATCTAAAAGTGATGAAATGACCATTTTAACCCTACATACTAGAATTTGTTATTTAGTCCATAAACTTTCTGAAATTTATAGTTAAGTCCCTTGATAGAAAAAAATCAAAAACATCACAAACATATGAAAATACATATTAAAATTACGGCAAATATCAATAAGGATTCGGCCAACGACCTTGGCCTTGAAACAAAAATTTTTAATATTTGCAAAATAGTGCCTAAACTTTTGAAATTTACATTTTAACCCCTACATGAAAAAAAAACATCACAAGACATTACAAAATATCATCAAACGAGGTAAGAATCAATACAAAAATCATGGCAAAAATGTACATGAAGGTTTGGCCAAGCACTTTTCGCCATAAAACACCATTTTTTTGTATTTTGCAATTTAGTCCATAAAACACAAAAATCATGGCAAAAACGTCACAGGTAAAATTGCAAAATGACCCCTAAAATGTCAAAAATGCAGACAACATGTTTAAAAACACATAAATCACACTTTACATTGCACTAGGTATTCTTGGCAAAGGCAATAGCACTAAAAATTTTTTTATGAATTTTACAATTTGGTCCTTGAACTTTCTAATGCTTATAAAATAACCAAAAAGCATGAAATCATCACCAACTAGCCACACATATGATTTGGCCAAGGCATAGAAAACATCAAGACAACATTTTTTTCATCATGAAATTTCATAAATAATATTATAAATTCATAAACAAATTTTTTTAAGCGTAAAAATACAAGAAATCACTAATATGTCAATATAAATGAACATGAACATGAACATAATAAATATTATAAAACACATACTCGTTGAAGATAATATCATTATCACAAATCAACACAAAATTTTATAATAAAAATCAACACAAATACAACAAAAATCAAATATGTCAACAAAATCCATAAAATTTAATCATTGTTTTCATGCTTGGCCTTTCAACATGGAATGAAACCCATGAGCTCAAGCAATCATAAAACTCACTAAAAAAAGGAATCAAGCATGAAATCAACAAAAATTAAAGTTTTTACAAAAGAATTGCCTTGAAAGATTAAAAAAATGAAAAAAAAACCTAAATAATTTAATAGATTTTTGGTGTTTTTGATTCTTGGAAGCCATTAAATATCACGGAAGCTTTCTCCATTTGTTTCTTATAGAGAGAATAGTCCAAGAACCTCTGGAAAGGTTCTAGGCCGAATAGCCTTAAATTTTTCTCTTTTCTCTTTTTCTTTTATTTATTTATTATTAATTAATTAATTAATTTTTCATTACTTTTTTGACTTTTTTTTCATTTTGATAAGATTTTCATTTATAATTTCTCTCTTTTAGTGAGTTATGTCACCCATGAAATCATCAAGGTCTAGATAATTTTGAAAGTTATTTATATAAATATGTAAAATTATACCGTAAAATTTATTAAGGATTAAATTGTAAAAATTAAAAATATTATATATTTGAAACAAAATTTCATATGATCAATTTAATTTAATCTAATTAAACACCATTTTTTATTTATGAAAAAAATTAAAAATAACAAATTCGTAAAACTTCATGAGAAAACCCCTTACCGAGAAAAATTATATTATGTAAACAAAATATAAAATTTATAAAATAAATTAAATTTTTTAAATCTGGCTTAATATGATTTAAACAATAATATTTGAAGAATTTAAAAATTATAAACTCAGAAAAATCTTATAAAAAAATTTATGGAGTAGAAAATTTTGTATCTCAGTAACAAAAAATTCTAAAACTCATAAAATAAATTAAAATTTTTAAAAATATTTTAATATGAATTAAACAATAATATTTGAACATTTTAAAAGTTATAAATCGAGAAAAATCTTCTCGAAAAAATTTACAGTGTAGATAACTCTATATTTTGGAAATAAAAAAAATCTAAAAGAAAATGCTAAGTTTATAAAATAAAATAAAATGTATATTTGTAAAACTGATTTAACATGGAATAAACAATAATATTTGAAGAATTTTAAAAATTATAAATTTAGAAAAATCCCTTAAAAAAATTTTTGGACTAGAAAACCTTATATCTTAAAAACAAAAAAATTTTAAAAAAACTTATAAAATAAAATAAATTTTAAAAAATTGATTTAATATGAATGAAATAATAATATTCGAAGAACTTTAGGAATTATAAATTTAGAACAC
>JBBYHO010000010.1:4384130-4439993 GCA_038382025.1 Adansonia gregorii | reverse complement strand
TTTTGGAGCCAATATATTTATACATTTGATGCATTTTACATGTTTTGCTCAATTTTAGTTCCCCAATCATTTTACCTTGACTTTGGATTATAACTATTGCACTCAGGCATGAATAAATGGCCTTGACGATCGCTTCGAATGCTTGCATAAAGGTAGGCATCTATAGTGGTTAAATTTATTCGTTGAAAGTTAAAATTCTAAAGTTCAAGAAAATGGCAAAACAATTTTTTTTTTCATATGAGGTTATTGATTTAGATATTCTTTTTTTGAAACTCTAGATCTGAAATATAAGATTTTATCGTACTTACTGAGTTAGAGTTTTGAATGCAAGAAATTTGTAAAAGCTTAGCAATTTTCTCTTTAAAATTTAACTTTGAATTTTTTATTCTTTAGGAATTTTAAATTATATCATGTTTATAGAAATTTTGTCGAAGACAATGATGCTATTAGTGAACATAAAATAATCAATATTAATTTAAATGAAAAAAAATTTACAAATCCTTTATGCTAGTATCATACGGGCATTTATCAAATCTATATACTTATATATTAAAAGAATCTTGAAAAAGAAAATAGTGATGAGTGCTTTTTTACAAAGTTTTCGAAAACTTACAAAATGGGCCACTCAATTAAAAATATTTATAATTTATATTATTATAATAAATAACCATTAATAAAAAAATTTTACTTTTGTGCAATGTGTTCGTTGAAGTGCCAATATCATACTGTCTTGATTTTGCACTATACTACCAGCTTGTACCAAACATTATTGATTTGTACCAACTCGTACTAGTTAGCATCGATTCATATCACTTGGCACAAGATTTTAATTTTTTAATTTTTAATTTTTTTACTTATTTGATTTTGTAAACCCAATTTCCTTTTTTTGTCTTCATTTTTATTCTTTTCATAATAAAATTTCAAATAAAATAATAACTAAATTATACTATTGAACCTACTTAGTAGTAATTTGCTAAATTTTTATTTATTTTATGTCAAAAAATTTTAAATTTTAAATATTTATAATTTTAAAATTTATATTTACATATAAATATATATATATGTATATATTAAAAGTATAATTGCGTGTGCATATAATAAATTTTATTAAGAAACTTGAAAATATTATATTTACATATAAGAATATGCAAATAAACTTGTTGAAAAGCATTGACGGACCAGAATAAAAAAAGTTCATCCACTTGTTAGTTGCTATTTTACTTTTAAGACCTAAAATTTTGAAAATATTACAAAATTAATTAAAAAACCAACAAAAATTCTTATTTATCATCGTCAAAATAAATAATTATTAGTAAGGAAAACAATATAATTTTCATCACATTTACTCATGACAAAGAAGTTTTGAAAGAATTCCAAATGAATCGGTAAACAAAAAAAAATTATTATGCATTGTTATTATAATAAATAATTATTAATAAGGTAATAGGAAGATGTTATGTTAAAAAAAAACTCAATTTACCAAAAAGGATTTTTTCAATTTTTTTTATTAAGAAAGAAAAAGAAAGAACAACAGGAATAATTGATTAGTTTGGACTTTCACAATTAGACAAAGAAGCAAAATTTGATTGGTCTAAAAGTCGATTTAAGTTTGTTTTATGAATTAGTTATATGATTTTAAAAAATCAAGTCTTTTAAAAAAAGTTAAATTTTATTGATTTATGTTTTATAATAAGCTTTTTTATTTTTGAGGAATATGTAATTTAAATTAATTTTTATATTAAAAATATAATTATTTTAATATATAAATATATATTAAGAAATTAAAAATATTTAAATAAATAATTACTAGTTAGGGCTAGTTTAGTATTGCCATTAGAAAAAGTTTGAGTTAGAAAAAGCTTGGGTTAGCAAAAGTGTGTTTAAAAAGTGTGATGGAAAAAATACGGTTTAAGAATTTTAATAGTACGTTTAGTTTGCTGAAATGAAATAAGAAAAAAATAGAGTAATTATTCAATGGGAATAGATTATTGTAAGATTAATTATTATGCAGTTTAATTGATTGAATATAATAAAAAAATAGTGTTACATTATTTAATTGGTTAAAATTGTATTAAAAAATAGATAAAGAATGTGCATAAAATAACTAGCTTACGTTTAAGTTAAAAATAAAATTTTTATTTACAAAATTAAACTTATTTGATTATTTTCTTAAAATATATTAAATTATAAATTATAAATATAAAATTTAGTTATTTAGTATATATTTTTAAATAAAAGTTCAATATTTTATATTTAAAATATCTAATAATAATGTAATAATTAAATATTATTTATTTAATGATATAAAATATAAGATATATTTTATATATAAAAATATACTTATTAGTGTCTTAAAATTATATTAAATCTATTAAAATATAAATTATAAATTCAATATAGTATTTTAATATATAATTTTAAATAAAGTTTGAATATATTAAAAAATTTATAAATCATATAATATAATATAATAATTGAATGTAGTACATTTAATATTTAATTTTTCTCTCCCCTAAAAATATCCTACTTTCTCTCTCTTTTCATTTTTCCCTTCTCTTTCTCTATCCAATCCACTTTCTTTCCTATTCAGTTCATTAGCAGAAACCTAAGTACCAGCCATTGATCATCGTCACATCTAAACTCAAAAATTTGCATTTTACACCTAAAGCTTCTTTTCGTTCCCTTTTTCCCTTTTTTTTCATGTGGTTTCCCCAAAAATCACCGAAAAGGCCTAGATCTAAGTTTAAACCCTACAATTATCATTTTTTTGTCAACTGTTGCCACTTTAAAGGTCCCAATCGTCAGATATGTTTTTTCCTTTTATCGCCTCCCCATCCTCTCAAAATTTGAACCCTAAAACCTTTTATTGATGCCTAAAACCAAAAACCTAAGAGAAAGAGTTTCTCTTTCTATTCTGAATTCTTTTAAAATGGACGACTAAAAATTGTTAAGATGATGTCAGTTTTTTATTTTATTTAGTGATAATAGTTTTATTTGAAATTTTGCTCAAGGATATTTTAGAACAATTTTTTTCCAATTGCTTATACAACCTGAATAACCATTCAAACCCCAGCACTAAATCCCTATAATGATAGTTTGGGAACAGAGGTGGACTGGGCATTCAATCACATCACCCCTTCAGCAAACTAAACCTCTATAATGTGTGAATATGGATAAAATTACTATTCCATTTTGTTGAATCAAACATGCTGTTAAGTGTTTTGAGGAACTGTACTGCTAAAAAAAGATAAGTTTAGAATAATAAATATTTAAACGTGTGAGGATAATAATGTGTTTTTTTTTTCAAAAGCTAGCTTTTAAACCTTAAAAGCTTCATTTATTTATTTTTTTGGTTTAGGTTGTTAAACCATGTCTTTAAATACAAAATCCAAAAATTATTATACATTTAATATTGTGTTTGCAATGAAACACAGCTTTTGAAGCTAAAAGCTATGCCAACAAATAGGCCTAAATATAATTAAAATTTTATAAAAAAAAAAATTCAAGCACTAAGCAGCGGAGAAATTCTAGTTCCCACATAATTTTTGAAGTATTTCCATCTTACCACTCTTTTTTATTCTTTAAGGTAGTAGATAGTCATTACTTTGACTCCATGTTGGCAAAATGGAACCCCCAAAATAGAAAGTTCTTTTTCTCTCTCCTCTTTACATCTTATCTTTCTTTATTTCTTCTTACAAAAACTCTAAATTTTTGGTAAGATAAGGAAAACACTAGCTTTATATTTGGTTATGATTAAATGTTGTTTCGTACTTTTTGCAAATTTTCTTTTCTCTTCTTGTGTTTTTGTTCATGTGATGAGAACAAGAATTTTTTTAAGGAAAAATAGATTACTTGTTTTTCTTATTGATAAGTATTTCAACATACCCGAGGTCTTCGCAAAAAGTAAAACACTTGACTTACAAAATTTCCCCAATTAGGATAGGTGTGATAGAGTGAGAAAGAAGTCTTTTTGATGTCCGTGTAGGAAAGATCATCAAACAAATCACTCATCCGACTAATCTTTGATGGCCACTATGAAATGGCCAAAAATTTGAAGTGACCACTAATCATTTAGGCTATAAGTGATCGAACGCCTATTAAACTAGTATTTTGAGTTACGAAACTTAAAAATTCATTTTAAAGTCTATGTGTTTTAAAGTCCAGTAAGTGGCTTTGGGAGTCTATTATGCGTGGGAAAGGATTAAGACCTCCATGATGCCCTAAATTGATACTATCCGACCATAAATTATCTTGATTTTGATGTTTCAAATTTTAAATTATCATTATTTTTGTATAATCCCCATGAATGCATGAATTAATTTTATGGAGAACAATAAATCTGATTTTTATCAAAATTTTGAATTCCACTATATAATCTAGAGAGACGGTGAAACATACAGTTAAAGTAATTTCCAGATTTGAATTAAAAGAAATATTCTATGTCGAGCACTCAAGGGATACCTACACGAAACATTACCTTAATAATTTTTAAGAAGTTCAAATAAATTTAAAACTTGAGTGCAATATTATGACCGAAGGAAACGTGTTGGTAAGGCATAAAGAAACGTAATAAATATTGCATAAAAGTAAAACAAACGAAGCATGAAAAGTATGGTCAGTCGAGATGTATCTTATAGTTATGATCAGTTATCTAGAAATAACCAAATTAATAACTTTGTGATACCTTAGAATCATTAGTCAATTAAGGCAAAAAAACTGTAGTCTGGTTGAAAAATCAAAGAAGACCTAAGAAAGAGAAAATTCAAATTTTTGATGAAATTTTGAAAAATGGGGTTAAAAAACCTTATGGATGAAAATTTTGATTATTTTGGAAAAGCAAATATTTTTGGACAATTTAATAAAAAGGGTGAATTTTTTGCTTAAAACTAAAAAATTAATAAAATGATTAGATTGATTTTTTAAAAATGGTTGGGCCTTGATCTAAGCCTTGTAGGACTCGTAAATGACCTAAAATTTTAGTGACATATTGATACACTTATTCAAAGGCATTTGAATGCCTCGGAAAGGAGATGCTTAAATTTGACAAAGGCTAAAAAGTATGGACAAATTTATGATGTCCAAATTCTAAAATTTATTTCAGGTTTAAGGTAACTTGACAAGGATTAATATGAAAATACCCAAAAAAGCCCTAAAAAATCTGATTTTGAGAGAAAAAAATTTTAATTAAGCTTGGCTCAGCATTGACATACATAGGGAGATGGATGCAGCAAACTTTGAAAAATCACCCTATATTCATTTAAACTTGGAATGTCAGAAGTGATAGCTTTATAGAAAGGTAAATTTTATATATACTTCAAGAAAAATATCTTAAAAAATCAAGAAAAATCATTTTTGGGTAAAGAATAGTTCATGATAAGTTTTGAGTGCTAGTTTCACAAGTTCTGGATAACACATTTTCAAAAAATCATAACTTCCTCATCTGAGCTCATATAAAGGCAAACAAGATACCATTGGAAAATAACTCCATGCCTTTGAGGAAAAATTACTAGAAAAATTTAGAAAAACCATTTTAGGCTTGACAATTATTTTTAAAGTGGAGGTTACACTCTACCAATTCCAAACAATGTATTTTTTTTTATTTTTCACTCTCCTAGACATGAATTAGGGTCATAGACATGCGGATGTCCATCACTAAGTATCCATGACAGTGGAATCATAGATCTATTTGAAGTTTCGAGGAATATGGTGTAGGAAGTTTTAAGGCATCAAGTAATCAAATTACAAAAATTTATATAATAAATTCAAAAAAATGGTAGCAAAAACATATTAAACAAACTGATCTGATACTCTCTAAATATGATCATCTTGCATGACATTGATTAATCTTTAAGATCAAGAAAACTTAAAAACTATTTAAGATGAACAAACCCCAACCTTAAAAAGGTTTTTAGCAATTCCATTATACACGAACGCGTACATCGAGCCTAGTTGTTATAAACCCAAGTTGTCTAAGCGTCCAACCTCTGTTGGTTATCCACACAGTTAACTTAAAAACTTTCAATAAGGATGAGACTCTATTGTTTGGAGCTATACTAGTAGTGTAGATTTCATTAACTCTTCCATTGTACTTAAAAGATCTTGATTCGATCATCAAATTTGAAAAAAGAATTTCCTTCAAGAGCCTTTAAGTTCATGCAATCCTTACTCAAGGAAAAATATGGAAAATGCAAAACAGGTTCTTAGAGGTCTCTTAGCCAAATTCACTATGTGGGACGGTAAGCATTAGGCTATATATCTATGATTTAAATTTTAATTTTTAAAAAATTACAAGTTTGCCTCTAGTTGGTGTGAACCTATTCAACTTAGGCCTAAGTAACCATTACTTGTATTAGACATAGAAGCCTTGTCTCAATTTAATTTCTACTAATCACCTTTATACTTGTGACTCATTAGGCCCTCATCATATGGGCAATAAATATAAAATAGCCCAATAAAGAATATTATACACTTAAAGACCAAGATTGACATCTAACAATGCATTATGGCCACCCAACATATTGGGAGTGTTAATATGGTTTTGACAAGCCATTCAGTATTTAGTACCTCAATGTGAATATCTTCGTATAATATATCCTAGAATTAATAAAAGCATGGTTCAGTGTCTACTCTTCACCCATTCCATATTCCATATGTCTTAACTCCATAATCAGTATTGCCTTGGCCAAAGACTATGTTAAGACATGCCAAGTACATGTGATATATGTACCTTTATATCATTTGGGGTGATTGATTCTCTTTGGACCACTCATTTACCTACCATATGATTCATGCCATACCTAAAACCACCTTACCATAAGCATCCATCTATTGTGGACCCATTCATGATGGAATCAATGCATGACATTCCTCATATGAGATGACCTAGTGTCATAAGTCTAAAGATCACTTAGACTACTAACACATAAGAGTATTTTTATAGACACTTGAGTGAAATACCACATGGAACTCTCAAAGCAGGTCATGTTCGAAGAACTTGTTACCATAACAAACACCCATATGATTTCCCCAAGTATCTTTATATTTCAATACACGAGATCAATTGCATGCATCAAATGAATAGAGGCTTACATATGGAAATCTTTGTGCATTGTCAATACCTATCTTGACAATACGATGATCAAAATGTTTTTAGAAACACAGCTTTGATCCATAAGGATCTCATAATTGTAATTTTTTACAAGTCTTTTGTAAGGCCAATGTGTTTTATGGGCTTTATCTATATAAGATGTTTATAACAATTATACAACTGAATCTCATGGATAAAGAAATAACTTTATAACATTAACTAAATATAATATTTGATTACATGTAATCACTAAATATTGATGCCTTACATTCCACAATGATTCGCTTATAGGGCTTACATAAATAATCTCCTACTAGAACTAAAGTAAATCGGCCATATGTCTATGTCCTATACCCTTTACATGTTGAACATGTTTTTATTTGGATAAAACTTCAGTGAAAGGATCAGCGAAGTTCTTCTCGATGGGTACTCATTCAATATTAACATTACATTTCTCAATAATGATGTGATTTCATTGTAACATATGTCTGGATTTATAATGAGACCTCGATTCCTTAACTTGCACTATGGCTCCATTGCCATCAGGTAACAACCCTCAAAACCATATTAAGTTCATCCAGTAACCTTATCCATCTAAACTTCCTCTAACATGACCTCACACATAAGTATGTATTTAGCTTTAGTTGTTAAGTCGATAGTCTTTGCACATTTAGAACTTTTCCAACCAACTATAGTGCCATTAAGGGTAAATACAAAACCATTTTGTGATTTGCTATCAACTTAATCATATTAGAAGCTAGCAATAGAATAACCCCTAACAAGGAGTTTAGCCCTTCCATATGTGTTCTTCCATCTAAAGTCTTAGGACATAACTCTTTCAAGTAATGTATGTACCATGGAAAGGTTTCATTTCTTAGAGTTTTCCATGCTGAACTTTTTAGTACTTTACATAGTAAGTGGATTAGGATAAGCTAAGTAGTCTTTTTGATCTATCTCTTTAGATCATAATTTTAGAATGTATGTTATTTCTCCCAAATCCTTCATGAAGAATTGTTTGGATAGCTAAAACTTAGTGGCCTCTAGCATTGATGTTTCATTTCCTATGAGGAATATGTCATCAACATATGGCACGAAGAAAACAATAGCTTACCCATTCATCTTATTATAGACACACGAGTCATCGAACTTTTATAAAGCCAAATTCTTTAATTTTTTTTATCAATTTTGATATTCTAACTCCGTAAAGCTTAATTTAGCCCATATATGGATTTTCTCAATCTACATACCTTATTTGATTTAACTTGGGCATAAAACAATCACACTTTTTCTTACTAATTCCCATTGAGGAATGCAATTTTTACAACCATCTGCCATATCTTATAATCGTGATATACAACTACAGCAATATAATCTGGATGGATTTTACCATGGTAGTTTGTGAAAAGGTTTTTTTGTAATCAATGCTTTTTTCTTGATTATAACCTTTTGCGACCAATCTAGCTTTATATGTCTATACGTTGCCATTTATGTCAGTCTTTCTCTTATAAGCCCATTTTCACCCTATACATTTTATTTTTTCAGGTGGATTGACCAAAATCCATATTTAGTTAACTTTCATAGCATCCATTCCAGATCTCATGGCATCGAGCCATTTCTCAGAATCAATATTGAACATTGCTTTCTCAAAATTAGTAGGTTCAATATCAAAAGGCAATTATCTTGATCCATGAGAAATTTGTATTTTTCTAGAACATACCTAATTTTACCAAATCAATGGAGTTGTTGTGTCTTTTAAGCTTTAAGCTAGCCATTTGATGCTTTAACTATTGGCTTAGGTTCCATATAAATGTTTGTTTATGGTTCCTAAAACTCCCATTGGACCCTTCAAGTAAAACTCTTTCTCAAGAGAGTGTCCATGTTTTAAGACAGATACCTTTTGTTCTTTGGGATTATAAAAATAGTATCTAATGGTTTTTTTAAGACACCCTAGAAACTTATATTTAACTGATCTTGCTCCATGCTTATCAGTCATTGCACACTGCACGTAAGTAGTGTATCTTCAAATCCTTGTGTTAGATAAATCTAGTTTTTTAACTTTCTGTATCTTATATGGGGTCTTATTAACAAATTTGGATGGAACCTTATTTATTATACGAGCAATAGTTTTTAAGGCATATCCCTAAAAGGATATCAGAAGGTTAGCCCTAGACCTATGGAATGAATAATGTTTTTTATTATATCATTATCAAAGTTATTTTTAAATTATTTATTAAATTTTTCGAAAACAACCATAAATAGATATAAATTTGCCCATAGCATAGTATGAGTTTTCTTCTAGTTGTAATAAAAAAAAACTTCATGGGATAGTTACCAACAATTAATCTATTAGACAAGATCAACCAAAGCCTTCTTCAATCTAGCTATAATTAATCTATTAGAGAAGATGAACCCAAGTGCATTAAAAAAAATTCTAATTTCTAAATGCTCTTGCCAATAATGTTTCAACTTTTTTATACATCTCAAAATGTTTAATGATTTGTATTCCTCTTCTTCCAGAAATAAAATACAACCATTTTGCTCTCCAAATCTTTTTTCTTATACTTGCATACCATATTGCATATTTGCTTGTCACACAATTAATAATGCTTGATAGATTATGCCAAATTGATAATAGGATTTCCTAGCATTACCTCAATAAGATGAAACTTTGCAAGAAAATCTTCTCAAGTTCAAAACGCCAAGAATGGATATTAAAACCACAATTAGACTTACCCTTCATACCTTCCCTATATTGGATATGTGATCAAAGATGTCCCTCAATAAACCTTAGCCAAAAGGTAGAGCCAAATCAATGATCCTTGACCTTATCAAACTTGTTGTCACATGCCCCCCGTATGGCATGCTATGACTTAAAAACAAAATAAGAAGGAGTTATGTCTCACCTTCGGATCATCCCTTAATCGGGATTTGAATTAAGCTTGCTAATATGAAAGTTGATGGGAAGACCATCAAATGAATTGCTCATTAAACTAATCTTGGATAGCTATTATGAAATAGCCATGACTTGGAGTCACCACCAACCATTTTTGGGCTAGTTATGATTAGATACTTATTAAAACCAGTTGTTCCAAGTTATAAAACTCACAACAATAATTTTATGAATTGCATATACTAGATTTCATCTTTAAAGGTCTAAGAGTCGGTTATGAAGAGGAAGGATTAGCACCCTCTTTACAGCCAAAATTAATACCATCTAGCCATAAATGATCAAAGTCTTGACTTCACCTGATTTTTCATGTGATCATTACTTACGTGCAATCCCCTTATTTTGAATGCAAAGTTTTTAAATATTGGATCCAATTTTCTATAAATATTTAATTAATATCTCTCTATGCAATCTTGGAGTAAGGACGAACATAAAGGGTTCAGTAAAATTAGATCTAGATTGATTTAAAAAAAGATACTTTACGTCAAGCACTAGAGGGATACTAACATAGAACATTGCCTCAAATTTGATAAAATTCAAGTTTTTAAAATCATAAATGCAAGTCACCATTAAGAAATGGGTTAGTAAGACATAAAGGAAAAAAATTGCATCAAAGATAAACAAATGGAAACAAAAAAGAAAGATGGTCGGGATATATCTCATAATTAACCTTGGTTATTAGGGAATAACTGAATTAACAAATTTGTGATGTGTTTGGACTCGAAGGCCATTTTAGGCGTAAAAAGGTTGACAAAAGGTTCGGGGAAACTTGAAGAAGAGAAGACTTAGATTTTTTATGTATTTTTGAAAACCAAGGTTGGAGTACGCCCTTAGAAAAAATGAATCAAAAAATTCCTTGAAAAAATAGTTTGGATTGTCCTGTCAAAAAAAGAATTTGATGGTTTTTGAAAATCAAAATTTTTGGAGATATAAGAGAATAAATTTTAAGAAGGAAAATATTTTAGGGAATGGAAATTAATTTTAAAACAATTTTAAGTTTTGATCCGAGCCTAAAGGGTCCTAAGTTGTGGAGTTATGATTCCATAGGGAAAATCATTGAATATATTTCAAGTCCTTCAAATGACTAGAGATATTGATTTAGGAAAATCCAAGCAATTTTATTAAGTTCAGCAAATACAGTGAACAACATCGCACTATCCACCTTCCTGAATTTATTTTCACTTCGTCCGATAGTTTTAGTGGTAAACGAGGTACTGTTAGAAAGCTAACCCGATAAAAACCAATGTAAAAACATTCCAAAAATCCTAAAAAGCCACGTTCTAGACAGAATTAATTTTTGAAACCGAGTCTAAGTCAATACTAATAGCAAGTGCTAGGAAAAAATAGCAGTGAATTTTGAAAAATCATCCTAGAATTGTTCGAAATTCTTAAATCATAAATGATACCGTTTTGGAAAGGGAATTTTAAAAGTTTTTGGGTAAAATATTAAAAAAATTCAAAAAAATCATTTGATGGGTCAAAATTTCCAAAATAAAATGTCAAGCGCTAATTCTAAAGGTTTCAGACAGCAAAGGTTAGAAAAATCATGACTTCCATATTCAGAGTGATTTGAGGGCAAATGAGGTATCATTGTGAAGGTAAGTTGAAGCCTTTTCAAGAAAAATACTAGAAAATTCTAGGAAAATCACTTGGAGTCTAAAAATAATTTTTCAATTTAGGCCACTGTGCTACTAGTACTGAAACATGGATTTCTTCAGCTTAAGGCCTTTATAGTCACGTGCAAGGCGTTGGACATGCGAATGTCCAACCATTGAGGTCTATGGTAGTAGAGTAATGGGCCAATCCAGCCTCTATAGAATAGGTTTCCAAACCATCAACTCACATCAATGATGACAATAGGCTTGGAACAAGACTCAAATTAAGCACTTAAAAGCATTTTAATTTTTGATTAAAAGCAAAATTCATGGATTTCTTCAGCTTAAGGCCTTTATAGTCACGTGACAAGGCATTGGACATGCAAATGTCCAACCGTTGAGGTCTATGGTAGTAGAGTAATGGGCCAATCCAACCCCTATAGAATAGGTTTCCAAACCATTAAATGTAAATCACATCAATGATAACAATAGGCTTGGAACAAGACTCAAATTAAGCATTTGAAAATGTTTTTAATTTTTGATTAAAAGTAGAATTTATTTGGCCTAATAGAGCCATGATTCCAAACATGTATATTTGATATATCCCTAAGATTGGAGAACTAATATATTAAAAACATTAAATCCATGCTAATCCTCATTAATTGAGGTTACTAAACTTAACTTGAGGTTGGTTTTATGAAATAGATTTTAGCCCACATCAAACAAACACCATAACAAACATTTTATGGACTAAATAAGTAAGCATGATATCAAACACTCAAGGCATAGATAATATGGCATTTCAATATGCAATACGTGGCCAAAACATAAGCAATGACACAAGCAACATTTGGTCATGTAGGTATCAAGCATCATAAATTAAAGTGTTGAGATAAAGCAAAAATATAAAAAACTAAAATACAAGTTGGCCGAATGGAAATGGAGGAAGAAATATGACTTTTCAGCCACCAAAATACCATAATAACACATTAAACACACAACCACATCAAACAAGCTCAAAGAAATGCATGAATCCTATAAGGTTTATGGTTATCATTCAAAGGGCTTGCTAAAATGGCATAAAATAACAAAAATGAGAAAAGAAAAAAGATGTAAAAGAATGGGTGAGGGAAATATATCACAAAATAAACCATGAAGCTTGCTTAATCTCCTTGTCAATATGGTGCCTCATGCTTGCCTTTGATTGCTCTTCACTTTTTCCTCTTTTTTTTCTCTAGTTGCTATGTATTTTTACTGCTAATTTTTTTTATGGCTACTAAAAATTTTTTCTCTCATTCTTTCATGCAAAGCGATAAATGTTGCTTATAAAGGGTGGTAGGCCAAGGCTAAAAAAACCTAAGGTGAGAAGTTAATTTATATATTACTCCATAAAAATGATGAATTATTGGGAACTAAGATGTGCTTTCAATTTTTAATTGGTCCAAATACTAATATTTTAGTACTAACTAACCACCAAAGTTTAAAATACCCATTGAATATCACTTTTTGCCATGAAATATCCTACCATCAAGCTAAGTAAGTTTTCAAAAGGAAATCATTAACCTAACCCAACAAGCCTAAAATTAATTCGAATAATGGAAATATTGAATAAAAATAATTTTAAGAAGGCCCATCGAGAATTTAAAATATTTTAAAAGATGACTTAATACATTTAAATAAAATAATAAAAAATGCACGTGGGCCCTATTTCATTTAATATATGTTTCTTAAGGCTCAGTATTAAATTAGATAATTTATGACCCAATATGATTACATAAAATAGGCTCAAATTAAATAATTAAATATGCATATGGGTCCTATCTTATTTAATATATAATTCTTAAGGCTTAGTCTTAAATTAAATAATTTATGACCCAATATAATTAAATAAAATAGGCTCAAATAAAATAATTAAATATGCAGAGGGCTCTATTCTATTTAATATATATTTCTTAAGGCTTGGTCTTAAATTAAATGATTTATGACCTAATATAATTAAATAAAATAACCTAAATAAAATAATCATATATGCACATTGGCCCTATTTTATTTCATAGATTTTCTTAAGGCTTGGTCTTAAATTAAATAATTTATGACCTTACCTTAGCTAGGAATGATGGAGATTGGGCATAAGCTTGTACAAATGACCTTAATGGTGCCTTAGACGATGGCTTCTGATGCTCTAAACATTGGTTTGGATGAAATAAGGTGCCTACAAAACCATATTCCTATTACTCAATTTAGACTATCAGATGCATCTTTTTAGTCATGTCAAGAACCAACTAAATCTGTTAAAGATGAACAAACCCCTAATACGAGTCGATCAAACTTAAAAGCCTTCCTATGCATCAAGGCTCAACTCATCCCTAAAAAACGACCTCAACCATTTGAAAAAAAAAACTTTTCAAGCATTAAGAGTAAAATTAGCAATCCTTAGAGGAAAAAACACCTAATGAAACTCAAATATTGAAATTGATTCAAAACTCCAAAGCTAAGTACCATATTAGATTTCTAAATCATCATATTTGCATTATTTAAGTATATTTGCACCCTTATCCATCATACATGAAACTATTACCACCTTTTAGGTATGGACACTTACCTTCAAAAGTCTTAAGCAAAGTCAGAAGTATTGGTAGCAACTACTGTCTCCAAAAACCCTAGAAACCCTTAGTAAACACCCTAAAATTAACATATCTCAGTCTACAAAGAGTTGGATGCTTGCCTACCTCAATCCATAAAGTGCTGGATGCCTACTTACCTTAATCCACAAAAAGCTGGATGCCTAGCTACCTTAATAACCTGTCTGAGGGGCCAAACCTGGGAAACTACAAGCCTAGTAGGGAGATTAAACCTTATAAAAACTTATCAAAAGTTATCTTATTAGTCAAAAGTATTGCCAACATATTCTGCCTATCTCAATGTAGTACTAATTGGATCTCCATTTTCTTAGAGGTTCTCAAAAGGAAATGTTATACCTCAAACAAAATAATGTCTATTTATCTTTGCCTTGTTCTTGATACACAACAATAACCAAAAAAGGGCAATTATAGACACCTAATTTTGTCTAGGCAAACATTTAAGGTATTCGAAGCCATATTTAAGGCATCATCAATGTCACTTCAAGAAGCATAAGTCAATTCTCTACCATCTTCAATTTAGGTGGAAGGTTCAAAAAGTTAATGGTAAGAAAAATCTATATTTTTTATATATGTATCAATACATTGTGTGAAGCATTGATATAAGGCTATATGTCATTCAAATTCCAAAATACTGGTAGCTGTAATGATACTAAAGGGCATGGTATTAATACTTGAAGAGTGGTGCTAATACCAAGGGTGTTTGTATCGATACAGAGTTATGTTGTAGCTAAAATTGCAAGTTTTCGCCAACAAGTATCGATAAAGGAGTGCATGTATCAATACAACAAGCTTGGTATCATACAGGCTTACTAGTATGGATACAATATGCTTTGTATTGATACCATATTTAAAGTATCGATACATTTTGGGTTTTCTTGCTTAATGTATCGATATGAAAAACTATGTTTGACCTAGTTTGAGACTTTTTTCTCCTTTCATACCATGACTTCATCAAATGTTAAAAGATTTCATGTTATAAATGCCAAAAGTCTTATGTGCCCTTTTGCTAGGTTATTCTAAGTGGCTGAAATTCCCTAATATAATCAACTTTCTTATTCAGCTGAAAAAAAGGGAAGATTACAACATATTTATATCAGCCACCAAAAGACCTTTAAGATCTCCATAAATACTCAATTCACTTAGCTCCCGTGCCATCTTCCAAAAGCCTTTCTAAAATCTCTCATTTCCCTTATCTCCATGTTTAAAACCATCACCATGACAAAAAGCTCCTTCTTTCATTTCTTCATTGTTAATCCACAGAAAGGAGGGGGAACAAAATAAGATCTACATTGCTTAGTTGTTGCTTAAGTAAACAGCTAGGAGTTAAGGTTTTATTTGGGGTATTTTTCCATCTTTCCTTTATCTTATTTTTTGTTTTTCTTCATCATCATCTCCTTGATGAACCTCCATGGTTCCATGATCCTGTTAAGCTTACATGTATTATTGTGGCTTTGTTTGTGGTAATCTTAGGATTTTCATGACTTTCTTAGTGCCTTGATGTTGGTTGCATGAACTAAAATGCCATATCTGATTTGGACATTAAAATAACCTTAGCTCATGCATTTTTTCCATGTTTTCCTTCATCTTAACATGCACATTTATTGTGTAAAAGTTCATTATAGTATGTTTTAATCTTTATCATGCCATTGAATGCATTTTTAACATGATTCATTATTAAAATGCATGGATCAGTTGCTTATTGAACGTTTGCTTATGTTTAATATCTTCACTTAGTTTAGTTCATCACAAGTTTGTTAAAATGCCTTTATGATGCTTGCAAAAATCTATTTTTAAAGAAAACCCCAAGTTAAGTCCATAGTATCCTTAATCAATAAGAATTATTATGGATTTAATGCTTTTAGTATATTGGTTCTCTAATCTTGGGGATATATCAAGCACAAATGTTTGGATTCAAGGCCTCATTAGCCCAAACAAATTATATTCATAATCCAAAATCAAAAAAGCTTTCAAGTATTATGTCTAAACCTGGTTTTGAGCGTATCATGACTAATAGTGTGGACAGTGGGCGATTTAGTGGCCTACTCTATAGGAGTTGGATTGGTCCATTACTCTAATCTCATGGACCTTAATGATTGGACAATTGCATGTTTGACACATTAACACATGACCATAACAGCTTTAACCCAAAGAAACCCTTATTTTGGTACTCACAACAAAGTAATTTTAATTTAAAAAATTATTTTTAGACTCTAAATGATCTTTTAAAATTTTCAAATGCTTTTTTAAAGGGCTTAGAATTACTTTTATTTTGCCCCCTAGATCATTTCAGATATGGAAGTTAAGATTTTTTAAACCTTTCTTGTGTGAAACCTCTAGAATTAGCAATCATATTCTATGTGGGTGATTCTAACCCATTCAATTTTTTTGGATTTTTTGAATATTTTTCATAAAAAGTTCATAAAATTTCCTTTTGAAAAGGTATCATTTGTGATTTAACGATTTTGATTGAGTCAAAGGTAATTTTTCAAAGTTCATAGCTCATTTCTCCTATATTTGCTATCAACACTGACTCGGACACAGTTTCAAAAATTAATTCTGCCTGGCAAATGATTTTTTAAGATTTTTGGAATATTTTTAAATTAATCCTTATCGAGTTACCTTTCCAATGGTAGCTCATTTGCCACTAAGAACCATTAAGCCAAACCAAAATAATTTGAGAAAGTGGATAGCGTTATGATATCCCCTATTTTTGCTAAACTTGAGAAAATTCACTTGGATTTTCTTGAACCATCTTTTTTAATAATTTGGATGATTTGAAATGTATTCAATGGTTTCCCTTATAGAGTCATGAGTCATGATATTGGTCTTATTAAGCTTAGATCAAAGCTCAAAATTTTTTTCAAAATTAATTTTGTTTTCTATTTAAAATATTGATTTTCCATTCTAAAAATCTATTTTCTTAAAAAAAAAAAATTTGACTTTCAAAACAACTCAAAATCATTTTTTTCAAGGGATGTTCTGACCTTTTTTTCTTTAAAGAGATATTCTAACCCCTCTTTTCAAAATGAATGTTCCTACTTTGTTTTCTCTGAAGGGATATTCCATTATTCTTCAGGCTTGACCAAACCTTTTATCAAACCTTTTATGACTAAGTTGACCATCAAATCCAAGCATGTCTCGAAATTGCCAATTCAGTTATTCTTCAATAACCGAGGTCAATTACATCCCAATCGTCCCTACTTGATGTCTTTGTACATTAATTCTAATGCAACTTTTCTTATGTTCTTTTATGCCTTACTAACATATTTTTTTTCTCATGCTGATTCTGAATCCATGATTTTAGATCAAATTTTATAAAATCCAAGGCAATGTTCTAATCCTTTCTTACACGTAATTGACTCTTGGACCCTTTTAAAATGAACTCCATTATACATAGTCCATAAAATCAGTGTTTTAAGTTTCATAAATTAGAATTAACGGTTTTAATAGGTATCTAGTCATATCTAGCCCAAAATGATTAGTGGCATCTCTAAGTCATGGTTATTTCACAATAGCGATCCAAGATAATTTGGATGAGCAATTTTTTTGATAGTTTTCCCTTTGACTTCCACTCCATAATGCCTAATCCAAATCCTAGTTAAGGGATAAGCCATAGGCGAGCCCATTCCCTTTACTTTCTTTTTCATTTTTAAGTCATAGCATATCACGCGAAGGGCACATCACAACATCTATGACTCTTTATTAGTGTGAATCAAGAACTACTTAGGCCATAGGTAGTGTTGCCATGTTTTTAAAGCCTAAACCAATGCATAAACTCCTTATCATAGTTTGGGTAGTTTAAAGCTATTCCACTTAGTTTTTCACTAAAATACATAATTTGTTGTCCTTCTTGCTTAAACACTATGCCAATATCTACAGTGAAAGCATCATATTTGATCTCAAATGTTTTTTTAAAGTGAGGCAAAGATAATAAAAGAGCACTTGTCAATTTTTGCTTCATGTGCTAAAATGTCTTATCTTGCTGCTCACTTTACTTGAAACCAACATTTTCTTTATTACTTCAATGCATGGTATGGCTAATGTACTAAAGTCTTTTAGAAACCACTAGCAAAAACTAGTGAGTCCATGAAAACTCCATAGTTGTCTATACTTGTAGGACTCTGCTATTCTTAAATTGCACTAATTTTCTCCTCATCAACCTATATTCCTTGTGTACTCACAAAAAAACTAAGAAAGATAACCTTATCGATGCAAAAAGTGTATTTTTTAAGTTTGCAAATAACTTCTCTTTTTTAGGTACATCCAAAACTAATTTTAAATGCACAATACGATCATCCAAGTTTTTACTATAAATAAGCATATCATCAAAATAAACAATGACAAATCTAACTATGAATGCATGAAATATGTGGTTCATTAATTGCATAAATGTGCTCGATGCATTAGTTGAATCGAAAGGTGTTACTAACCATTTATACAAATCGTATTTTTTCTTGAAGGTAGTTTTCTATTCATCACCCTCTTCTTGCGTATTTGGTGATATCTACTTTTTATATCAATTTTTGAAAACACACAAGCTCTATGCAGTTAATCTAACATGTCATTTAAGTGAATAATAGGATGTCGATGCTTTATTGTAATGTTGTTAATCGCTTGGTAGTCATTGCACATTCTCCAAGTCCTATCCTTTTTAGGTACAAGACCAGAATGGTACATGGGCTTATGCTCTCCCTCACGTATCTTTCCCCATTAACTCATTTACCTGGCTTTGGAGCTCTTTTGTCTCTTCAAGATTGCTTTCATAGGCCAGTTGATTTGGAATAGTTATATTGTAGATAAAACCAATTTGATGTTTAATCCCTTAGACAAGAGGTAATCCATATGGTGTTTCCTTGGGTAAAACATCCTTATAGTCTTACAAAAGAGAAACAATAAAACCAGGCAAAGAAAGGTCAATCTCATTAATGTTTAAAAATGCCTCTTTGTACAAAAGTACAATCATTGGCTATTTTAAAAACTTTTCTCTTTTTATTTCACTTATTCTTACATGGAAATTTGTTTTTCTTTCTAATTTTCTCTCATTGGCTGAATCTATCCTATTTTCTCTCCCTTAATTTTTTTCAACCTTTTTTTTCTCTTAAATTCTCACGTGTTTTCCTTTTATCTCACTTTTTTAGGTCACTATCTTTTTGTAACCTCACTCAATCCTCATATACTTGTTGTGGTGACAAAGGTACAAGAGTGATCGGTTATTGATTAAGTCAAAGGGAGTATTTTTTTTTATAAAGCCATTATGCTTTACACACTTATCAAACTATTATGGACACTGTAGCAATCAGTGTCTAGCTTGCATCGGTACTAAATCACATAACACTTCATTTTCTTATTAGTCAATCAAAAATGCAACTAACATCTATTGCTTACCCTTATGTTGCCAGTATCATTTAACCATTGCAACTTGTACTGTCTATGAAAAAATCACATAAATCTTGCAACTACTATGGACACTGTAGTAATAACTGTCTAGCTTGCATTGGTACTAAATTACATAACACTTCATTTTTGTATTAGTCAATCAAAAATGCAACTAACATCTGTTTACTTACTTTTATGTTGCCATTATCATTTAACCATTGCAATTTGTATGGTCTAGGGTGCTTTGACAAGGGTAGTCCTAATTTTTCCACCATTGTTAGGCTTGGAACATTAGTACAAGTACCACTATCAATAATGTCACTACAAAGTTTTTCCTTGATGTGGCATGGATATGAAAGATGTTCTCTCCTTGTACTTCTTCAACTTCTTTTATTTGCAAGCTTAGCTTTCTCCTAGCCACTAATTTTAATGCACAAGGGGTCAAACACTCCTCATCGAGAATGTCCTTCCATGGTGGCATTTCATCAATGTCAAAATTTTCATTATCGATCATTGTCTCGCACCACCACAACCTACTTACTTGGACATTAGCTTACTATGTGCCCCTAGCCTTGGCATTTAAAACATTTAATGTCATGATTAAGAAATATGGCTAGTGTTCTCAGCCTTCGACTGAAATTTGTGCTTAGAAGTTATGGATTTTTATGGCTTGTCTTTCTTCTTTAAAAAACTCATTTTTTAAAAGGTTGAACCTGAGTTATGGGTTGCTCATAAACTTTTTCCTCTTGAGTCATTGCTCCACGTTGATAGCCATGTGCACCAAATCTTCCAAATCCATATAATGTTTCATCTCTACCTTATTATATATTTTTTGGTTTAATCTAAATAAAAACCTAACCATTGTAGCCTATCGTTCTTTAAATTAGCCTGGATCATAGCAATCTCCATCTCCTTATAATAATCCTCTACGCTTCAACTTTCTTGTCTAAAGCCTTACAACTTCTTATATAATTCTTAACAGTAATGACATAGAACATACCACCTTTTCATCATTGTTTTCATCTCCTCCCACATCTTTATTGGATGCTCTCTATTCTGCCTTTTGTCTATAACAAGCTGATCCCAACAAGTAATATCATTGTTAAAAAATTCAATCATAGCTAGTTTTACTTTCTTTTCTTTGGAATAGTTATGGCAATCAAATATGAATTCCATCTTCCTTTTTAACTCAAGATATGTGTTAGGATCAGATCTATCTTGAGATGACAAAATTTTTGTCTTAGTACTTTTTATGTTATTATCTTTCTAATTCTTAGCTTTATAAACCTCCTTTTATACTTTCTATTATTAATAATCGAATCATGATTATCTTTTTAACTAAAATTAACCCCATAATCTCTTCATCTTTAACTTTTATTTCCTTTAGTTGAACGTCTTCCCTCCTAAGCACATTATAAGTGTTTTATGGTTGCTCTACATGTGTTTTCTTTATCTGATCTATCCATTCATGAACTTGCTCTAATTTTAGTCTCATCACATTCTTCATCTCATCTATCATGGCCTCCATAAATAATTTTAGATCAACCAATCCCATAACTTTAATAGTGCTCTTAGTATTGCTGTGAGACTTTTGTAAGAGATTAGGGGAAAAAAAGGCCTCACAATTCTTTACCTTATGTGTTTACACTCAAGAATAAGAATCACTCTTTACTCATGTTTCACTTAAAAAAATATGTGGCTTTTATCCTTTTAATGCTTTCACCACTTTTGCCCTTTTCTACTTGGCAATTCTCTTTATGTTCTTTTCAGATAACCATAAAATAGTCAAAATTTTTAACAATTATTCACCGATAACTTATCAATGTAAAATGGAGGCTAGAAACAAGGTTGCTTATATATTTAAATATTTCAATATCGCATGACAAAATTTAGTTTTGTACCCATAAATTTTGGAATTGAACAATATTACGAAAATCCTAGAATTTAATGCACAAAAATTAGTGTGTTGATGACCAAGTGAAATCTAAATTTTTTTACTTTTCTTTACAATATCAAGAACTAAAATTAAAGATATAGCAAGAAAAAGAGAGGAAAACTCAGTTGAAAAAGGATTGGAAATTACATTGAAAACAAAAGGAAAAAATATGTTAAAAACAAAAAATGATGGGCCAAACCTAAGGCTAGAATCTTTACTCTAATACCAAATGATATAAACTTCATCACGAATAACAAGACCCGAAACACAGTTAGGAACCTAAGACCATACTATGATCAGATTTGAATGGAAAGACTCCACCCGTTACCTATATAGAGGTAAGAACTTTGGTATGATAAAGACCCCACAATCAATTATCAAAGGATTGACGCCATTGAAAATTTTGATAAGTTTGAATGGTTCTTCAAAAAACTAAAGAGCAAAATAACTCACAATTTTCTAAATAATGATATGTCTTTTTCTTTTCCATAAATATCTATTCATAGGCTGGATTATTACTAAAAGTTCCTAAAAAAGCTTAAGGCCAAGATTTGATAATCTTAAAATAGAGAAAGAAATAATCAGCTTATTAAATGGCTATTTACACGCGTAGAAAGGAAATAATTGGCCTATTAAATAGCTGTTCATGCAACTAAAATGGAAAAAGAAATAATCAGCTTATTAAATGGTTGTTCACACATCTAAAATAGCAAAGTATCTAGAAGGAAAGTAAATAACTTTGGCATGCAAGCCCTTTAGTTAGTCCTCAAAATACTCTTGAACATGCTAATTTTTATTTACTGGAATTGAACTGAGCTTTGGTTGAATTCTTCTAGAACTTGAATTGTGTTGTTGCATCTTTGTTGAATACATAGACCATGCTCAATAGGCCTCAATGCATTTACTTGAGCCCAAACTTCTTGAATCAACTAGTTGAGTGCATCTTTGAACTTTTCTACTAGTGCTCTCGCAATTGGACTAATTAGAACTTGAATTGGATCCTATAAACTCGTGCCATGATAAGCATTAGGATTTATGTCTAGATATGGGTTGAATGACATGTTTCATATTTGTTTATTTGGATGAATTGACCTCTATGCTATATAAGAATATACAAGCATGTCATATGTAACCAAAGTAGAGTCTAAGCATAGTGAGTTTATTTTAATTCAGTTTGTATAGGAATATAGTAAATTGGCTAATGAGATATTTTTGTAAGACCATTGCAAGATGCTTATAAATAAATTAGAATTCTAAGTTAACAACTCAGTATTATTAGTCAAGTTAAAAGGGTAAAACAAGTTTAAATAAAATATTAAAGGAAGTTGTAATCCTAAGCTTATATTATTGATTAAGTAAATCCTATTTAACTTCTTTGTTTTGTTATTTAGTTAATTTTACTTTCATTTTTATTTTACTTTTTAACCTTTTAATTAGCTATTTGGATAAGATTAAATTATTTTAATTTTAGTACCTAGCAAATTTAGTTCAATTGCCCATGGGAATGATACTTTACTTATCAGTGTATTGCTTGTTTATGATACATGTACTTATGTAGAAATCTAGCAAGTTTTTGGCATCGTTACTAGGAAATTGATCTATTAATTTTTAAAGTATTAATTGTAAGCAATTTTAATTTAATTCATACTTCTTTTTTTAATTTTAGGTACATTTGGTTATTATAGCAATAAATAAATGATAATAAAGACACGAAGTGCTTGTGGGACTTTGTTGTCCCTCTGGCGTAAAGCATTTCTAGTACATGGAGGCTTGCCGTTCAAGCTAATAGTTTTAAGATAAACCCAGCCATCATTTAGATGATCCAAACAACAATTCAACTTGGTGGTCTACCCAATGATATCTTAACACCTACATTGTGAACTTCTTAGAGATATGTGATACTTTCAAACATAATGGAGTTTTGAATGATGCCATCAGATTAAGACTCTTCCCTTTCTCACTTTGGGATAAGGCTAAGAGTTGGTTAAATTCGCTTTTAGCTGACTATATCACCACTTGGGATGATTTGGCTTAAAAGTTTCTTGCAAAATAATTTTCATGGCCCAAGACAATAAAGATGAGGAATGACATCACTTCTTTTTTGTAATATGATTTAGAATCACTTTACGAAGCTTGGGAAAGATTCAAGGATTTGCTTCAAAGATGTTCTCATCATGGTTTTCCTAAATGGCTTCAGATATAAACCTTTTACATGGAATGATGGGTCAAATTAGAACTAACATTAATACTACAATAGGTGAAGCATTTATGGGGAAATAACTTGATGAAGTTTATGAGTTACTTGAAAAGATGGCTTATTATAATTATCAATGGTCAACTAAAAGAAGTGTGCCAAGAAATGTTACAAGTACCCATGACACCAACTTCATTACTTCACCAAAAGCATAACTAGTAATAATTACAAGGAAATTGGATGTTATGAGTGTACAATCAATTCAAAGTCATTTTGTGATTTGTGAACTATATGAGGATGGGTATTTAAGGGATCATTGCCCAACCTATGCTAGATTAATTAATTATATCATGAATTATAGCAAATAGCAAGAATAACCCTTTTTCCAACAACTATAATCCAAGTTGGCAAAATCGCCCTAAATTTTCCATGGAATAATAATCAAAGCCCTTCCTCAAAAAGTAAATAAGCATTCCCTGTCAGGTTTCCTCACAATGCTGAAACTCTTTTTCTAGAAAAAAAAGTCATCATTGGAAGAGATTTTATTACAATTTATGAAGAAAACTTATGCTTTTATTTAGAGTCAAGCAGAATCTCTTAGACAAACTTAAGTTATGGTTCAGGATCAACTAGAATCCTTTTAGAAAACTGAAGCCTTTATTTAAAACCAAGCAACATATCTAAGAACTTTGAGGCACAAATAGGCCAACTCGCTAATGCCATCAATAATCATCCTATGGGTACTCTTCTAAGTGACATCAAACCTATCCAAAAAAGGATAAGAAAGAATAATATAATGCAGTCACACTTAGGAGAGGAAAAGAGGTTGAAGGTTGTAGTAAGAAGAAAGATGCAATCAACTAAACCAAATAATAAAGAAGATGTGAGAAGAAAGAAAAAAGATATAGAGCAAGAAAAGCAGCCTCTAGGGAGAGATGGCAATTGGGTATGTTTGGGCGGGTTTAGGTTAAGCTATTTTAGGTTTGGGTTTTTTCAAGTTCAACCTGATTCGAGTTTAGACCTATTCATATTTGTGTTATTGGGTTAGGGTCAATTTAAGTTTGGGCCAATTCATGTTCAAGTTTTATTCGAGTTTGGGTTCGAGTTCAAGTTTGAGTCAGGTTCAGGTTCGATTACATCATTTTTTATTTTATGTGAAATGTAATCACTTTTATGTAATTTTAAATTCTAAGCCCAAGCCTAAATTTAGCTCGGTCCAACCTGAAAAAATATTAGTTCGATTCCATAGGCTTAGCTGTTGCTTGAAAAAATTTTGAACTTTAAGCTTAGGGTCGAATTTGGCCTGGCTCACCCATTTAAGCTTAAATCACTGTTCATAATATTACAAAATTATTTTTATATTAATATATGTATATTTTATAATTAAATTTAAATTAAAATATATTATTTTATATAAAAAACACTGTTTTGGCTCGAGCTTGCCTGAAATTTAAAATTTGAGACCTAGGTCTAATCATGCCAGACCTATTGGGCTGGGTGGGCTGTACTGCCCGTGGGCAATTCTAATCGCTAACATATGATTTTTTTCATTTTTGATGTGATATTATTTATTATGGCTTTCATATTTTTTCATTTACTTTATTACTCTATTATACTATTATCATATTCTAATTATCATTTCTTAAAATAATAATAATAATAATAATAATAATAACAAAAATATTCAAATAAGATTTCAAAAGTTCATTACTAACATACATAAACTCTCAATATCTAATGAGTTTAACTAATTAAATCAAACAAAAATATGATAGATGGATAATATACTTTATTGATAATATTTTCAAAACTTATGATGATTTACTTTTTGATAAATTATTATTTTATCATATAAAGACCTGCTCAAAGGTTAAGCTACCCATTTAGCATAATTAGGCCTAGGCCCAAGTTCTCATATTTTTTTTTCAAAGTAGTTAGCTAGCTCAGAATAGTAATTTTAAATTAAAATAACATATATTTTATTTAAAATTAATTATAAAATATATATAAATATTAATAAAAATATGATTTAATGTGATGAATAGTCATTCTAGCTTAAATGGATAGGTCTGGGCAAGTTTAATAAGGCCCTAGCTTAAAATTTTAAAAAAATTGGGTCGCGGCCCTACCTGACTCATGAATAAGTTTAATCATATATAAAATCTAAATTAAGCTTTAATATTTAATTAAATTATTAAAAGAATATTAAAATAAAATTGATAATTAACATTTTTGCTTTATTTAATTATGATTTCATCATACTTATTTTTACTATTAAATTTAGGTTTGAGTTTCAAGTTGGGCTCAGGTTCAGGTCCTTTCAACTCATGAGATCAGTTACATGCACCATATGCTTGGATGCTTAACATATGCAAGTCTTTTTGCATTGTCAATGCCTTGTCTTGGCAAGACAATGACTAGGAACATTTTAGAAACATGACTTTGATGCATAAGGATCTTACAATTATAATTCTTTACAATTCCTTTGTAGGCCACTGTGTTTCTTAGGCTTTATCTTCATAAGCTGTTAATAACAATTATAATCAAACATATAGATAAAGAAATACCTTATTAACATTAAATAGAATATAATGCGTATTACATGAAACAATTAAAAACTAATGTGATACAAGTAAATCGATTGGCTTATAGGGTTTCCATAACACGAAGTGACCTCAAATCGAAATGACTTAAACTTAAAGTAACCCTATTCAAAACAAACTTGACCCATCCAATTGATAGGTCTAAGTGATTTTTATCACTTGACCATAGAAGATTGTAAAAGTCAGTATGACATGAATAAAGATTATCTATCACTTTGTCCATTATTCCAGTTGGTATGATATGAACATAGATTTCACTATTTTTCTTCACTCAATAGTAATTGATGCTTAATTTCATTAATTGCTCAAATGATCTTACCTTTGGTGTTGAACTTAAGTTTCATAAAGCATGCATGGGTTACGTTTATTAGTGTGCATTGACACGTTACCTTATTGTTACTTTGTAACTTAATTTGATTTGTCACTTTTCATGTATGTGCATCTTTGAATTGGATGGTTGTTGAGAAAAGTGTTGGTTGATTTTTCTTTTCAATATATATTATTTTGGAACATTGTTTAAGTTACCATTTTAGCATGTTTACAATAAAAAGGTGTTATTATTACATATGAAGTAACTATGCATTTTAATTCAGGTTTGTCGAGCTTTAGTTACATGTATAGTTTATAGCTTTTGGCAGAATAGCATACTTAGCTTTACTCTTTTAACATTTTCCTTTTAGTTTATAACTTTATGTTGCAAAACAAATAATTGTTAGTTTAAGAAGTATGTGTTGTTACAAGAAGTATAGAAGTTAAAATTTAAGTACATACTAACTAACTTGGTGATTTCTTAGGAGATGGTATCATTTTTTTATGGAACTTCAGTCATTTCACTAATCAATTCCCCTTACTTTTTCTAATTACTCCATGGGATAATTTAATACAAATTAATAGTTTATAAAGTTTAGTCAAATTTTATGAAAATGGATTTAATAAATAGAAGTTACTTGATATTGGTAAAAAAATACAAGTTATTTGATGGGTCTTTGAAATTTGTTCTTACTTTTTTGAACTAATAAGAGTACATGATTTTTATTACATATAATAGTTTTTTAGTTTCTTCACTTTATTTGATATTTATATAATTTTTAATTTCATAAAATATACCAAATTGACCTTTGATATATAAAGTACCAAAGATTGATCACATTTTTGGGTAGACAAATCATTAAAAAGGATTAAATACAAAGCAATGAACAACTTAGACTCTATATAGAAAGTATAAATTAGATTGACTTTATTTCTACTAATATGCCATTAATTGCATTATAGTTTTACAATGTAGAATTGTTATCCAAAATTTGTAATGATGTGGAAGTATCGGCACATTTTAGTGTTTTTCCTTGATTTATGAAATTTATGACATCTTTCTATTCATATTCGCTAATAGGCACCAAAATTAAAGCTTGAATGCTAAGTCAGAGTCCTTATTTTCATTAGTAAAGTAAGCTTTCAACTTTAATTTACAAGATATACAAAACGAAGTTGAATTATTTTTATTTTCTATTTCAATGCGTAACTATAAATTATTGCGAAAGATAGAAAATGAATCTTTTATAGATCTATATTGTAGTGAGTAAAGAATTATACTTAAATCCTATATGGTTTGGCTTTCTCCTTCTAGGTTTGTTTCCTTATTTGAGTGTACTTGAATTATTAGAGTAGTTTATATTTTCTAATAGACTATTTAAAAATATAATACCGTTTCTCATTGGATTCAAGTTGCATAAAAAATGTGTATGAATATCTTAGATGTGGAAATGACCTGATATATCCATTCTGTTATTGGACAAACATATTTTTGCCTTAGGATTGAGATAGAATCCCATTCTTAGTCAGATGATCCAAGAAATCAAGACTTAAGTATTCTTCTTCTCGATCAGATCTAAGATCTAGAACACATTTGCGAGTTTGTTTCTCTACTTTAGCTGTATACTCTTTGAACTTTTCAAAAGCTTTAGACTTGTACTACATTAAGTACGCCTGCCCATACCTTGAGTAATCATCAGCAAAGAAAATAAAGTAAGAATAGCTATTTATAGCCAATGTATTCATTGGTCCACTTACATCTGAATATACTAGCCTAATAAATTCAGAGCTCTAAACTTTTAGTAGTGAAAAGTGACTTGGTCATCTTACCAAGGAGACAATATTCACATGTTTCATATGATTCATAACCAAATGGGTTTAAATAGCCTTGTTTGTATGACTTGGCCATCCAAGTTTCAATGATATGACCAAGTCTATAATGCCAAATAAAGGTTCACCCGGGTCATTACTCTTTGTTTTCTTCACATCTATATTGAATAAAGACATATCTGGATCCAATACATATAGCCAATTCTACAATGAGGCTGATCCGTAGACAATGTCATTTTAGAATATTCGTCCAAATATTGTTTTTCATCCCAGATTCAAAATTATCATTTTTAATGATGCACAAAACTGAAATGATATTTCTAGTGAGTCTTGGAACATAAAGACACTTTTTTAGTTCTATGGTCATGACTGTAGGCAATGATAACATAAGGTTCCAATGGCAGTTGCTTTAACTTTTGATTTATTGCCCATTTTTAGAACTGCCTCATTAGAGCCTAATTTTTTACTATTCTTTAGCAAGCTTCTCATTACATAAATGTGATCCACACCTTGAATCTATCATCTAAGAGGTAGTATTAATGTAGAATAGTTCAATTCAATCGTGTTAATGTGGATGTCAACAACCTTTTTTCTATTGAGAACTTTTCTCAATTTAACATACCAGTCCAAACACTTTAGGCTTGTGGCATCTAATATGCCTTGCAATACAACTATTATATTTACCATCACCAACAACATAGTATGAGATAAGTATAATTATTTATTCATATTTTATACTAATAACGATAAGGTATTCAATTTTTATTGGTCTTCCCACTAATTTTACATAATAATAGCCCTTACTACTGTACAAAAGTATTTTCAAGGTATTTCTAGTGGGCTAGGATCTCTTTCAACATGTTGCAACCTTAAGCGACTCAACAAATCACAACCCTAATTAGGTAGGTAACATAGCTTACCAATTGCATCTATATGTAATTCCTAGATCCGTTATGTGGTAACTTTACCTAAATGCATCATATACATTTCCCTAACCATTGCCTCTAACATCATATGGTCAAATATGACACATTCAAATCATACAACATTAGTTGAGTAAACCCCATTACTCATAACTCATGTTGTTTGGGCAAAAAAACCTTGAGTGACTTAATATATCACCTTCAATCAGAACTCGAGTATCTTGTTATGAGTAATGGAAGGCATCTTTATCATATAAAGAATGTGCTCAATATTTTATGAGAGATTTCGTTTGTTCACTTTATTTTTTTATTTAATGTCTTATCATATTTCCATGCATAGCATTTATAACAACACATAAAATAAATCTACTATCATGCATACTAAATGGATGATTATAGACTACTATTTAACACAATTTCCTTGGGCCATCGAAAGAAATTGCTTGGCCAAGTCTTAGGTGATTACAAACAAGTCTTCAAAAGCTTCTTGTAATCTCTTAGGCTTTAGGGTGTTTTCATTTGGATCTCCACCTTTAAGTTGCAAAATCTTTCCTAACTAACCTTAATTCTACACTTATGTAATGTAATTACATTTTCAATAAAAAAAACCTTAAATTTAAGGGAAATTAGGTGAAAAATAATTTTACAACCCCAAAGAAAATAGAGATAAGGTAGGGTATGCAAACCCTATTTAAAAAAATTTAAACATCTATAAACAATTAACCATACACCCACAATTATATTAGGCCTAGTCCATAATCATCCCATACATCCACAATAATTATGAATATGTATACAAACATGTGCTTTAAATTCAAGTTACCAATTTTGATGCTTGAATAATTGATCCATATTTAATTTAATTAAGAAAACAATTTAGTACAAGATTGACATTTGTTCTAATCATATTAAAATAAATCATATTCACAATAGAATTAATCAGTTAAATTAAATATATTTTTCAATTAATCACATGAATTGAATTTTAGTTTCATGAACATTAAATTATCCAATTTATATCTTAAACAATTTTAAAAAATACAATTAGATAAAAGGTGTTTGATGTTATGTATGAGTTTTAATTGGATTCAACCTCTTAGATAGGTGTATTGCACCAACCATGCCAACTTTTAATTTTTTTTTAATTTAATTGTAACTTGATATGATGATATCAGATTTTAAATCTCAAGAAAATTAAAATTGGAAGAGTCCAACTCCAAGTAGGATAATGATGGGTTAAAATTTGTAGAAATCCTAGTCCAACTAAGACTCTTTCCTATGCATAGCTATCTTAGCCATCCTATTCCAATTCAAACACTATTATCTTCCTTCTACTAAACCTCAAAAAATATAGGGAATTTACAACGACTCTTTCCTACCATTGATGCCACTTCAAGATCTAAGAAAGAGGACAAAATGCTTCAAGTTTTAAGCACACATAGTGCACCTATTTTAGCCGAAAACTGAAATGTTTTCAACTATGATTTTAATCTTATTTTTTCATCAAGTATTATAAACTTGTCATGACACTTTCAAGGTAGAAAAATAAGGAAAAAGTAGTAGCAATGGCCGCCCAAAAAAATCAACCACATCAAAACAACGAAATAAAGCCAACCTAGTACTAATGAACACCAAATTGTCAACCAATGACTCCAATCTCAATTTAAATAATAAAATCATATTTCCACTAATTAAAATTGAATTAACTTGCTAAAAATTTAAAAATCAAAAGGAAACAATTTTCTCTAATATTTAAATTCAAGAATAGATCCAGATAGCATCAAAACAACAAAATTTTTAATTAGTAACAACTAAAACATAAGATCAATCAAATTAATACAAGGAGGCTCATGATACCACTTTTAAGAAGTCTCATGGCAGCAAGGAATTAGACTACAAAAATTTATAAAATAATCCATAAACATGGTAGTGGGAACATATCAAACAAACTAATCTGAAACTCCCTAAACATGATCATCTTCCATGATCTTGATTAATCTTTAAAATCAAGAAACCTAAAGAACATTTAAGATCAAACAAATCTCAACCTTGAGAAGTTTTTCAGCAATTATATGATCCAAGAACACATACACTAAACCTGGTTGTTGTAAACCAAAGCTATCCAAGCGTCCAACCTCTAACAGTTGTCCGCATAGGTGACCTAGAAAACCTTCAATAAGGATAAGACTTTGTTACTAGGAGTTGTGCTAGCAGTTTAGATTTCATTAAATCTTCTGTAGCACTTAGAAGACCTTGATCCAATAATCAAATTTGAGAAAAAAATAATTTTCCTTCAAAAACCTTCAAGTTTGCACAGTTCTTATTAGAAAAAATGATGGAAAACGCAAAAGAGGTTCCTAGAGGTTTTTTGGTTGAATTTTTCAATCTCTATCATGGTTATATATTTAGGGTTTAAAATTTTGATTTCTAAGAAATTACAATTTTATCTCTAGCCCATGTGTACCTATTCAAGTTGGGCTTAAGTTACTATTACTTGTGTTTGACATACAAGCCCAATCTCAATTTAATTTCTACTAATCACTCTTATGTGTGTGACCTACTAAGTCCCCATCATGTTGACAATAAATATAAAATAGCATAATATATAATATTTTATATTTATAGACCAAGATTGGCATCTAGCAATGCATCATGACCACCTAATATGCAAAAAGTGCCAATATGGTTTTGACAACCCTTCAGTGTTTAGCACTCAATGTAATAAATATCTTTTCATCATATATCCTGAAATTAGCAAGAGTATGGTTCAGTGCCTACTCTTCCCCATTCCATATTAGCATACACCCCATGTGTGTTAACTCCATAATCAATATTACCCTTGCCAAGGACTTTGAGTTAACACGAGCTAGGTACATGTGAGATATGTCCCTTCATATCACTTGGGGTGATGAATCCTCTCTGGACAACTCATTTACCTACCATATGATTCATGCAATACCTAAAACCACCTTACCATAAGCATCCATCTATTATGGACTCATTTGTAAAGGAATCAAAGCATGACACTCTCATATGAGATGGCTTGGTGTTAAAGTTTAAAGATCACTTTCACTGCTAATACATAAGAGTATTTCTATAGACACTTGAGTGAAATACCAAATTGAACCTTATAGTAGGCCATGTTCAGTGAACTTGTTACCATAACAAGCACCTATATGATGTCCTAAAGTATCTCTATACTTCAATTTATAAGATCTATTGCATGCATCACATGCATGGAGGCTTGCGTGTGCTAGTCTTTGTGCACTGTTAATGCCTTCTCTTGATAATACGATGACCAAGAAGATTTTTAGAAATGCAGCTTTGATGCATAAGGAACTCATAACTATACTTCTTTACAATTCCCTCGGAAAGCCAATGCGTTTCATTGGCATTGTCTACATAAGATGTTTATAACAATTATATAGCTAAATCTCATGGATAAAGAAAAAACTTTATAACATTAATTAAATATAATGTAAGATAACATGAAATCACTAAATATTAATGCCATACAAGCCACAACAATTGGCTTGTAAGGCTTACACTAACATATGGGCCATATGAAGGCATTTCAATAATCATCTTGTAAACTAAAAATTTTATTGTTGGAAAACATATTTTTATTTAGCCTTATTAGGCCGTGAATGAAAACATAAAATCCTTGATTTTACCCTAGATTCAAACATTAATACGTTAAAAATAATAAACCAACATTAACCCATTATTTAAGGAAGATGTGAAGTCTAACTTTGGGGTTGTTTCAAAAAAATGACAAAGGCACATAATCAAAGCACACTAAACAAGCATTTTACAAACATAAGATAAACTAGACATCATGGCAAAAATTTCAAGCATCAAAGACATGAAGCAAGCATCACTGAAGGACATTTAACGTGTAAATCACATTCAAAATGCAAACAACCATCTAACTAATATCAAGAGATGCTAGATGAACAGTTATAAAGCATGTATCATGCTTTAGAATGAGAAATAATATCAAAAGAAGGGCTTTTTAAACTATTAAAGAAAAAGGGAAAACTTTTTATTGCCAAATTGTCATCATAATACTAATAGGAAGAACATTAAACCATGTACCATCAAAGAAATGCATGATTTCCTAAAAGGTTCATGGATAAATGAGAATTTTTTATTTTATATTGTTTTTTAAGCTAAGAAAAAATGACCTAAAGGGAAGTTATTTTGTGTATTTTTCTTGTACAAAATGATGAGTCATGGTATCATGTAGTGCATTTACAATTTCTTCTTAGCTAGTACACCGAGACTTGGGGGCCAAGAGAGCATTATATTGGCCAATATTCATGAAAGTTCATCATTACTCCTCAGTTAATCATATTATTCCATGAAATGTCCCACGTTCCAAGCTTAATGGGCCTTAAAACTTGTGTTAATAATCCAGAAGTCCAAAATAAATTTCATAAGGCCCGATATGAATTTATGTGACTTTTAGAGCAAAAAAGTGGCTAAACTCATGCTTTAAATCAATAGTGCACAGGGAGAAAAATGCCATAAATAAGGCAAAAATGCCTAAATGTATCAATATGATTAGGGATTGTATTGATACATTTAACCAAAATGCTTAAACGTATGCTACATTTGTGAATCTATCGTTACATTTAGCTAGTGTATTAGTATATTTTAACATGTATTGATACTTTTGGTCCAAAAGAGTGCTTTTAGCTACTGCTAAGCCTTGTATTGATAAAACACTAGAATATATTAATACATTCAATGAATGTATTAATACATTCGGTGAATGTATTGATGAAATCACTTGGTTTTCAGTCTTACTGATGTGACAGCCACTATATCGATAGTCCAAGGCAATGCAACAATACATTCTATAATGTGAATTTTGCTCACCTTTGGTTCCCTAAACACTTTACCTTAGCTAGGAATGATAAGCATTAAATCTGCATTTGCATGTTTAGCCCTAATGATGCCTTAAGATGGTTTTATAAAGGCCTAAACAAAATAAATTATCTATAATAAGCAGAGATTTTAACTCTATTGAGAGAAATACGGTAACAAATAGTCAGTCTCTATTACTATAGCTTTGCGCCATTTCGTGCTAGCTCATTCCTTTATCCTCATTAATTCCTAACCTTGCTCTTAGGACCTATAAAGTGTAGTGTCATTTCATGCTAGCTCATTCCTTTATCCTCTTTGATTCCTAATTTTACTATTGACTTATCTTTTCACTTGAAATATTTTTGTAATCTTTATCAAGTAACAAGTCATAAGCCATATATTTATAGGTCATATCTTTAAGATTTAATATATCTTAGGACTTATCTTTGTGATTTGATTTGTCTTAGGTCATATCCTTATAATTTAACTAGTCATAGGTCATATCTTTGTGATATGACTAATCTTAGGCTTTAATATTATTTTTGTTTGTTTGTGATATCCAAGCACTATAAATAGAAATGAAACCTTAAGCTCACAAACTATGAGATAATTCCATACAAGCTTATTTTCTTTTATTCTCTCTTTAGTTTCTTCTTTCCATTTTCATGTTTAGTTTTTTCTCTGCAAACCCATCAATTGGTATCAAGAGATTTTATATGGTCTTAGGAGGCCTAAATTATTGGAAGTTAAGTGAAAAAAAAACCAATCAATATTTGTTAACCAAAAATCGTTTCAAATAGCTATTATTTGTCTTCCACCACTTATTTTTGCTGGTGAAAATTATCAGTTATAGGCTATTAAAATGAAGAAGTATCTAAGTTCTTTTGATCTTTGGCAAGTGGCTAAAAATAAAAGGAATTACCCTACTTATAGGAAATCCAATAGTGGCCTAAATAAAGAATTACAGTGAAAAAAAAGCAAAGAGATATAAAGCCAAAGGCTGTATTGAGTCATTAGTTTTTGATAAAATTTTCATTACAATCATGGCATTTGAGATAGCAAACAAGCATAGGGCATGATCAAGGAGGATTTCCAAGCCAGTGACAAAATAGACAAATGCAACTACTCATTCTTAAAAAATATATATAAAATCTTAAAGATGAAAAAGTCTGAAACTCTAAATGAGTACAAAGACAAACTCATGAAGATAGTGAATAAGCATAGATTACTTAAAGAGGAGATGCTAGACAATAGCGTTATAGGAAAAGTTCTTGGCAGTTTAGCTAATAAGTTTGAAACCAAAATTTCTTCACTTGAAGACTCTAAATACTTGACTAAAATTTTTTTGGTAGAATTAATGAATGCTATTGAGTCACAAGAGCAAAAGAGAGCTTTAGGCAAGACGATTAAACAAAAGGTACATTTTCAATTAAGGAGAAATAGAAAACTAAAAATAAGGGTAAGAATAAAAGAATCTAGAGATTAAAGAAACAAGAATTTTGGAAATAATGGAAAAAAGGCAAATTTCCCTATGCTAACACTATAAGAAAATATCACATCTAGAAAAATATTGTTGGCCATACCTAATATACAATGCAAGTCCTATAAGCAACTTGGCCACAAGAAAAAGGTTTATAAGAACAAAAACCAGTAGTAAAAAAATTAACAAGCTAAAGTTGTAGATATCATAAAGCAACAAGATAAGTTTTTTTTTATCATTTCTTGTTATGCTACCAAAAAATCCTTAAGTGCATGGCTTATTGACAGTGGATACACTCATCATATGGTATATGACATTAACCTATTTCAAGGAGCTTGATAGGACATTTATTTCTAAAGTCAGAATAAAAAATAGTGAGTCTAAAAAAAATAAAAAAAAAAAGGATTTATGATTATTGAAACACTATCAGGTACAGGTACAAAACTCATTTAGGATATTTTATTTACACCATAAATAGATTAAAATTTGTTAAACGTAGGATGGTTACTAGAAAAGAATTATTCATTGGTGTTAGAAGATAGAACATGCATCATTCATGATTTAACAGGTCATAAACTGTTAACTATTAGCATGAAAGGAAAATGTTTCTCCTTAGATTAGCAACAAGCAAAATTCATCTGCATAAACTAGTTTAGTAGATGAATCTACATTACAGCATAAAGGGATGGAACATTTCAATTACAAATTGTATGCATAAAAATGATCATGTTACACATGCTTACAGTTGATTATTATGTTGGTGTATATGAAATTTTTAAACTAAAAAAAATAGTAAGCTATTTTCCCAATCAACAAAGTATGGAGAGCTTTTAAAAAGCTACAGTTGATTCACACTAATGTTTGCGGGCCTATGAGAACATTATCCTAGAATAGCTATAGATACTTCATTTTTTATGACAATTTTATTAGGATGTGTTAAATATATTTCATGAAATATAAGTTTGAAGTAGTAACAGTGGTTTGGGGCTTTTAAAGCATGAATTGAGAATCAAACTAGTTGCAAAGTCAAATTCCTAATGTCAGATGATGGCATTAAGTACACATCTAACATATTTAATAAGTTTTATAGAGTTGCACATATTAAGCACTAGTTGATAGCAACTTACGATGTTAGTGAAAGGAAAACCAAAAGCATCATGGAAATTGCCAGATGCATTTTGACAAAAAAAAAAAAAAGCTTCCTAATAATTTTTAGGTAGAAGCGGCAAATAATTCTGTCTACTTTCTTAATAAGCTGCCTACATAAACCTTAAAGGGGATAACTTCGTACAAGGCTTAGTATGGTAGCAAACCATCAGTTCAACATCTTAAAGTCTTTAGAAGCATTTGTTGTGTGCAATTCCTGAGATTAAAAGAGACAAGCTTAATCATAAAGTAAAAATTTGCATTTTCATAAGATACAATCACTAAAGGCTATAAAGCTTACAATCCACTTACAAGCAAGGTGATTATAAGTAGAAATGAAGTTCAATAGACATGTAACATGAGAAGGAAAAATATGAAAAGAATCTATCGAGCAAACAGTAGTAGATTTGAACTTTTAATAGATAGAATAATCCATATTTGATGATGAAACCATAACCATGAGCTGGTAAGAAGAACCAGACCACTTACTAATATCTACCAAAGGTGGTTGCTACTTTTGAACCTGCTGACTTTGATGAAGTCTTCAAATTTTCAAAATAGAGATCCCATGAAAGAGGAGATTCAGATGATTGAAAAGAATTAGACTTGGATGCTAGTAGATAAGCCTAGCAATAAGAACATTGTTGGAGTTAAATCGATTTTTAGAACCAAGTTTAATGCAAGTCATTCTATCAACGAGCTCAAAGCTTGACTAGTTGCTAAAGGCTACTCTTAATGGTATGGTATTAATTATTCAAAAACTTTTACTCCAATTGCAAAACTAGACACCATAAGACTGTTATTAACTTTAGTAGTGTGAAAAAGTTAGAAATATTCCAACTCGATATCAAATCTGCTTTTTTGAATGGTTATATTCAAGATGAGATCTATATTAACTAATTCTAAAGGTTTTATTGCTAAAAAATTGAATATAAGGTTTATTTACTAAAGAAAGCCTTGTATGGATTAAAATAAGCTCTAAGAGCTTGGTATTCCAAGAATGATGATCATTTGCTTAGTTTGAGATTTAAGAAAAGTCCCAATGAGGCTATATTGTGTGCTAAGGTTATTGACAACAACAATGTGGTGGTTGTCTTTATATGTTGATGACCTACTTATCATAAAAAGCAATTATGAATTAGTGTAAAAATTCAAAAATTAATGATGAAAGTGTTTGAAATGATAGACTTAGGAAAGATGTCTTACTTCCTTAGAATAAAGATTTTAAAATCTCAATAAAGAATTTTCATTTCTCAGCAAAATTATACAAAATAAGTGCTGAAAAAATTCAACATGGAAAATTATAAATCTACTTGCACTTTATCAGCTTAAATTGAAAAGCTCTACAAATATGACAACTCTACTAAGGTTGATGAGATGAATTACAATTGGCTAATTGGGTCCTTGCTATATTTAATAGCAACCAGACTAGTGTTTATAGTTAGCTTGCTTTCCAAATTTTATGTGTTGTTTAAGTGAAACCTATCTTAGAACAATAGAAAGAGTAATGAGATACATTTAGGGGACAATTGATTTTGGTGTTTTATTTCAAAAGTTAACTAAAATAAAGTTATTGGGATATACAAATAGTGATGGGCAGGATCTTATGATGATATAAAAAGCATTTCAAACTATATGTTTACACTTGATTCAAGTATGTTTGCATGGAATTCAAAGAAGTAAAAAATAGTGGCTCAGTCAACTACAAAAGCTAAGTATATTGCAGCTACAACCAATGTGAATTAAGCAATTTGGCTCAGGAAGTTGTTGAAAGATTTAGGCCTAACTCAAAACGAAGCAACTGAGATTAGGTGTGACAATCAGTCAATCATGGCAATGACTAAAAATTCAATGTTTCATGGAAGAACCAACCACATATCATTTTGTTCAAGAAGCCAAAACTAGAAATGAAATGAAGTTGGTAGCTTGCAAATATTCTAACCAAAGCTTTACCCAAGGCAAGGTTTAAATCATTAAGAAAAAAAATTGGTGTTTCCAATTAAAATGATAAGGAAGAGCATTAAGTTTAGTGGCATTTTTCATCAATACATTGATTAGATTTGCTATTAACTTGTCTTTTCACTTAGAATATACATGCCATCTTCATCATTTGATTAGATTTAATTATCATGAAGTGACAAGTCATAAGCTATATCTTCATAGATCATATATTTAAGATTTAACATATCTTAGACCTTCTCTTTATGATTTGATTTGTCTTAGGCCATATCCTTAGATTTAATTAGTCATGTGTCATATCTTTATGATATGAATAGTCATAGGCCTTAATTTTTTTGTTTGTTTATGATGTACAAGCACTATAAATAGGAATAAAACCTTAAGCTCATAACACCATGAGCTAATTCCATGCAAGCTTGATTTCTCCTATTCTTTCTTTAGTTGTTCCTCTCCATTTTCATCTTTAGTTTTTTCTTTCCATTTCATGTTTAATTTTTTCTTTACAAATCCACCATGATCACACCAGCTCCTGTTTTTGGTTGCAATGCCTCTTTTTCCATCCCCTATCAGCTCCATAAGAGAAAAACAATGTTCAATGTGTCTGCTTTAACTTATAAATTTACGTTATTATAACTTATAAATGTACATTATTGTAAGTTAACTTATAAATTTACATTATTGTAAGTTAACTCATTGTTAAAGAAAAACTTCTATAGTTATGACAAAACAAAATGGATCATTTTTAGGATTATGTTTATCATGAAAAACTTGATAATAGTGGCATTCATCAATCTCCTAGTGTAGGAAATGTCTTATCTTTTTCCTTCATCCTAGTATTAACCTACTTTTTTTTTCTCATTATCTATGTGCCACATTTATTTTTCTAAGGAGACCCAAAGTTCCAAATTCAGTTAAAACATCAAAAAAGTGAATTGATTTTGTGACAAAATAACTAGCATGGTTCTTATTTCTCCCATGAATGTCACAAATCTACTTTAGATTGTAAAATTTTCCCTCTAACTCATGTTATTAATTTTTCCCAATCCCATAGGTTTTGCCTTACATGTAAAAGCTAAAGCAATTTTTTTATGAATATCTCAGTAAGCTTTAAAAACCTTTTCTAGAATTCAGTATAAGAAATAAATACTAAGGACACTTCATTTTGTCTAGGCCAATTTTTGGCATCCCAAGATTTAATTGGAAGGTAATATAATGAAATAATAAAAATAAATAGGGATGACTACTAGGTGAAAAACATTTTTGGGTAAGGCTTGAAATGTCTAGGGAACATATTAAAAAAATGTAAAAAACCACATCAAAGGTCATTATTTGAGGTTTCATTAAGGTAATTTAAGCAAGCACAGGTCAGTCATCCATCACTCCCAGCTAATGTGAGGTGTCCAAGGAACCAAAGGTACGTAAAATTCACGTTTTTTCACATATATAGATATAAAGCCTTAGTGTATCAATACAAGGCCTCCATGCTAACAAAAAGCCAAATCTCACTTGTTGTGTCAATATAACATATTAATGAATTGATAAAGTGCTAGTGAATGATGGTATCGAAACATGTTGTTGTGTATCAATACTTGGGCTATGGTATCAGCACCAAGTTATGTCTAGCTTTAGATCTCATTGTTGGCCAACTAGTATCAATACAAAGAGTGATGGTACCAATAGCAAGCTCTAGGTATTGAGTGATGGTACCGATAGCAAGCTCCAGGTATTGATACCAACTTCATTGTATCAATACATCTAGAAAAATTTGTTCCAAGTATTGATGCAAAACACATTGTATTGATACACTAAGGCTATTTTGGCCTAATTCATGCCTTTTTCACATTTTTCACCATAACATCGAAATACAAATTTGGTTATGATTTTAGGCACAAAAATCATTCAGCCTTAAACATAACTCCTTAAAAATCTTATAGACATCATTTTTAGGCTGTAAACATTGGATCATAATATTTTTGAATGGTCCATTGAGCTTGTTACAAAAGCATTTCATGCTATAATGTGGACTAACCAGGGGAAGCCAGACCTTGCTCATATTATGAGCTAATGCATGGCCTTCCACTACTGCCAAAAATGTACATCAACCAATGAAATGTTGAAAAATCGCCTTTTGCTACAATGACTTACCATATGGTATACTCCATATGTCCTAAATACCAATATTTACTAGGTTTTTGATGGCTGAGATTAAATCCTATATAAGATACATTATGAGCTCAACCAAAAAGGATTCCACACATATTTTATATTCGCATCCACCTTTGATAAAAAAACCTATTTTATAACTTTATTTTTAGCCCTCCTAAAACCCTCTATTTTGCACATTTTTCCTCTCCAATTTCCCCTCTTTTGATACTACAAACATCAAACTCCTTCTTTGCATTACCGTTTGCTCATCCATAGCAAAAAAAAGAAAAAAAAAAGTGAGCTACAAGTGCCAAGACCTTTCTACTCAACATTACAATCAAGGTTTTCAAAGCTTTATGGGAATATTTCCTATCCTTTCTCCCTTCTTTTACTTGTTTTTGCATTTTTATCATTGTAGTGAGCCTTAATATGCTAACCATGACCTTATCTTAGGATTTTTCATGCATCTTGTGGCTTTGTTTGTGGTAGACTTAGGATTTTTTTTAATGTTTTGTTGACCTCTCTACTATGTGCTTCTATATTCATGTGCTTGGTTTATTTTGAAAACATGTTTTAACATTGCCTTGATATTCTAGCAAGTTTTTCCCCTTTATCTAAGCATGTTTACACCATTTCCATAGCATAACTTTTGATGTAATTCATGAAACTATTATGTTCATGCATCTTCATGCTCATTTCTTTGTATTTTTGTCATCATTTTCATGTTTAAATGTCATTTTTTGTGTTTTTAAGCATACTTCCCACATCTATTACCATGAATCTCATTTTTCATTCATCATATGTTTGTCAAAATTCTTGTTTGTTGTTTGTCAAAAATCCATTTTTTAAAACCCCAAATTAAGGCCACATTAACTTCAATAAATAGAGATTAACATGGACTTAGATTTTTCTTTCTATTGGTCTTCCAATCTTGTGGAAAAATTATGCTTTCATGTATATATTCAAGGTTTAATGAGGCTAAATGTTCTTTTAAAATAAAATAAAATGTCCTTTTAAATTATCTAAAGTTATTTATGCCTTGGTTTTTTTACCTAGAGTCCTTTAGTTTGTGACTTGGTTAATGGGTTGCTACGTCATCCCAAATTACTCCAAGATTGTATGAATAAGCTTATAAAGCCATTGCCGCTCATCCTTTCTATCCAGACACTCAAATGTCCAAGCTTAAGTTTGGTCTTTGGAAGTCCGAGAAAACAAAAAAAAAACCCTAAAAATCATGACTTGAAAAATTACTTTTAAGCTTTAAACAATTTTTCATGAATTATCTAATATTTTTCCTTAAAAGGCATCGAATTACCTTTCCAACAGTGTCTTATTTGTTCTCGGATTATTCTAGATGAGGGAGTTATGATTTTTCGCACTAGACTCAACTTCCAAAATTATCTCCTCTTAAAAAGTGATTTTCTGAGATTTTTGGCATATTTTTAATTAATCATTGTCAAATCACTTTTCAAATTATACCTCATTTGACTCTTAGAACCTTTAGATTGGTCTAGAATAAAATCAAAAAAAGTGATAGTGCAATGATGTCTCATGTTTTTAGCATTAGTCAAAATTAATCAATTTTTCAAAATTGCCATTCCAAGGCATTTAGATGCCTTTAAACAAGTCCAGCCAACCCATATTGAGTCAAAGAATATGTGTCAACCCACCTCGAAGTTTGGATCAAGGCACGAACACTTTTTCTCAATTTTGTCAATTTCATTTTTATCAACTCTCACTTTCTTTAAAAATAAAAAATTATCAATTTTGTTAAGAAACCCCAAAATATCATTTTTGTCAAGAAATCATCAATTTTGGTCAATTTAAATTTTCTGATCCCATTTTTTCAAAAATCATAAAAAATTAAATTTTCTCTTTCCTAAATTCTCTCTATACTTTTTCAAAGTTATAACCCGATTTTCACACCACAAGCAACCAATGAATCCGAACACATCTCAAAATTATCAACTTGACTATTTTTAGATAATAAATAATAATTATGAGATATATTTCAATCATCCCTTTCCCTCTTTCTTCTTTTGTATGCTTTATTTTATGCAATATTATTTTATTTTTGTCTTACTAACATGTTTCTGTCTATGGTGTTTCTTTTGAATTCAAATTTTCAAATTATGTTCAAAAATTATGAAGGCAATACTTCATGTCTGTATCCTTTTAGCACTTGATATAAAGTATCTTGTTTTCAAAATTAAATCCAAAGCTCATTTTATAAAAAATCTCTATGTTTCCCACTTTTTCGAGACGCATATGGGATTAAAATTTTCTCTAAAACCTAGGTTTATCATTTTGTACAAATTATGCATTAAAAAGGGATTACATCGAAATAATAAATTAAAACTAAGGAAATCGAAATCAAGTTAAGACAAAGCTAGAAGGTATCGATTTCGGGGGCAATAGGGATTTTAATACTTCCCTACGAGTAACCAACTCCTAAACTCAACCATCAAATCTCTAGACCACCTAGACCTCTAAATCAATATTTTGAGTTTCAAAACTCGAGATGTCGGCTTCAATATGCATTTGATTGTGCCTAAAGTAATCGGTGGTAACTCTAAGAGTTAGCCATTTTATGGTGGCCATCAAAGAATGATTAGACGAGCAATTCATTTGATGGACTTCCCTCCATGATCAAGAGCCAAGAACCCATACTTTTTTGCTCCCATTACATCAAAAAGGAAGAGTCCTAGTTGAGAGGACAGTTCCTCATCAAGAAGAAAATTAATTTTTAAGTCCCGCGTGTTTATGCTCTGTGAGGATTACGGAAGGCACGTCACCAACAAATACATTGCAAGCGTAACTGGGTGCTTTTTGCTGTTCTCCATGTCGTGATGATACGAAGAATATGCTTATCCTAGCAACTCAATATGTAGGCACTACATCCGCCTAAGATCTTCTACCGGCTATTAATTGAGGCATGCGTCTTTTTTATCTTTGGTTATCTGCACAAAGCAGCCTGTTATTTCTTCGGCTCGCTTTCTTTTTGTGCTACTGATACATGCCCATAAATTTGTATGTACTGAATGCAAGGTATAAAGCAGATATAAAGGCCGCTTTGTTAATTGTACTGAACCTCAATTTGCATTAAATTAATCTGTTAAGAAAGAAAATTGTAAAGCATTTTAAATAATTCTAGAGAATTTCGTTGAAATTCAGACCAAGTTCTTTAGATGCTAAGTTATCCTTACAAATAGTGTATTTGTTCTTTGTTTCTCTTGAAAGGCAAGTGCATTAACTCTATTGCTTGCACGATGTCATATAACCCAGTTTATACCTTAGTTTGATGAAATAACTTTTTAATTTTTCATTTCTTCTTTGGTATGCAGTACACTCTTTCATCGATTGGAAGGGTGGCCAGTATCATCCCAGATCCAAGGAGCTTCTCTGTCAGCAACTACAATTGTTACCAGAATACCAGATAATTCAGCCAATGAAACTCATTTACAATGTCCGGACCATTGCATTTAGGATTTTAAAAAGCGGTGGCTTAGACGTGTCGCGGCCGCTATTTCGCGGTAGCGGCACCATCCGCCACTGCTAAATGCTCAACTAACAGCGTGAAAAAATTTCAAACCAATAAGGGGCCGCTATTTGCGTTACACAGTTACACATTAAAAGACTTCTTCTTCTAAAATTCAAAAACAATCTCATCAGAGAAGAACATCCAGAATCAACAACCTCAAGAGAGAAGAACAGTGAGGGCGCAAAACTTACAGGTTGAAGCTTGAAGGCTGTGAGTCTAAGCCGAAATTACTCAGTGAAATAATGATGATGAGAGGAGATGAGAGTGAGTTAGAGAACAGAACAGAAGAAGCCGAGAAGAATTGAAGAAGACATGAGAAAGAGAAGCTTGAAGAGGATTTAGACATTTAGGTTTTTTGGGAAGGAAACCTCGAGGGGGAGGAGGTAGAACGGGTAGCATTTTATTATTATTTTTATCTAAGGAGAAATTTTTTGGAGAAGTATTTTAAGAAATTCTTTTTTTTTTAGAGATAAATTTATTAGGGAAAATTTTAGGAATTTAACGATGGTAAATTTTGTATGATTACTAAATTATTTCAAATAACTATATATTGATTTTATTTTGTATTAATTTCTATTAGTGTTTTTGAATTTGAGTAATAGCTTTTTCATTTTGGTTGTTATTATTATTATTATTTGTGGAATTAAATAACGATGAAACTATCATCCATTATATAAACATGTCAAATTAATTAATGTGTAAAAAAATAAATTACTTAGCAAATCTAGCATTTGTGGTGGAAGAAATTTTAAATCATTCTATTTTAAAGTACGTTATATTATTTTATATGAATGTTTGACTTAATAAAATATCATAAAGTATTATAAATTATTTTAAAAATTACTAAATAAGAGTTTTTGTGATTAGAACTTAATTATTATATTTTACAATAAACTATGCAAAATTTAAAAAAAAATTCACGACTATGATGATCGTAATGACCTAGATAACATCTGTTAAGTATGCAATCAGAATAAACGCGACGCCACTGGAAACGCAACTGCAACTGCAATTTAAATCTCTAATTCCTTTATTAGGAATTATTAGGTGTACACACCTTATTTTATTGGGACCAGATTTTGACATCTTAGGAGCTAGGTAAAAGATGATAAAATAAAAAAAATAGAAATAAAAGCTGGGAGACGACTGCCGGGTGTCGTGTTACCAAGTATTATTGGCAACATGGCACTAGGTGAAAAATTTTTTTTGGAAACGTTTAAAATGCCTATGAGCCATATTAAAGAAAATGTAAAAACGAGGCATCAAAGGCCACTTTTCATGGTGTCACTAAGGTTATTCAAATGAATACACAAATCAATTTCACATTGTTTGGGACCAAGTTGAGGTAAATCAGGAAGCCACAAGTAGGTACAAATTATATTGGAGCGTAAGTATTGATTCGAGGCCTTTACGGTGCGAAAAACTTAAATTTTCACATGCAGTATCAATACAAGAGGGTTTAGTATCGATGCCCAAGGTGTGGTATTGATACTTGGCATGTTTGTATCGATACAGACCTTGGCAATAGCTAAAATTATGATTTTTGGCAAAATGTATCGATATATAAGCATGAGCATCGATACAAATCAATGGAATATCGTTACTAGCCTCTAAGTCTCGAGATTGGAAACATTTTTTACTCTTAGTGTCGATACACAACTCATTGTATCAATACTGAGGAGTAAAAAGTCCCTAGTGTATCGATACAACATGTTTGTATGGATACACCAAGGCATTTTTGCCTAGTTAGAGCTACTTTTTAGCCTTAGGAAACCCAATTTAAACATGTTTTGGCACCAAGGAACTATCATAAGACATTCCAAACCTCAACTGTCGGTTCATTAATAGATTCTAACAAAATTTCAGAGTCCAAACAAGTAATGACAAAGGCCACTTTCATAAGATGTATAGGGTGTAACAGGGTATGGCATGCATATTTCTAGTTACAAGCTATCACAGCCTTTCTACCTCCTTACTCAACATGGTAGAACCAATAAGAAAAGAGTCAACTCAGCATGGCAACTAGAGATGTCCCCTGGTGCAGAAGGGAGAAATCAAAAGTGCCCTTTGCATTATCTTCTAAAAGTAGAGGCTGAGCATTGAAAAAATAACACTACCAGCTATCTCAGAAAAAAAAAACTTTTAGCTATCCAAAAAGCTCTCCAGCAATTCAAGAAAACTCTTCACCCATCCCCATAAATCCTCCAGTAATTCAGCTCCAAAAGTTCACCAAAAACACTGCTCCATTTTTTTCCACCCTCAACCAACCTCCATTCCCATAGATCCCTAAAACCACCACCAGAACACCTTCAAAAAACTCAACCTTTCATATATTTTCATCCTTAAACCAGAAAGCTTCTTCCTTTCACCTTTTTCTTGCTAAACAATAGCAAAAGAAGGAAGAAACTAAGCTTAAAGTTATTGCTTTAAACAAGGAAGAAACTTCAAGCATTTGCTAGTATATTTTACTTTATCCCATGAATTTTCTGTTTCGATCATCCATTTCATTTTAGTGAACCCTTCATGTTGCTATGACCTTTCTAATACTCCTATGCATCTTTGTTGCCTTGGTTGTGGTAGTCGTAGGATCTTGATGACTCTCTTGACACCTTGATGTTGTTAGATATATAAACTCACCATGCTTCATTTTCATCATTACACAACCTCTGTTCATGCATTTTTTGCCATGTTTCTTCCATATTCACATATCCATTACATATTTAGTGGTCACCTTTACATGTCTTATGTATGTTCAAACATTTTCTTTTGTTTTAAGGAGTCTTATGAAATAAAAATCTAGTCTTGACAACTCCAGCATCTATCCCCTTGTTCAAACATGTTCATACATCTCCATGCACCTTATTTGTCATCTTTTAGCATTTGTGTCACACATTTTCATGTCAAAGTATCATCTTTGCATGTTTGCATGTTTAATCCATTATTATTTTTGCATGTGCTATATTTTGTTCATGATATCTCCATTAAAATGCTTGTTAATTTCTTACAAACTAATTTTTGGAAACATCCCCAAGTTAAGTTCATGTTACCTTTAATAGATGAAGAGTAGCATGGACTTAATCTTTTCATCAAATTAGTCTCCCAATCTTGGGGGCAAATCTACATTTCAGCTCTGGATTCATGGTGAAATAAGTTCATTTTTCAAAAAAAAAATGAAATCCTTTTTAATATTAACCCTTGATCTTGAGTCTCGTGGTCTTTTTTGTGACATGGTCAACAGGTTGTTCCATCATCCCAAACTGCTCCAAGATTATGGAATGAACTTGTGAAGGCCGTGTTACTTTCTATCACAGATGTTCAGACGTCCTAAACCTAAGCCTATCTTCAAAAAAAACTAGAATATCGAATAATCTCCCTGTTTATGCTCTAGCAGCACTGTCGTTAGAACTTGAAAAATAATTTTCAAGCCATAAAATATTTCCTTTGTTTTTATAATATTTTTCTTTAAAGGGCATCAAATTACCTTTCTAAATGTTGCTTATTTCCTCTCAGATCATCCGGACGATGAAGTTATGATTTTTTGAACCTTTACTATCTGAAACCCCTAGAACCAGCATGTAACATTCTGTTTGGGGCCATTACGGCCCACCATTGATTCTTACAAAATTTCTAAATATTTTTCCCATAAAGTTAATAAAATTCCCTTTTCGAAAAGGTATTATCTATGATTTAACGATCCTGGATAAGCTTAGAATGATTTTTTGAAATCCATCATTCCCTTTTAATTGTACATGCTGCTAGTGCTAAGATGAACCTAACTTCGAAAATTGATTCCGCTTAGAAAGTGACTTTTTAGAATTTTTGAAAATTTTTTATGTTAAACCATGTTGAGTTACCTTTCCAACAGTACCTCATTTACCCTCTGAAGTCTTCGAATGCACCCAAACAAAATCCAAAAATAGAGACGACACAATGTTGTCCCATGTTTTTAACCTAGTTCTTGAATCCCTTTTTTATCGAGATGTTCGGATGTCTCAAAAATGTGTCTGCTTGATTCCCCTGCAACATGAACCTTTTTGACTTGGATCAAGATTAAAATATGAAAAATAGGATTTCATATTAAAATTTTCGCTAATGGAGATACTTCAACTCCATTATTCCAAAGGGGATACTCCTACACCATTTAATTAAAAACTTTAAATCTTTTCCTTGTTCTTAAATATTTTCCTAACTTTGGGGAAACTCCAACCCCATTTTTAATAAAAATTTTCAAATTTTCTCTTTGTTCCTAAATGTTTTCCTAACTTTGGGGATACTTCACCTCATTTATTAATTAAAAATTCAAATTTTCACTTTAATCTTAACTATTTTCATAACTCTATTTAGGGGATACTCCAACCCCACCTCATTGAGGGGATATTCTAACCTCACTTTTACCTCAAAAATTTAAAATTCTCTCTTCTGGATGCCTCAAACTATTTTGATAAAAATCATCTTTGTTCTTCAAATTACCACTGAATCCAAACCGGTCTCTGAAATTGTCATCTCAGTTATTCTTCAATAGTCATAGGCAATTATGAGATACGTTTCGATCGCCCCTTCATTTTTATGTTCTTTTGTTTATGATTGCTTGTTTATGATATTATTATATTTCTCATTTTTTACCTTACTAACTTGTTTCCTTTTGTAGTGTTATTGTGCATTCATATTTAAAATTCATTTTCAAATGAAATTTATGAGGCGATGTTTCATGCTGGTATCTCTCTAGTACCTAATATGAAACATCTAAGTTTTTAAAATCCAATCCGGACATTGCTTTCATAAAAAAATCCTTATGTTCCTCACATCTCTGAGGCACATAGATGATCTAATTTTCCTTAGTACTAATAAAAACCCTAGATTTTCATTTTCTAAAACTTCATGCATTAAAAAGGATTATATCTAAATAGAGACCAAAATGAATCGATTTAACTCGGACCAAAGTGAGATATAGTTAGTAGGTACCAATTTCAGGTTTAGTGGGGCTACTAGTCCTTCCCTGCGTATAACTAACTTTCGAGCCTAACCAATGAATCTCTGGACTTCATAGACCTTGAAATCAATGTTTTGAGTTTCAAAGCCCATATTATTATTTTCAAAAGGTGTCCGATCTTGCCTAGCCTAAAATGATCAGTGGCAATTTCAAGTTTATGGCCACTTCATGGTGACCATCCAGGTCCAGTTGGATGAGCAACTTGTTCGACAGTCCGTATCCCCTTCATATCATCACACCTAATCCAAATCCTAATCAAGAGCTAGCCCAATGGCTTGATCACAACCAACCACCATTTATTTTTAAGTCGAGCGCACTTTGCCATTCGAATCATCCGAAGTTTTAAAAGCCGGGCACGTGGCGACATTAGGTATTGGAATGAAACAAAATAGGATGGAGTCAGAAGAAGACTTTGTCCATCCCAAGTCATCATAGAAGACTTTGGCCCAAAAGCTGCATATGGAGCTAACTATTGGAGATGGCAAAATAAATTCAAACCCAAAAATCCGCCTGAAAAAATCTGAGCCTGAATCCAAATTGAACTTGATTTTGACCAAAAAGTCATTATTGGCTAGAACCCTAGAAAACCCAAACTTAAAATGACCCGAACTCAAAATGACCTAAATCTGAAGGAACCAAAACCGAAAGGACTCGAGCTCAAAAAAACTCAAACCTAAATTAATACTAAAAATAAATCTGATAAAATTATAATTAAATAATTTTTTATACATAAAAAACTTTAATTATCAATTTGATTTTAATATTCTTTTAAAAATTTAATTAAATATTAAAAACTTAATTTATATTTTGCATATAATTAAACTTGTTTATGGATTGGGTCGAGCTGTGACCCGAATTTTTTTAAAATGCTAAATTTAAGCCCTTATTTAATATGCCCAAACTCGGTTCTTTAAGCCAGAATTACTATTCATCACATTAAGGAATATTTTTATTAATATTTATATATTTTATAATTAAATTTAAATAAAATATATATTATTTTAATTTAAAATCGCTGTTCCTAGTCAAGCCTGGCTAGTATTAAATAAAAATATGAGAACCCAGGTCCAAGCCCAATTGGACTGGATAAGTATCCCAACCCTTGAGCAGGTCTATATATGATAAAATAATAAATTATCAAAAAGTAAATTATATCTTGAGCTTTAAAAATATTGTCCATAAAGTATATCATCTATTTATCATTTTTTTTAACTTAATTAGTGAAACTCATTAAATATTAATAGTTTATCTATGCTAATAGTAAAATTTTACATATTTCTTTGAATATTGTTATTATTATTATTATTTCAAATAATGATAATTAGAATTTAATAATAGTATAACAAAGTAATAAGATAAATTTAAAAATATGAAAATCATAATAGATAATACTGTATCAAAAATAAATTAAATATTAAATATTAATACCATATATAATTTAATTAAATATTAAAAAATTAATTTAAAATTTATATATAATTAAACCTAATCATGGGTTAGGTCAAGCTGCAGTCTAAATTTTTTAAAAATCCCAAGCCTAGGCCTTTATTTAATATGTCCAGACTTGCTTGTCTAAGCCAAAATTACTATTCATGACATTAAAAAAATATTTTTATTTTTATTTTTATATTTTATAATTAAATTTAAATAAAATTTATATTATTTTAATTTAAAATCATTGTTCTAACTAGGTTGAAGTAATCTAAAACAAAAATACGAGAACACAGGCCCAAGCCCACTTAGGTTGGATGGGTAGTCCGACCCTTCAGTAGGTCTATATATGATAAAATAATAATTTATCAAAAAAATAAATCATATCATGATCTTTAAAAATAATGTTAATAAAGTATATCATCTATTTATCATATTTTTTAAAATTTAATTAGTTAAACTAATTATAAGTTAAGAGTTTATGTATTTTGACAGTAAAATTTTAAATATTTCTTTGAATCATGCTTATGCTATTATTATTATTACAATTGTTATTTCAAATAATGATAATTAAAGTCTGATAATAGTGTAACAAAGTAATAAGATAAATTAAAAAAATATAGAAGCCATAATAGACAATGCCATATCAAAAATGAATTAAATATTAAATATTAATACCATATATAATTTAATTAAATATTAAAAATTTAATTTATATTTTATCTATAATTAAACCTGTTCATTGATCGAGCTAGGTTGCGACTCAAATTTTTTTAAAATCTGAAGCCCAAACCCTTATTTAACATGCCCGACCTGCCTATTTAAGCTAGAATTACTATTTATCACATTAAAAAATATTTTTATTAATATTTATATATTTTATAATTAAATTTAAATAAAATATATTTTATTTTAATTTAAAATCACTGTTCTGAGTTGAGCCAGGCGGGTTTGAAATAAAAATATAAGAATTTGAGCCCTACCTCAATTGAGGCCGGAGCTTAGAATTCAAAATTATGTAAAAGTGATTACATTTAACATAAAATAAAAAATGATGTAAAACATACTCGAACCCGACACCGAACCCGAATAGCCTCGAACCCGAATTGGTCCAAACCCGAAAGAACCCATACTCGAATAATCCTGAACTTGAATCAACTCGAACTCAAAAATTCAAACCCTAAATGACCCGATCTAAACTTGCCCGAATGAGTCCAATTGCCACCTCTACTAACTATATGCAGTCATCATCTAAAGATGAAGATTTCTACCCACTTGTCATGATGGTCATTTAGTATATTTATGTATTTAAAGTGGAAGACCTCTGTTTTTTAATTGTGCTGTTATGCTTCTTATTTTCAAAATAGGTGTATGCTAAGATTTTATTAAGCATCACTGCTATGGTTAGATCGAAAAGGTCAATTTGTTTCAACATTTTAAAGTTATGCTTATATTCATACAAGTGATTAATTTTTTGAAGAATAGACACCCCTGAAAATCCTAAAATCACCGCTTGTTGATCACGACATTACCATTTTTGCTGTATTTGTAAATGGTTGGAAATGAGTGGAAGTTGTCCAACATGTGGCAAGGTGTGTATCAAATTACTCATTTAAAAATGCGGATGTGTGCAGTTATGAAGTATAGCCAATGGAGTGTTGGAAAATTCTGTAATATTGTGAATGAGAATAACTACCGAGATTGTTGATTGATTTCGGCTATCGGCTCGATAAAATAGGATGCGAGAAACGTATTTATAGTATCATGTACAATTTTTGTTGGCTATCTTCTTTCCAAACACTTTGTTTAATCTCTTCCTCTCCTTGCATTGATATTTTATGACCAGATATTTCTTTCCCGGCTTTTTCGGGGTCCGTATGATTATAAGTTTGTTTTGTGGTTAAGGAGATGGAGTTCGGTGAAAGCACTCGAGCCTTTAAATCTGATTTAAATGAAATAGAGCAATTCTATGTTATCTGGATTTAGTTGAATATCTAATATGGTTATATGTTAATTATGGGTATATTAATTTTTTTAAATTTTTTGCATATATTTGATAGATTATATTCTCATACTTATATATAAAATGTTAGACACAAGTACTAAAGGAAAAAATAAATATGTACGTAAGAAAGGCGCAAACACGTATAGAGCGGTTGGAAATAAATTCACTTATCTTTTATATATACATGAAAATAAAGCATGAAAATAGAGCATCTGTTCTTTATCTATAACTAGTTTACTACCTAGTAATTTCTTCCTAATTGTACTTAAGTGCTATTGATAATACTTTGTATCTAAAAAACTAATAATTTGTGTGAAGTTATATTAGTTGCATGTAAGCATATTTATCATGGAATCATCATGTTCTAAATATACTTAGCTGTAATCTGTCACCTATTCTAAATATGCTGATGGTGCAGAAAAATACGAGGATTAGTTCTAGGATTATAATCAACTTTCACATCATTTTGTTGGTGAATGTTGGACCAATAAACTATGGTTGATTTTTGCAATCCCAGGTCACGCAAGTCTTGGTAATTAGGCTAATCTTGTTTCTTGAAAGGCAAGATAATTTTATTAATTCTATTATTAGGATAAATAAGTACACAAACCCATTGTAAATATTTCTTCGTCAAAGCACTATGCTTTACAGGACTAATTATTCGGTGGCTGTAAGCCATCATCGTTGCAAATTTTAAATTTTGATACCTATCTCAATTGGTTTTATTTCGCAAACATCATGGTTGCTAGAGCTGCTTTTGCCTTTCATCCCCGAGTAATTCATGTTTATGGACCGGGTCAATGGTATGGGCACCATGTCTTCTTTAGTGCTTCAACTTACAGAATTGCGACAACAATTTGAAGACTTTCAATTTTTCTGCCTTTGTTCTTTCCAGAGATTGGTGCGCATGGATCAATGGATTCAATTATTAATTAGATAAGTGCTGCTTGAGTTTTTATCCAGTTAGTTTTTCTTTGTTGGGCAGATTTATCTAATAAGTTTGATGGTTAACATATTTTTAGACTAGGATGCCCAAGATTCATGTTTCAATATAGTTTTATTCCCAGACTAGCAGAGCTCATTTGAGCTTTTTAATTTGAGGAAGGTGATACTCCCATGCTTAATATCTGAGCTTGTCTCAATGGTAAACCCGTAATTTATCTACTGAACGACCACTTATAGTGCTCCTTTCACCAAATATTGCCTGATTTGGATTTGAAATTTTAGCACTTTGATAACATGCCAAGAGCAGATTTCCATTTTTTTTCCCCAGATATTTGTGTTACTGCAGACTTCGATTTAGTATATTTATTAGCAACTTGGAAGCAAAATGTGACGTCCAACCACCTTGATGGGATCTTTCGTTGCTCTCTCTTGATAATTATGACATAGGACCGAACATATTGGTTAACAGCAGTTTTCAATGAATGAACACACGGAATGGGAGGCGAATGGCAACTTCATTTAAATTATTTGTGGAGCTTTAATAAAGATAGAAAGGGTCTTTAAAACACAAAGGAAGCATAAGCCATCAGCCAGTAGTTGAAGAACGCAGCCCACATAGCTGGCGCTAGGCAAGAAAAAAAAATGAAAAACCTGAAATGCCTATGCAACCAACCATCCTTAAAAGATTGAAGGTGAGAGAAGCTGAATGCTGCTATCAGTTTTGGCTTCTAATTACGACAAATTTTTGAAGTAGTAGCTGAAGTATATGCTCATTCATGCTTTAACGTAAAAGATATGGAAAGCAAATAACAATAGTAAATAAACAAATCAATACAAGAAAAAGTAATTGACAAGGATCAGAAACTTGTGGAACTCATATTTTTAGATTTGCTCCATTGCAAAAGAAATTACCCTTTGAGGACTATCAAAAAAGGGAAAGTTGAACGTAAATAGTAGATTCTCATTTAGCTATCCTCAGCTGGGATGCTGTGTTTGGTTTCCCAGATCATTAAAGTCTGCTCTGTCCTGTACTTGTACCTACTTGCCGAATACAGGAAAATGCAGAAATTGATAACACTAAGAATCGTAAGCAGCCAGTAAAAGTAATCGAATTTCCCGCTGTTTATATTCTGAGATAGCCAAGACTGTTGCCTATTCTCGGGGTTCCTTGTAACAGATTTGATGATACTGTTTATTATACTGGCAACGAAACAACCCAAGCCACCAGACAGTGCAGCATATGCAGAGCCTATACTCTTCATTGCATCGGGAGCTTCCTCATAGAGGAATTCCAGTAGGCCCACTATGGAAAACACTTCAGCTATACCAATCAGGCAGTATTGGATCAACAACCAGTATGCACTTAGATCAGGCATAGGAGTTAGGAAACTAAATTCATAGCCATGTCTTATAGCATAGCTTCTTCGAAACCTTTCAAAAGCCCCAGCCCAGGCCACGGATAAGATCGAAATAAACAGACCTATGCCTACTCTCTGAAGCTGAGAAGCACCATGGGGATGACCAGTGATGCGTCGTGATATAGGAACAAATACAGAGTAATACAGACACAGTATGAGAAATATGCTCAGGCCAGGAAATACAGGCATGCACGTTACCGGAAGTTTAAGTTTACCAATGTGAGTATTCAACGTGTATGCCTGCTGAACTGAGAGAGTTAAAAATTCTGTTAAGACAACATTAAGCATTATCGTGCAAGCTGGTATTGGAATAAGTTTAACGAGAATCTTGACTTCCTCTACTTGAGTCACTGTGCAAAGCCTCCAGGGACTTGGATTGCCTCCATCTTCTTTAAGTTGGAGAGCTGCCTTGTCCAAGCATCTGCAATACCCAAAAAAATGGAAATCAGATGTCACAAATCAAACTGATTAGTAGTAATTGATTGTGGA
>JBBYHO010000010.1:4341097-4379482 GCA_038382025.1 Adansonia gregorii | reverse complement strand
AAAAATAAAAAAAGACAACCGGCTTACGGGAAGCGCTCCTCCCCATAAGCCCTCTCGCGACTGTTTTAGTACTGAAAAGGAAAAATTACATTTAAGAGAAATACAGTTTTCTTTGTGAGAGAAGAAAATGACAGATTCTATTTACATTTTAGGAAATGAACACCTAAGAATTATATTTAAAGACCCTGCAATTACTTAAACACTCTAAAGAAAAAATCTCAACCTACCTAATTCCATATTTAAAAAATATTTTATATTAAATATAAATTACTATTTAAAATAAAAAATAAAAAATATTTTATGTTAAATTTAGAATTATTATTTAAAAATAATAATAATAAATAATATTTTATATTAAATCTCAAATTACTATTTTAAACAACAATAAAATTTTGAAAATTATTTTTTATTAAATATCAAATTACTATTTAAAAATAATAAAAATTTAAAAATATTTTTATTAAATCCCAAATTATTATTTAAAAATAAAAATATTTTTTACTAAATAAAAAATTACTATTTAAAATAATAAAAAATTAAAAATATTTTATATTAAATCTCAAATTACTATTTAAAATAGTAATAAATTTAAAACATATTTTATATTAAATCTCAAATTACTATTTAAAAATAATAATAAAAGAAAAAATATTTCATACAAATCCAAAATTACTATTTAAAAGTAATAAAAATTAAAAAATATATTTTATATTATATCCTGAATTACTATTTCAATAAAAATTTAAAAAATATTTTTTATGAAGCTCCAAATTATTATTTGATTGCCATTTAAATAAAAATAAATTTTAAAAAAATCTATATTAAACTTAAATTAGTTTTTAAAAATAAAAAATAAAAATTATTTTATAATAAATTTTGAATTACTATTTAAAAATAAATCTAAAAAATTTATTTTACATTAAATCATAAATTATTTTTTAAAAATAAAAAATAAAAAATATTTTATAATAAATCTGAAATTACTATTTAAAGTAATAATAATAAATTAAAAAAATATTTTATATTAAATCTCAAATTACTTTTTTTAAAAAATAAAAAATATTATATTCAATCTCGAGTTAGTATTTAAAATAATAAAAATATTTTGTGTTAAACGTCGTAACATAACCTCAATGATATGGGACGTGCACGACTAAAAGAGTGAAAAGAAAGTGTTTCTCATATTTGATTGGAGAATGTCGTCGAATAAACTGCTCTTCCAACTAAACTTTGATGGCCACAACGAAGCAGTTGGAAATTTGAAGTCGTCACTGACCATTTATGCTAGGTATGATAGTATACCTATTAAAACTCGGACTCTGAGCTAGGAAACTCGAAGCATTGATTTTTTGGTCTGCTTATACTACAGTTCAATTAATGGTCTAGGAATTGGTTGCACGTGGGAAAGGATTAATATGCCCACAATGCCCTAAATCGATAACGTCTAGCCATAATTTATCTCTGCTTTGGTTTTCTCAATTTTTAAATAGTCATTATTTTTGTATAATTGATTTTTATAATGCAACTTTTGAAAATGAAAAATTCATGTTTTAATGATAAATTTGAACTCCCTCATGCATCGTAGAAAGGTGGGAAACATAGAGTTTTTGACAAAACAATCCTCGAACTTAATTTTAAAAAGGTGTTTCATATCAAACACTAGAAGGATACTGATAGGAAACATTTCTCTTATAATTTTTAAGAAATATAATTTTGAAAATATGAGTGCAAAATTCGTAACCATGAAAAGAAACATGGTAGTAAGAAATAAATTGATATAATAAAATTGTAGAAAAGTAAAGCAGATAAAGCAAAGAAAAAAGGGTTGATTGGAATGTATCTTGTTGTTATCATCAATTTAAGAAATTTAATTTTGAAAATATGAGTGCAAAGTTTGTCACCAGGAAAAGAAACATGTTAATAAGAAGTAAATTTATATAATAAAATTGTGGCAAAAGCAAAGAAAGGAGTGCTGATTGAAATGTATCTTGTACTTGTCATTGATTATCTAGAAATAACTGAATTGACAACTCTGATATATGTTTGAACTCATTGGTCACTTAAAGTATGGAAACTAAGTTGGATTGGAAATTTTTGAAAAAACCCTAGAAAGAGAAAATTTGATTTTTTATGAAATTTTGGAAAATCGAGGGTCAAAAAACCCCATGGATGAAAAACTTGATAACTTTTGGAAAAAAAATATTTTTTGGCAATTTAATAAAAAAGTGAATTTCTAATCTAAAACCAAAACTTTAATAAAAGTGTTAATTGATTTTTATTTTGAAAATGATTGGACCTTAATCCAAGCCTAATGGGACCTATATGTGACTCAAAATTATAGTAGGACATGAACTGGGCCCATCCCGAGTCATCCGAATGCCTCGATAAAGTGTTATGGGGAAATTGCTTAATTTTGCCTAGAGCTAAAAAAAGGGGATAGCTTTGCACCATCCACCTTTTGAATTTATTTTGAGTTTATTAGAAGGTTTGATGTGGCAAACAAAATATATTTAGAAAGGTAATTCGATGAGAATTAACATAAAACTATTCAAAAAAGCCTAAAAAAAACCTTTTGGGACATTATAATTTTTCAAGGTAGACTCGATTCAGCACTAATAGCGGGTATAGGAAAATAAATGCAGCAAACTTCAAAAAATTGCCTTAGACTCGTTCAAAATCAAGAAGTCACAACTGATACCTTTTTGGAAAAGAATTTCATTTAGTTTTCATTAAAAATATTTACAAAATAAAAAAATCATTTAGTGGGCTAAAATTGGCTTGATGAAGTTTGATCGCTAATCTCAGAGGTTTCAAATAGCCTGTTTTAGAGAAAAAAAATCATAACTCCATCATTTGAGCTCCTTTTGGGACAAACGAGAGCTTTTGGAAAAATGATTCAACGCCCTTTAAGGGAAAAATACCAAAATAATCTAAAGAAATCTTTTTAGTTTCAAAAATAATTTTCAAGGTAGGAACACTATTACTAGTGACTAAATAAAGCAATTATATTAGTTTTTAAGTTTTCTCATGCTAGACTCAGTTACAGACATACGAATGTCTAATAATAAGCTCCATGATAGTGGCTTCACAAGCTCTCTAAAGTCCCACATAAGTGAGATGACAAAATGCACATTAACTAAGTCATTAAGGCTCAAATCTAAACGGCTCAAACAATAAGCAAATAAGTTTTCAAGGTTGAAAACATATTTTTATTTTGCCTTGTTAGTATTTGCCTTGATAGGCCATGAATCCAAACATGAAGCTTAATTTCCCCAAGTTTAGAGTTAACACATTAAAAACATTAAACCAGTATTTAATCCCATTTATTAGAGCCAACATTGGCTTAACTTTGGGAGATTTTTTGGTTATATGCACATTCAGCCATAGTCATACGTGTAATTAGTTATAGCCATATGTACATTCAATTTTGTCTAAGGAAACTGACCTTCCATGAAAAGAATCGACTACTTAGGCAAAAAAAAATACAAATTGAGAAATATTTTATATTATATACATTTTAAAATTTTTATTTTTAAATAGTAATTTAGGTTTTAATATAAATATTTTTTAAAATTTTTATTACTTTAAATAATAATTCGATATTTAATATAAATTTTTTAATTTTTTATTATTTTTAAATCGTAATTCAAAATTTAATATAAAATGTGTTCTAATTTTTTACTTTTTTAATATTAATTCAAGATTTAATAAAAAACTTTTGCTATTATTATTATTTTTAAATAGTAATTTGAGATTTAATAATTTTTATGATTTTTAGATAGTAATTTTTATTATTTTTTATAATAATTCGGGATTTAATATAAAATTTTATTATTTTTTGTTATTTTTAAATTATAATTCAAGATTCGATATAAAATATTTTTATCTTTTGTTATTTTTATATAGTAATTTAGGATTTATTATAAAATATTTTATTTTTTACTATTTTAAATAGTAATTTAAGATTTAATATAATTTTTTTAAATTTTTATTATTTTAAAATAGTAATTTGGTGTTTAATATAAAATTTTATATTTTTATTATTTTTAAAAAGTAATTCTAGATTTGATATAAAATTTTCTCATTTTTTATTATTTTTAAACTGTCATTTGCAATTTAATGGGAAATATTTTTTTATTTTTTACTTTTTAGACAGTAGTTTAAAATTTAATATAAAATATTTTTTAATTTTTAATTTTTTAAATGATAATTTGGTATTTAATGTGAAATAATTTTTTAAATACTAATTTAAAATTTAATATAAAATATATTTTTAATTTTTTATTATTATCTAAATTTTAATTCAAATTATAACATAAAATATTTTTTAAATTTTTTGAAAGGGTTGTGTGTAAACTTTACTGTCTAAGGATGTTTCAATAATTGCAATATCCTTGTAAGTAAACATTTAAGGTTCTATTTCCTTAAATGTAAAATTTTCATTGCTCCATTGCCTAAAATGAAAATCTTCCATCTCCTAGATGAAATTTTTTCCATTTGAAAATGGTGGCTTTAATTTTTTTTAATGGATTAAAATTTATTCATTATTTTTTCTTTTATTATTATCTATAAATTTTACTTTAATTTGATTTGGACAATTTATAATGAGTCATATATATATATACACATACATATAAATAATATTACTAAATATATTAAAAAAATGAATAAAAAAATGGATAGAAGTCCAACCCTTTTTTAATAGTAGGTGGCTTTAAGTTTGATTAAAAAAAAAAGTGAGAGATATAGGCGCAAATCAATGGCGACCATTTTGGAGGCTTTAATTTTTGAAGATATGAAACTTTTTTCTCTGTCTTTTTAGGATTCTCGTCAATTTCTTATTTTTATTCATGCAGATTCGTAAAAGGTGAGAGCAAAAAGTAATAACCTGGTTTAATTGTCTTAATTCTGAAACATAATTGAATTGAACCCTGAGATAGCTATGTGAAACCTTAGTAACAAATTTCGTTTGTCATTTCATATTTGCTGACATAAAATGTTTAAGATGAAGTAGTTTCGGTCTATGTTACCAAATGATAAGAGGAGGATGTTGGCGGGAATCTCCATCATGCATCTTCCATCAAGGCCCGAGGGTAGAATTGTTTCGGGGGCCTACAAACAACTATATAAGCAGGAAGTGGAGAGTGGCTATATTGTGGGGTCTTTGGGCTCAAAATTTTAGAAGCATGCCTGATATATATTTCTATGTATTTATATATCAAACATAATTAAATTAATTTTGTAAAATAAAATTTATATTTATTTAGTTTTTTATTTTTATTTATAACTTAATTTGTATTAGAATTTTTAGACAAATTAATTATTAGTCTTAACCCCAAAAAAATTTAAAATTTTTAATACATTATTATTTATCTTTTAATGGCCTATCAAATAAATGAATTATATATTTATCTTTTAATTGTTGTTTAAGATCAATATTTTAATTAAAAAAAGTTTTAACTTTAAGAAAAAAAGGTTTTAAGATCAACATCTTAATTTTTAGTTATAACTAATTGGTGCATCGTTTTTACTATGATATTGGTACACATTGGTATTTATACGTTATAGCCTATTGTTTCAGATTTACTGATATTTTTGAAATATTTTTCATGTGTATATTTATTGCTTATTTCAAGTTCCTTAATAAAATATATATTATATAAACATGTAAATAAACCTTCATTATATACATTTACATATGTTTATATCAAAATATAAATTTTAAAATTATGTATATTTAATATAAAAAATTTAAACATTAAATAAATAAGTATAAATATATTTAAAAGATATAGTAAAGTATTATTAATTAGGTTCAATAATCTAATTAATAAAATATTTTATTTTTAAATGTAATTATGAAAAATAAAAATGATCAATGCATGGAAAAAAATTAGAAATTATTTAAAAATCAAATAAGTGAAATTAAAAAAAAATCAAAATTTTGCACAGACCGGTGCATACTAATACTTATCGGTACAGGTTGATACAAATAATAAAGACCGATACAAAGTGAAAATAGTATACTATTAATACCATTTCATTCTACCTTGAAACGGATACGTACTAACTTTACTGGCCAATACTAATACCGTAACAAATACACTTATTTGGCCCCTTGAAAGAACTTGGCTCTGTGCTTCTCTTGCATGGTAGATATGAATCATCAAGAACTTGTTTACCTCTACATATATATATATATGTATTGACAAGCGAGGAGGAGTGGCACTTTTAGATTTTAAATTTGACTCTAATAATGTGAATTTGGCCAAACATTATACTAAATTTATTTAGTTATCTGGTAAATGTGTCATTCTACTAATTTTATTTGTGGAATCTAAAAAAATACACTAATAAAGAATATAACCATTTTTGTTAACATATTGCAATGTAGGATTTTCATAGATTTGTTTTCTTGCTATGTAAGATGTAACTCATATAAATTTCAACATATATATAAAGAAAAGATTAATCAAAAGTGTGGTTTGGAGTACTGAGATAGTATTGGACTTATTTTATCTAGAAGATGACTAGATCATTCTTCAGTTACCATTGAGTCGATAGCACATATCGAATAAATTTATCTGCACTGAGGTGATGTTGGGTGAATTCACTATTAAGCTAGCTTACTTCGTGGTTAAGAGACTTTTGAGGAGTGAGGATCCTACGTTTAAAGCTATGGGAAATTTTACCCGCTTAAGAGATACTTAGATTGTGAGGTGGTGTTCAATTCTTGATGAGTGAAGCAACTATGGTAATGCAAATGAGTTTATGTACTTATTATCCTTTTGTGCATGTGATGCTGTCGTAACGTGCTGAATGTGAATTCGATTTGCAAGATTTGGAACTAATAAAATTTCTTTTTCTTTTCTCATATTGTTAGACCATGATGTCAAAATGAATCATACACCTAACTTAATCCTAAATAGCCATTATGAAATGGCCAATTGACTTGGACTTGTCACCAATCTATTTTGGCTAGATAAGATTGGCTACCTGTCAAAGTTCATCTTTTGAGGGTTACCAAACCCTCAAAAACAAACTCTAAAGTCTACTATTAACTAGAGATCATTTGGAAAGAATTTGAAAGTCGATTACACATAGAGTGAGATATGTTTCCTTTTGCAATACTCGTAAATCAATAACCATTAATCACATGTTATCTTATATCTTTATTAAAATTAATTTAATTTTTAATACTAAATTATAATTCCCATATTTGAAATGGATATTATTCCAATTTCAAGTAAATTAGGTTTCAATTAATTTCACAAAATCAAAATATTTTTTTTACCTTTCTAGAAAGCCTGAAGGAATATAAAAGTTTTATTTCTTGGGAAAACCCAAAAATTTTGATTTGCCCATTTGAAATGGGTATTCCTTAGATTAAATAATCAATAAGGTGATTTCCATATATTAGTAGCACACCTATGAACTGCTTTAACTCGATGATATTGCCTTGGATTTTAATAAAACACACATGTAACAATTGATAAATCATACTAACTTTTTAGCATAATAGCACCTAAAAGATTTTAAAAGACATGCATTGACACAACGGTTCCTGTATAACCTTAATGGACATGTTTCAACATAAAGGTTCTTGCACAACCCTAAACTTAGTTTTGAGTACCATTACTTAAATAACCTTCATGGACCTGATTTGGCACGAAGGTTCCAATATGAGTCTAATGGACACGTATCGACATAAAGGTTCCAACAAGACCTTAGACTTGGTTCTAAGATATTGACACCTAAGTGATCCTAATGAACATGTATTGACATAAAAGTTCCTACATGATCCTAAGAACTCAGTTTTAAGGTACTATTACGTAAATACTCTTAATTGACATGTTTTGACATCAAAGTTCTCGTATAATCTTGTAAATACCTAATTTTATTCGGGCCCTATTTCTAATAGTCGCAATTATCCGAGAATGAGAACTTAGCGATCACCCTGGTAGAGGTCGACTTTTACCAAGTGAACGTGGCATTTTTAACTTGCATAGTCATGCTTAAATGGCCACATGTCCATGTGACAGAAAAAGTGTCATTTTGAGGATCAATCTCAGATAAAAAACAAATATTTAAAAGAAAAATTAGTTTTTAAATTTTTTTTGGTATATATTGAAAACCACTTGTACGATGATATCACGATCAAATTTCTCAATTTTAAGAATTTTTTGAGATTTTTCTATAAAATTTAGGAAGTTGATTGTCATAAATTTTTATCGATACTTGTGCAGTATTTATGCTGGTATGCACTCCAAAAACTAAAAAATATTCAAGAAAAAATATGTATTTGGCTTTTTAATCATGAGATTTCAAAATTGTCAATTTTGTCAATTAATTTTGAATTTTTTATTATACTCGTAACTTTTTTTTTGCAAAAATTCAAGTTTCTATCTTATTACTTTTATAAATTAATAATTTAAGTAAAGTATTAAATTCAGCTCATTCTTCTAAAAATTAAAATTATTTTTGGATTTTTTCTCATTTTTGATGTACGGGGTTTTATACTCTATACATTTTTTTCATTGGTATGTTTCTAAGTTTCAAATTTTTAAAAAATGTATCAAATGTTTTTATTAAATTCAAGTTAAATTCGTTTTTGAACTCTAATTTATTTTATGAGTTTTAAATTTTTTTATATATATTAATTTTCCTCCATAGGGGATTTTTCTCATATAATTTTATGAGTTTTGGATTCCAATCGAGGTTTTTCATTATTTCATTTCCAACATTTTGTTTATGATTATTAATTTTAATTTTTATTATTTGGTTATTTGAATTTTGGATTTTTTAGCTAGTTTCATGGAAATTAGTCTAATTGGATTCTAACTTTTCCCTAACCAATTCAGTTTGGTTTTAACTATCCCATTAGATGATTTTATCTTAGTAATCATAAAGATGATGAGTCAAACATGATGACTAAGCAAGTGGTGCATATTAATTTAAGGAGTCTTTATCTTAATTCACAAACATCCACCAAAAAAATAAATAAACTATAATTAAAAATAATATGATTTTTAGCCAAAAGGATTTTTTGGATCACCTTGGCCGAACCATCCCCTTATAAATAGGAGGAGGATATTGAGTTTAATGGCTAATGGCTTTCATTCCAAGAAATTGGCTATCTTGCTAAGTATTTTTAAGCCTTTTCTTCCCCTAAAATTTCAAGCTTTCAAAGTAATTTCTTTGTCATTTTTTTGCTCATCTTGTTCATTTCATTAATTTTTCCTCCTTTACTTGAGCCAAAATCATGCTTGAACTCATGGATTTTATTCCATGTTGAAAGGCCAAGTTTGAAGGCTATGATAAATCCTTTTTGATTTATTTTTTACATTTGATGTTTATTAGTAATAATTTAATTTTTGTCATAATTGGTGGTGGAATGGTGTTATGATATGATATATATGATTTTATGTTATTTTACTTTGGCATTTTCATGATTGATTGTTGTTAAATTTGATTATATGTTTATATTTCATGAATTTTATGCATGATGATGATGTGAGCTTGGTAGATATTAGGATACGTGTTGATACCCATGAAATTATGTTGTAAAAATATTCTTCTTTGTTTATTGATGTTAGCTGAATTTGATAATGATTTTAAAGTGAATTTTATGTTTGATTTCATGATACTTTGGACTATTTTGTCAAGCTTAAAAGTGCTAGGGTCTTAAAAATAATTTTACCAATTTTTTAGGTCTTAGAAAGGTGTTTTCCAAGTTGGCCTAGCCATTTGGGGCTTATTTATGAATTTTTAAGCTTTTTATGGTCATTTTGTAAATATAAAAAGTCTAGGGATTATATTGTAAAATTGAAAAAAAATTGTTTTAAGATTTTGTATGCTTGGCCAAATGCTTTGTAGACCTTTAGGGTTTTTTTTCATGTGTATTTAGCATGTTTGAATGTGATTTATATATTTTTAACCTTTTAAGTTTTTTTTTGTAATTTTAAAAAGTTTAGATTTTATTTGTAAATATTGAAAATTTTGTTTCAAGGCCAAATATAGTTGGCTGAACCTTCATTGTAATTTTTTGATGTGATTTTTGTGTTGATTTTGATATATTTGATGTTTAATTATGTTTTAATTATGTAGTGGCCAATTTGCAAATTTAGGAAAGTTTAGGGATAATTTGGAAAACCAAATATTTTATATCAAAATGGTCATTTCTAACTTAAAATCACCAATTTAGGATGTTTTGGACATTAGGGATATTTAGAGTATTCCTATAGTCCCTAGTAAAGTGTAAAAAAAATAAAAGCCTTTCATATTCTCTCGGTCCTATGGTTGGGTGCGAGATGCATATTTAAAAACTTAAGGACCTATTAGCAAAATTTGCATTTTTGGTCATATTTGATATCCAATGTACCCATTTGGGGTGTATCATCAATTATGATCATTTTCGCTCCTCTAGGTTGCTGGGATGCTTTCATATAAAAGGTACACTTTAGGGGTATTTTAGTAATTTATTCTAGAATTGAGCTTTATGTGATTACTTAGGTACTTTCATGTCAAAGGTACACATTAGGGATAATATTTATACTTTTTAAGGGTATTTTAGTAATTTAGCTTAAAATCGAGTTGCATCAGTAACCAGAAAGTGTTTATACCAAAATGTGTATTTAGAATAGTTTTATCCTTCTATGATCACTTTGGAGTCCTTTAAGGTTACCGGGATACTTTCATATCGAAGTTATATTCTAAGGGTATTTTGGTAACTTGGTGTTATAACCATGTCCTTTAGAGTTGTTATGATAATTTCAAGTCAAAGGTACTTTAGATGACATTTTCGTGTTATTGACCAAATTTGAGTTGTAAGAATCGAGTTTTAAAACTTTTCATCTAAACTGGGTCTTAAGACAATTTTCCTATTAATATTCTTAATAAAATTGGATTTTTAAAAAAAACTATGGTAATGTCTTCAAGTTAAAAATAATACATGAAAATTTTCCTAGAATATGAGAGGAGTTTTATGGATTATTTTAATAAAGAAATAACCTTATCAAAGAAAAATCGAGATTTTTCAAAAATTGTAAAGTAAAACCTTTCGTATTCTTCCAGCTCTAGTGGAGTGCAAAAGATATTTTGGTATTTTAAAACTTTTTGTATTCCTTTGACGCTCTGGTGGGGTATGAAAGTGAATGATAAAACCTTTTGTGTTCTTTAGGTCTTTTCGTAGGATACAAAAGAGATTTTGATTTTCAAAAAATTAAAAAATCAATTTTCTCATACGAAATAATAAATTTAGAATATTATTTTAAATAAGAGAATTATAATTAATTATTGAATATTGAAACAGAATAAAAATTAATTTTAAATTAACACGTAATTAATAAGGTATCGATTCTTAGGCATTAAGAGAAGGTCGATCCTTGCTTGTGATTGTAACTAACTCCAAACCCTTTCATGCAATCTTTGGTATTCTTGTAGATCTCTAAATTTGTTTTTGTGGGTTTTGTAACCCTTAAAATACAAACTCCGATGGATGATTAATCTCACCTAGCCAAATGATTAGTGGTGACTCCAAAATAGATGGTCATTTTATAACGACTATTTAAGGTTAAATTAAGTGAGGGATTCATCTCGATGACCCAATTTTCAAACATGAAAAATAAAAAAATAATAATATCACCTCTAAAAAGTTACAAAAATATGATATACCGATATATATATAAGAATAAGGGGTGCACTCGCCATTTTAAGTTGAGCTGTTCAGGATTTGTATTTGGGCCATGTTGCATTAGCTTGGCGACTCCACTGGGGATGGTTAAAGAGTTAAGCCTAAAATTAATCATCATGTTAACTAAATTTGGATGGATTTAATTTCAACCAGTATTTAACTATAATTCTTAGTGTTTTCAAACCAAAAATTTTTCATATTTTTTATTTATAAGGAAATTTTGATATTTGTTTAATTTTTTACTAACATTTATTTATTTTTACAAGTTTTGTAGAGGTTTAGGATAGGGGTTTTACTTTGAGTCATAAAAGGTTTGTATGTTTCTTCACACACATTATGCACATGCATATGTATTAGACATTCCTTCAAGCATATGGAGGGGGAATAGGTTACCCAATATTTTAGGAGAGGGTGAAGTAGTTCTGCCTTTGAGGTGTTAGCCTTTGTCTGGGCCAATGAAAAACTTATCAGGTGTAAATTCCTACGTCTTCCTGAGGTGTTACCTCATGACAAGCAAGGAAGATAGTCCCACTTGAATTAAGCCCTTTTCGACATAAACCTGTGATAGGTAAGGATTAGGGTACCTCATTCGCTTTTTTCAGACTCAGGAAGAAATTCTAGAACTTGTTTAAAGGTCTAACCCAAACCTCATATAATGGACCATACTAACTACCCTGTTAGAGCCATACCCAATTTTAGAGGTTACTAAATTAGGAACACACGAAGGAACACTTTTCATCCTTTTCCTTTTCATTTTATATTCAAAACATATAAATTCAGTGATGATGAGTTGGTATCAATATTTATGGAAAGATTTTTACATCACCTTAGAAGTTGTTTTTATTTTTATTCTAGATATTGAATGATGATGAAGAGTGCTGTCATTCATAATATGAATTTTTTTTCTTATTTTGCATGGCATCCTGAGGCCTTGGCTGCATGATATAGACATGTTGATCAGGTGATGATGTACGAACATCATCACTAGAAACAAGGCTGTCCTATTTAACCCAAGGGTCATTGTGACACCCTAGTAAATTTATCGAGGGCGACCTTTATTTTGCTTATAGTAATTTTTCATTATTTATACGAGTACATTTCTCACCTTTTGTTATCTTTTCTTTATTTATTAATATTACTTTGTTTTTTATATTATACTAATTTCATCCTTTCATTCATTTGTATATGTGCATTGATACATGCATTCATTACCTAGATTACATAAGGGTGAAGGGGTAGAATAAAGTTTTTTTTTTCAAATTTTATGAGTTCCCTAAAAGGATTTTCTCTTTCGAAATAGAATTATCTCAATAGTTGAACATTATAAATCATAGGAGATGAATATTTAGCATGCCTAGAAAAGATAGAGGCAAGAAATCATGAAACATAAGAAACAATCATGAAACAACAAGATGAGATGCAAGCAAAATGAAAGTAATTATTGCAAGAGGGAAAAAGATGAATCAAGGGAATCACTCTAATACTATTGCCGGCTCATCTGAGGTAGAAAAACAATCACCATAAGGTGCTCAATCTATGGGAACTAGTCCCGTAATGCATATTCATATTGACTTTAAAGCTTTCAAAAGGGTAATGGATGCAACATCAAATCCTACTTTGGACGATCCAATGGTTATAGACCTTATTGAACTTTTAGAACAAGAAAATCATAGGCTTAAGACCTGGAAAAGAGTTGAGCTCGAGAGCAATAAGGGAAAATACTATTTTCTTGAAAAAAGGCTTAAAGCAATAGAAAGAGTCAGGGATGTAAGTAATGTGGATATAAATGAGTTCAGCTTGGTACCGAATCTCTATCCTCTTAAGTTCAAATGCTAAGTTTCAAAAGGTTTAATGGCACCACATATCTATAGGATCATATCAAAATGTTTATAAAAAAAATGGTTGGGCATACACATGATGATATGCTTTTTATTCACTACTTCCATGAGAGCTTGTCAGGATCGACCGTAAGATGGTACAATAACTAGAATTGGAGTCAGGTATAATCTTGGATGGACTTGGCTAATATAAGCATATGTTAAATTTAGCACCAAACCAATTATTTGTTTAGAATATGGAGAAAAAATCAATAGAAACACTTACATAGTACAACCAGAGATAGAGGGATGTAACAGCCCAAGTACAACCATCTTTGTTAGAAAAAGTGATAGAATCCTCATTTCTGAATACACTACCAAATCTATTCTTTGATAAACTTGTATGAAGTGCCATAAAATATTTTGCTGATATAGTGGTCGTTGAGGAAATAATTGAGAATTCTATCAAAAACGAAAAGATAGAAGTTAATGGTATGCTTATGGCAAAGGATAAAAAAGCAACTAAAAAAGAAAAAGAAATTCAAGTTATCTTCCAAATAAACCAACCATTTACGGATCTTGATCAATATCAGTCACTTTTATGAGCCTCATTATCTTGGTATGAATAGGGCATCCAATGCATCCAGTGTATCCCAAAGTCCTCACCAACTAACGCTTATAGTTACATTGATTTGTGTAACTGTGCACAAGTAAAGTGCTTAAGGGAATGGCCAAAGTAGACGTAAGAATTGAAACTAGAATCGGATTGAACAGATCCCTATCTCTTATGTGGAGCTTTTACATGAGTTCATCAAGAATCATTTCCTGACATCTATTCAAATTAAGCCTTAGAAGCCCTGGTATCTAGATTGGTATAATGTTCGCCAGTGTTGTGATTATCATTTTTAATAGTTTAGGCCATTCTGCAAAAGATTGTCCCACCTTCAAATACAAAGTCTGAGAATTCATTACGGTTGGGAAGTTGAGCTTCAAATAGAGGAAATCTAGATATCATTAAAAAATGCATGCCATAGTAAGTTGTGCAACCTTTATTTTGAAAAACCCTTGTCTTTAAATTAATATCTTTTTATAACACATGAATATTAAATGTTATAAGAATATATTTAAAAAACATGATAAATGTTGAAAAATGGCTTATGCCCTATATTTATTTCCCCATAAATAAAACACAATCATTTAAAAGACCTAATATTATAAGAAAACAAATTTAAAATTCCTAAATCATGATTCCATGGGTTAAGAGTGATAGAATTAAGTTCCCAAAACTTCATTAGTCTTTTTGAAAATCAAATAAACAAAATGTTCTTTTACGGAACTTAATTTGGCAATTGGATGTTTGCTAAGATTATGCCCAAAGTCCCATCCTTTTTTATTAACTAAAATGTGAATTTTGTCACTATCTCCTTGAACTCACTTATGACTTATATCTTGGGGCAAGGTGACCAAAAAAATTGCCCCATGTTAATAAAAAAGCCTTTTTAAGCTATAATTTTTTCCTACCATATTTAAATATAGCCTATTACCCATCGTTGCAAATTCAAAAGAATCAAGCACACAATTTTTTTGGTAACACGGGTTATTCCGTTATTTAATTTCACATTGGTGATATATTGAAAATGGAACATGCTTGTAAATCATAGTGAAGTAAGGTAATTGCTAGTTATTAATACAAAGAAACTTAAGGACACCTAAAAATCCTTAAGTAACTTAGGTTGTCAATTTTCTATTGGAAAAACTGATTTTGAAAATTAAATCCATCTTCTTTCCAGCTTAGCATTCTGATTTTGAACCTTTCATGGCTAGTCTTGCTACTCATTGAAGTGTTAATACTCGAGAGACTTAAAGGAACATCGAATCGATCTGATTTTCAAAGAAATCCATTTCATATGACTTGATTCATTCATGCCTACGAATATAAGGCATGTATTCTATCTGCTTTAAAATTCTTGGACCAAATAAAGTTTTTTAGCTTTTCAACACATTTTGAGAAAGAATAATTAACATTTAAGAAAATTTTCAATGAAAGATCATTAGTCTTCAAGAGATTTGAACATCACATGCTTTCAGCCTTAATGTTAAAAAAATTCATTTTTCAATAAGATAATCATTTGGAAAAAATTTAAAAAAGTGCCATGAAAAAGAGGCAAGCTTTCTTTTGATTAAACGGCAGCGAATCAAGATAAAGACCTAATCCATGGATAAAAAAATGATTAAAATTTGACATTGAGAATTTAAAACTTATCAGGGTAAAGGATTGAAAAGAGGGCAATTTTCCCTTGAGTACAAGGGAATTAAAGTTAGATTGGAGACATAGCCAAATAAAATTTCAATTCCCTCATCATTTATAGCATTTACTTTATAAAATACTTGATATTTGTGCCATTTCATGACCATTTATACCCTTTAGTTGATATTGGCATTTGTATCATTTCTTATGCATGTATCTTTTTATTTATATTTGCATTTGCATTGTTTGTTGAGCGTTTACGTCATTCTCGATAATGGCATTTTATGATCAATGCCATCATTTTTGCAATGATTATATTTGCATGAATCATAGAAAATTTACATATTTCTAAAGTTTTTGCTTGTGAAACCCAAAGCATTTGAAAAAATTTATCTTCGGTGGTAAAATCTGAAACATTTTAAAAGAGTTTATCTTTGGCGGTGAAATCCAAAGCATTTTAAAAGACTTTGTCTTTGGTAGTGAAATCCAGAGCGTGTTTAAAAATAAATCTTTGATGGTGAAATCCAAAGCATTTGAAAAATTTGAAAAATAGGTCTTCAAAGGTGATATTTAAAGCATGCACAACTCTTTAATGGTGATATTTGAAGTGCGTATATGTCTTCGATGGTGATACTGAAAACATGCACAAAAGTCTTTGATAGTGATATTCAATGCATTTAAAAGAGTTTTCTAAGACTTTGATGGTGATATTTGAACATTCAAAAGAGTTTTTAAGTCTTCAGTGGTGATATTTGACACATCATAAGAGTGTTCTCAAAATTTTTTATGGTGAAATCTGAAGCATTTTAAAGTGTTTTAAATTTTTGATGGCCTATCCAAAGTTTCTAGTAAGGTTAAAGCTCATCCTTGATATATAAAAAAAAAAGATAAACCCTAAAAGGTAGAGCAAAATACAGGCCCACAAAGATGCCTGTCCAGCAAAACTTAATAAGTTGGTGGATACGTATCAAGGAAAATTGGTCTAAGTGTCATCCACTTTATGGTAGAATGCCAGTTAGGGTCAGTTTCTATCTTAACTTTAAAATTTTGTATATCATAGAAGTTATGAATTTTGAAATAAATTTTGATTTATGAACATTATGCATACCATGAATTTTGTCAATTGTGATTACTAGTATCTAGAATAATGAAAACATTTTGAAAATTTCTTTGATAAGCGATCACCAATAGGTTAAACTCTCTCAAAAAGGTCTTTCACTTCCACATATATGATTGTCCTAGACATCCAACTATAAACCTTTCATAATCATAGACCTTTTACACACAAACATTTCTTTTAGGATTTATTTTGAGGATCGAATAGTCAAGTTATATTCTTAAAAAATTTAGATGCCATAGTTTGACATGTGTTAAAGTAATGATAGTAATTCCAAGATCTCTCTCATTTGAATAACCTTTTACTACAACTTCCATGGCACTTCCAAATCCTTGATTCAAGAAGAACAAGAACAAACCTAAGCCAAAAAAACCTTTTTCGCAGGATAAAATTATTTTAATCCAATATTTGATAAATAAGATTTGAAATTGAAGCTTTCCCATACCAATTTATTTTTTATGAAAAAGCCCAACTACAGCCCAGATTCATTGGTTGGTACGGAGCTAATAATTTTAAGGGGCATTTCTTAAACCTAAATGTTGAAAAAAAAAAAGGAAGAAGAGAAAAAGAAATAGAAAAATAAAAAAATAAAGAAAAAAATTGATAGCAACATCATGTTATTGAAATACTCAAAATGATTAAGGAAAGAATTTTATCCTTTTTCCTAACGAATTGCTTGTTAGTTTAAATGGCTTTGTTTAAGATGACAAGTGCTATATCTTTTCATAAACATAAAAAAAATATTCTAGTTGCAACCCTTTTGAGCCTAATGATTTATTTCTTTGTTTAAACCCTAATCAAAGATCACATTTTACATTAAAGGTGGGTAAAACAAAGCTTCAAAATTAGAAAGGGCAAGTCAGGTTTTAAAGTTACAAGGACAATAAATCAATTGTCAAGAAGCAAAGTTCAAGACCAATTAAAGTTCAAATTTTAGATTCCATCAAGGAGAAGAATAAAGAAAGTTCAAACAACCAAGTTTCTTCAAAGAGAATAACAGTTATAAAAAAGTCTAAATTTTAAGTTCCTTTAAAGTGAATAATGAAGAAAAAATATGAAAAGGTAAAAGAAAATGTGAAAGTAGAAACAAATGAAGAAAAAGAAATATATGTTATCTAGAAAGACATGTAGGATCAAGTTCTTATAGAGAAAAATGATCTTTGATTTAATTACCCTCAAATACATGATTTGGGCCTATTTATCTTTTTTTTTAAAACTCTGAACCACTACTTAGGTTATGTACTGAGTTGTCGAGTCATTCCTAAGAAACTTTTTAAAAATTCATCCTTTCAAATGATATTTGAGTCCTCAAAAATGTGATGGGGCAATCAATCAAAAAGGAAAAAAATAAATGAAATTCTTAGGTGAAAACCCTAAAAAGGGCAGTCTAGGACAAACTTTAAACGGTTGTTGCTAAACCAATAAGGCTGGATTAGGATTAGACGTAATAGTCATAGGGATCTTTGCATTAGTATGGATCATTAAATGATCTCATTATTTTTGTCAATTTGCTTTTGCTATTAATGGGAAATTTTAGAAACCACATATTCCTCATCATCTTTTCTTCTTTGGCCCTTGAATGGTACTGATGTATCGAGTTTAACTTTTTGAATAAACTTTTATGTAGAATCATGATTTTTTACTAGCTCTTTGGAATTTTATTTTTTTGGCCTTGGATCATGACATCACTACAAAATTGAGTCAAACCCTCAAACATTCCTTTCAAATGACCTTCCAAAGCCTTCATGCTCTACTTTACAAACTGATACTTCTATAAGGCCTTCCAAATTAATCTGTTAAGATTTAGTGTTTACTAGCATTATTTTAACACCTGTTGGGCTATTGTATTTAAATATTACAAAGATGCTATAATTTGATTGTTTGCTTGTGAAGGAGTTCTTATGGAAGGAACATTCACCTAAATGTGCTCTTGATGGACCTTGAGTTTGCCATATCAATTTCTTCAAGACAAACTTTAGTAGTGCTACCCTATTTGAGCCATTAAATTTATATCATCATTTTAATAAAAGATATTCTAATTGGTGATCATCAATCATAAGAAATCTTTAACAACAAAAAATGAAGATGACATGTCCATTATCCTTGGTATTGGAACATTCACAAATGAAATCAATTTGAAAATTCTATGGATTTTGATCTAATAGATTTTTTTTCCACGTTAAAATGAAAAAGTGATCTCGTTCTATAAGTCTTGGAATTCAGATAAATGTTGATATTTTTTATGATTTTTATGGATGCACATAGATACGTTATAAGTAATGAAATGTTGACTCTCATCTAGTTGCACAAAGTTAAGTCTTTGAATTCATAAACACTAATATGATATTTAGTGACTTTTTAGAAAAATGATTAATTCTTAAGTTCCTAAAGTCAAGATTAGAAAAAGCTTTCATAAGTTAAGCTTGTGATCATTTTTATCGAATCACTTTTTCAACATTGAGCTATCTAAAAGAAAAGAACTTGACATCAATGAGACTCAAACTGATAAGGCCTCACCAACATATAGGAAGATTGATTCTCATGATATTTGAATTTGATATCCTCTTTATTCAATCTTATGAAAAATAGGTAAAGTAGGATTTAAGTCAATTTTGTTTAATTTCATGAAGAATAAGCAGAGTTTTTGAGTAATATATCTTCTTTATTGAATCCTAAGAAAGGTAGGTGAAGTAGGATTTAAGTCTACTTCATTGGATTCTGTGAAAAATAGGTAGAATTTTTGAGTAAGATGTCCTCTTCATTCGATCCCTTGAAGGGTAGGTGAAATAGGATTTAAGTCAACTTCATTTGATTCTATAAAGGATAGATAGAGTTTTTAAATTTGATATCCTCTTCATTTGATCCCATGAAGGGTAGATAAAGTAGGATTTAAGTCAACTTCATTCATTTCCATGAAGGATGGGTAGAGTTTTTTAAGTAAGATATCCTCTTCAATCGATCCCATGAAAGGTAAGTGAAGTAGGATTTAAGTCAACTTCGTTTAATTCCATGAAGGATGGGTAATGTTTTTAGAGTAAAATGGCCTCTTCATTTAATCCTATGGAAGCTAGGTGAAGAAGGCTTTAAATTAACTTCATTCAATTAAGCAAACAAATTGCGAATTTTTTTTTAGGTTTTCTTCATTTAGTTTGGCGTATATGTATATAAATTTTTTTTTCCTTTTAGAAAAGCTTATCATGACCTAGATAAAATTATGTTTATTTAATCTTTGCCATGTTCCTGATGCTTAGTAATGGCCAAAAAAGGGCAGCTATAGACACCTAATTATGTTCGGGCCCTATTTCCAATAGTCCTAATTATCCGAGAATAAGAACTTATATATCACGATGGTAAAGGTCAACTTTTTTAGGTGAACTTGGCATTTTTATAACTTATTCAGTCAAACCCAAATGGCCATGCCTACGAGTGACATAACAAGTGTCGTTTTGAGGACTAATCTTAGATAAAAAGGATGACTATTCAAAAGAAAATTTTATTTTTAAATATTTTCTTAACAAATTTTGAAAACTACTTTTGTGAATGATTCCACAATCAAATTTCCCATTTAAGAATTTTTTTAAGATTTTTCTGTAAAATTTGGGAAGTTGACTGTCACATGTTTTTACTGATACTAGTACAATATTTACACTGATATAAACTTTGAAAAATAAAAAATATTCAAGAAAAAATATGTATTGGCATTTTATACCATGAAGTGCCAAAATGGTCAACTTTGTCAATTAATTTTGAATTTTTCATTGTACCAAGTGTCATAGTCGTGAAATTGATTAGTGAAATTTGTTCCAAAATTCAAGTTTCTATCTTTATTATTTTTATAAATTAATATTTTAAGTAAAGTATTAAATTTAGCTTTTTTTCTCAAAATTAGAATTGTTTTTTTTTAATTTTCTCGTTTTCAATATACAGGATTTTCTACTCCATAAAATTTTGTGGTGGGATTTTTCTAAGTTTAAAATTTTTAAAATTCATGAAATATTTTTATTAAGTTCATGCTAAATCAGTTTTTTACTCTCTAATTCATTTTATGAGTTTCAAAGTTTTTTATGTATATATATATATATCAATTTTCGACTGTAAGGATTTTTTTATATAATTTTATGATTTTTGGATTTCTAATTAAGATTTTATTTTATTATTTCATTTCCAAAATTTTGTTTATGATTATTAATTTAATTTTAATTTTCTTATTTTTAATTTGAATTTTTTAGCTAGTTTTATGGAAACTAGTCTAGTTGCATTCTAACTTTTCCCTAATAATTTTAGTTTGGTTTAACTATCCCAGTTGATGATCTCATCTTGATAATCATTAAGATGATGAGTCATACATGATGACTAAGCAAGTGGTACATATTAATTAAATCAATCCTGATCTAAATTCACTAATATCTACCAAAAAATAAATAATAAAAAATAATATGATTCTTAACCAAGAGGATTTTTTAGATCGCCTTGGCTGAACTTTCCCCTTATAAATAGGGGAAAGATATTAAGTTTAATGGCTAATAGCTTTCCTGCCAAAAAATTGGCTATTTTGCTAATATTTTCACACTTTTTTTCCTAAAATTGCAAGCTTTCGAGGTAATTTCTTTGTAATTTTTTGCTTATCTTGTTCATTTCATTCATCTTTCTTTCTTTAAGTGAGCCAAAATCATGGTTGAGCTCAAGGATTTTGTTCCATGATGAAAGGCTAAGTCTTAAGGCTAGGATCAATCTTTTTTGAATTATTTGCTATATTTGATGTTTATTATTAATAATTTAATTTTTGTTATAAGTGGTGGTGGAATGATGTTATGATATTATATATATGTGACTTTGTGCTATTTTACTTTGGTATTTTCATGATTGATTGTTGTTAAAGTTTGATTATATGTATATATTTAATGATTGTCATGCATGATAATGATGATATAAGCTTGGTAGATATTAAGATATATGTTAATATCCATGAAATTATGTTGCAAAAATATTTTTCTTTGTTTATTGATGTTAATTGAATTTGATGATGATTTTTAAGAGAATTTTATGTCTAATTTCATGATATTTAGGACTATTCTATCAAGTTTAAAAGTAGTAGGGTCTTAAACATAATTTTACCAATTTTTTTAGGTCTTAGAAAGGTGTTTTCCAAGTTCGTAAAACAATATGGGGCCTTATTTGTGAATTTTTAACCTTTTTATGTCATTCTATAAATATGGAAAGTTTAAGGATTAAGTTATAAAATTGAAAAAATTGTTTTAAGACTTTTGATGCTTAGTTGAATGCTTTGCAGACCTTTAAGGGTGTTTTTATGTGTATTTAGCATGTTTGAATATGATTTATACATTTTTAACCTTTTTGGGGCCATTTTTTAATTTTAGAAAGTTTAGGTTTTATTTATAAATGTTGAAAATTTTGTTCCAAGGCTAAAGGTAATTGGCCGAACCTTCTTTGTAAATTTTTGGATGTGATTTTTGTGTTGATTTTGATATATTTGGTGTTTAATTTTGAGTGTTGATTATGTAATGACTAATTTGTAAATTTAGAAAAGTATAGGGACCATTAGGAAAACCTAGCATTTTATTTCAAAAGTGTCATTTCTAACATAAAATCACCCATTTAGGGTGTTTTAGACATTAGAGATATTCCTAACATTCCTCTGATCCTTCGATAATGTGTAAAAAAATTAAGACCTTTCATATTCTCCCGATTCTCCAGTTGAGTATGAAATACGTATTTTGGAACTTATTGGCTTATTAGCAATTTTTGTGTTTTATAGGGTATAATCTTCACCTATGATCATTTTCGAGTCCTCTAGGTTACCAAAATGCTTTCACTTTAAAGGTGCACCTTAGAGGTATTTTAGTAATTTAGTTTAGAATCAAGTTTTATCTGATTATTGGGATACTTTCATGTTGAAGGTACACATTAGGGATATGTTCATCTTTTTATTATTTTCAAGTCCTCTAGGTTACTAGGATACTTTCATGTCAAAGATACATCTTAGAGGTATTTTACTATTTTACCTAAGAATCCAATTCGATGTAGTCATTGGAGTATTTTTATGCCAATAGTGTGTTTTTAGAATAGATTTATCCTTGTATGATCATTTTTGAGTTCTTTACAGTTACCAAGTTACTTTATGTCAAAGGTATATCTTAGGAGAATTTTGGTAATTTAGCATTAAAACCAATTCCTTTAGAGTTGCTAGGATATTTTTAAATCAAAATTACTTTAGAGAATATTTTGGTCATATTGACCAAGTTTGAGTTTTAAGGTTCAAGTTTTAGAACTTTACATCTAAACTGGGTCTTGGGATAGTTTTTCTATTAATACAAGAAATAATGCATGAAATTTCTCCATAGATTGTTTTAATAAAGAGATATCATTTTCAAAGAAAAATCAGGGTTTTCTAATTTTTGTAAAGTAAAACCTTCCATATTCTTCTAGTTCTCCGGTGGGGTGCAAAAGATATTTTGATATTTTAAAACATTTTCTATTCTGTCAGCTCTCTGGTGGGGCATGAAAGTGAATGATAAAACCTTTTCTATTTTTCCAGCTCTCTGGTGTGGTATGAAAGTGAATGATAAAACCTTTGTGTTTTTTCAGTCCTTCGGTGGGATACAAAAGATATTTTAATTTTTTAAAAATATTAAAACTTGATTTTCTTATATAGAATAATAAATTTAGAATATTATTTTTAAATATGAGAATTATAATTAATTATCAAATATCGAAATAAAGTAAAAATTAAATTTAAATTAAGACGTAATTCATAAAGTACTAATTCTCTAGCATCACAAGAAGGTCAGTCCTTACTTGTGGTTGTAACTGACTCTTGTACCCTTTAATGTAATCTTTGGTATTCTCATAGATTTTAGAGCTTGTTTTTGTAGGTTTCATAACCTTTAAAATACAAACTCTGGTAGGTGATCAATATCATCTAGCCAAATAGATTGGTGGCAACTCTAAAATAAATGATTGTTTCGTAATGAATATTTAAGGTTAAGTCAAATGAGCAATTCATCTCGACGAGTTTGTCCTCGAACATGAAAAAAAGAAAAATAATAATAATAATATAGCCCCAAAAAAATTAAAAAAATGATATATTGATATATACATATATATAGGAATTAGGGTTCACTTGTCACTTTAAGTCAAGTTGGTTAGGATTTGTATCTGGGCCATGTTATGACAAATCCTAAGGACTCTATTTTAAAGTAGTATTATCTAAATATCCATAACGGACACATTTTAACACGAAAGTTCTCACATGATTACAAGGACTCAGTTTTAAGTTAATATTACCTAAATACACCTAATAAACATGTTTTGACCCAAAGGTTCCCACATGATCCTTAATACTTGATTTCAAGGTAATATTACCAAATACCCTTAATGGACATTTTTAACATAAAAGTTCTCACGTGATCTTAACGTGATTGAAATTCCTGCTATCATGGTGTGCCCCACCACACATAATGACTTAAAATCAATGAAAGGTAGATGGGGTTTGCCTTTGAATCATCTTTTAATCAGGATTTGAATTAGGTGTGATAAGGCAAAAGTTGAAGGAAGGATCGTTAGATGGATCGCTCATTCAATGGGTCTTGGGTGCCATTATGAAATAGCCATGACTTGGAGTCATCACTGACCATTTTAGGCTAGGTATGATTAGATCCCTATTAAAATTGATTATTTCTTGTTACAAAACTCGCAATACTAATTTTACGGACTGCAAATACTAAGGTTTGTCTTTAAGGCTCCAGGATTTGGTTATGCATGGGAAGGATTAATACCCCTATAACACCTAAAATTGGTACCACCTAGCCACAAATGATCAAAGTCTTGGTTTTCCTTGGTTTTCATGCAATCATTATTTATGTGTAATCCCTTTCTTATGAAAGTAAAGTTTTTAAATATGGTATCCGATTTTTATAAAAGTTTAATTAATATCTCTCTATACAACCAAAGAAGGAGGAGAACCATAGAAGATTTAGTAAAATGAGGTTCAGATTGATTTGGAAAAGATACTAATGTAGAACATGTTTCTTATTGCTTCCTTATAGTAAAGAGTCTATATGGTGCCAATGAACTTGACGATTAACTCATTCTCAGTCAACATGGGATAGATCTTAGTGGCCTATTGTAGACACCTTATTTGTCCGGGCTAATTTTTTGCAATCTGAAGCATGAACGTGAGAGGGGGCATCGCCCAACCAAAAAGTATTTTGACGAGGTCAAGAAGGCCTAGGGATCATGCTAAAGGTAAATGCAGAGCTGTGACTTCAAATGACATAGTTCAAGGTGTCCAGGGATAAAAGATATGAAAAAATTCACAATTTTACTTGAATGTATCGATAGTGGTTCTCATGTATCGATACAATGCTCCAACGATTCAAAAATTTGAAATGTCTCCATTTGTATCGATACAACATGCAGACATATCGATACCTGAGCCTCTGTATCGATACAGGACCTTATGTATCAATACTAGGCCATGCTAAGATCAAAACATGTATTCTGTAAAGAAATGTATCGATACAATGGTTCATAGTATCGATACAATGATCATTGTATCGATACAATGTTCATTGTATCAATACCATTAAGGTTTTTATACTAATGCATCGATACATTATGCAATGTATCGAACATGCAGGCTATTTTCACAGTTTGGGCATTTTTGACTCATCCACCATTAATTCAAAACTCGATTTTAACTCATTTCAATAGTTTTTGTTCACTATCTTCTATAGGAATAAAGTCTCCTCTTATAGATCTGGCTCATTCGACCATGTCGTCTGCGTTGGTTTAAACTATGCAAATTTGCTCAATAAGGTTTAGGAGACATTCCCTACACTCTGATCGAGATTGATTGGTTGGGATCCAATTATGGAGCAGTTTTTTGGAAAAATAATGTTTTGAGCTAATCTTGTTGGACCTAAAAGGCATGCTTCAAGTCCTATACATTTTCAGTCAAAGCTTTATTTTTAACCCTTCTCTTTTAAATAACTTATACATAAGCTACTAGGTTCGCTTTTTTTTATAAACCAATGCGATTGAGCGAATCTTTGTTAGTTTTTTCATAGCAATCTCCTTCTGAGCCTTTTGAGCCTTCCTAGCCTCTAAGTTGTTAGCAAGAAATACAAGCTTGGTTTTTCATTTGGTCGGGGATTTTTTGGCTCCTTGGTATTTCTTTGCCTTCTGAAGTGCCATGTAGTCTTTTGAAGTCCTAAAGATCTTCATTGATGTCATTTTTCATCTTGACAAAATTACGATATCTATCCCTCTCGGACTTGACACTCGGGCTCTTTTTTCCTTGTAATTGACAAATTTCTTTAGCAAAAATAACTCTTTCTTATGCAAATTGACACTTCAGGATCTTAATCTTAGATGGAAGATTATTTGTCAAATTTAAGGGCCTCCATTAGCAAGCAACAGTTTGGTGCCATTAACTCGCCTAACTATCTAATCTTTATAGGCTAAAGTCATTATTTTCTGTCTTTTCCATATGATATGCCAAGTCTTTTGCCATACGTCAAAGATCTTTTGCACCTAGCTTGTGTAATTGTCCCCTCTATATTCAAAATCTAGCGTACCAATCTCACAAGTGATGAAGATGAACTATCAGCAATCAAATTGCCGTTAAGCCATAAGTGGGGCATAACTGATGCTTCCCCATAATCCATTAAAAGGCACCCAAGGAAATGGCTTGCATGGCAAGGAATAATCCTTAGAATTGTCCAAGTCACCTTATTAGCATTCAAATCTTGAACTTTACAATCCGTTGATCCTTGGTGGTATCTTGCGGCCACTCATTTTCTAAGAACTGGGTAAAGGGACTTAAATTCACCATGTACGTAGTCTTTTCCCAAAAAATAATTCAGGAGCCATACATATAATAGTGATGAGCAACCAATGAAATGTGCTTTGCTCTTTCCTCCCAAAATTTAAGGATTGGATAGTCTTCGTAAAGATGGCATCTTATGAAGATTACCAATTCAAAAGCATCTTGAATCTTCATTTTGTTTGACTAAGTACTTCAAGCATGTTTTAAACTATCCCCTATAATCCAAGCACTAGTTTCCAGTTTGACTAGATGCAAGTACACGTAATGCTCGTTGACTCTAAACATGTTAGCCAACTTCTTCTTAAGGGGTATAGATTTTGTCAACTTGGAGTAAATTTTGTCTAATTTGGCCCTTCTAATATTAAACATGGCTACATACTCTTTCATAGTAGAGACTAGATCCTACTCGTTGAAAGTGAAACACTTATATACAGGATTCTAGAATTGTATCATGGCTACAGTAATTTGAATTCGACTTTGACTTAGACTAATAGAGTAATATCCCTATAATCTTCTACCAGGATTGCCTTATCAATCCTATCCTAACCATTCCACACATCTTGTAACTCCTAAAGATTAAACTATTTAAAAACCATTTTAGGTTATTCTGGGATTTTTGAGATATATTTGGGTTAGAGACTTTCCCTACTCTGTCTCTATTCTTTTTTTTAACTTGACCTTGACTGTCTCAAAATCCTTAAAACCTTCAGCTAATGTTTATGCCATGGTAAAATACTTGTCCATGGACACTGGCCTTCGAACTAGCTATCCTGAGATGATATGATATAATGCATGTAGCAAAAGCAATAACGAAAGAAACAGTAAGTTAGTAGTATATTAAGGATAAGAAATGAATAACAAAATAAAAATGCTTAATGGCATCAATATGCCTCGAGGCAAGCATGAAAAAAATTATAGGTATTGTCATAAAGCTCGTTAATCCTAGATTTATGTAGAGAGCATACTGGTGTATCTATGATGAAAACATCACATTGGGATGAAGATTAATGCTCAGATGAGTGATGATTCACTCGTTACCATATATTTACAAGTGAATGTTAAGCCATCCATCGGATACCATGATAACTTGTTTAGTTGTTTGCTTACAGCGACACAAGATGGTGCCTTTAAGGATATAATGAAGGAAATAGACATTTGCTCAATGTTGTTTATTGAAAGGTAAGTTTCAAGCCATTGGTTAAACAACATAACAACTCACCTAAATGGGTTTCGTTCCCTAAAAGTTGATATCGACCTTGAGTAGGATACCAAGTGACAATGTTCAAATGTCATCTCTTGTGGAAAAGGAAAAAGGCATTAGCCGTCGATCAAATAGCATAACAACATGCGTCGATGACATTATTACAATGGATGATATGATCTAAGATGGGAGAGAAGGCATTGGTGATAATGTTTGTTCATTATCATCCGGACAACAAAGAAATGATAAAAAAAGTAATAGATAAGAAATGTTTCCCTAAGTGTCACATTCTTTAGGTCATTCTAGCAGCACTTTAGTATGGCTTGACATAGTTTTGGCTCTTGTGGCTGACTACATGAGGTTAAGTTTACTTTAATAGGTTCTTGAATCGCTCCTTCATCTAGTAAAAATAGTCGAAGAACCTCGATCCCAAGCCCATCTTAGCCTTGGTAGAATGGGTTTGATTTAGGTGGATGTATTTTGCTATGCTCATATTAGTAAAAAGATTACCACAAAAGCATAAGTACTTTACACCTCAGAAGATATTGCTAGCCCATGGGTAAAGAAGAGATACCATAGAAGACAATTAGCTCATTTCCATCTAATAAAGGTGTTATTTTCTCTTCAAGAAATGTACAGTCAATAGTCTAATGCTAATTTGAATACATGATATATGTTAGGGAAACAATCAAACCTTTTCATTTTACTCCTTACTACCACTATAATAAAACTATCATATTCATTTGTCGAGCAAACAAAAACCCTAGCAATCATGAAAAATGCAAAAAAAAGGATGGAGAAAGGGGATTAAAAATAAATGATGATTAAAATCAAGGGAAATTGAGTTAGCTAGTTGTAGGCTTGACTCTTTAAACAGAGAATACGAACCAAAGGGAGAATAGCAAACACATGATGCTAAACTGATCCATTATGGGAATCAGATATTAGAGCTTAAGAGAGAGTTTGATGATATTAGCTTTCAACATCTACCTTGAGAAAAAAACCAAATCGCTGATGCCTTGGCCACTTTATCTTCCATGTTTAAAGTCAATCTAGAATCAAACATTGCTCATATCCAAATGAGTATCTATTCAATCTTGGCATATTACCAAAATGTTAAAACAGAGAAAGATGGTTTACCATGCTATCATGACATCTTTTAGTAGATCAAGAATCAACGATACCCAAAAGGCACCACTGAAATTGATAAGAGAACCATCAGATAATTAGCTGTGACTTCATTTTTGATGGTGAGATTTTGTACAAGACGGGCTGGGATCAGGTGTTACTCCAATGCTGGATGCCCCCAAAGCCAAAAGAATACTAGAAGAAGTTCACAAAGGGATTTGTGGTATGCATGCTAATGGACACCGAATGGCAAGAGAAGTTATGCGATCAGGATATTATTGGTTAACTCTCGAAAAGGATTGCATTGACTATGCCCAAAAGTGTCGTAATTGCCCAAATCTTTGCTAAGCAGATCCATGTCCCACCGATACCTCTACATGTTATGATAGTTTCATGGCCCTTATCTTTGTGGGGTATGGACATGATTGGATAGATTAGCTCTAAGGCTTCTAATTGGCATCCCTTCATTTTGGTCACGATCGATTACTTCACCAAATGGGTAAAAGCAGCTTTTTATGCCAATGTCACTAGATCTGTTATGTGCAAATTTATGAAATGGGACATCATCTATAGATATGATTTTCTCGAACAGATCATCACTGATAATGCACACAACTTGAAAAATAAGATGGTGCAAGCAGTTTACTCTCAGTTCAAGATTTGGCATCCAAACTTCATCCTATTCCATTTGAAGATGAACGGAGTAGTTAAAGTAGCCAACAAGAATATCAAGAAGATAGTTGAAAAGATGGCTGATGTCCAAGGATTGGCATGAAAAGTTGCCCTTTGCCTTACACACCTATCACACAGCAGTAAGAACTTCCACAAACGCCACCCTATTCTCTTTGGTCTACGGTATGGAGGCTTCTTGCCAATTAAAGTTAAAATCCCTTCACTCAGAGTCCTGATAGAATCGTAACTTGAAGAGTCTGAATGGGTTTAAAACTGATATGAGTAGCTTAATCTCATAATAAATAGAATCAAAGCCATCTATCATGGGCAAATGTATCTAAAGTGCATGATGAAAGCCTATGACAAGAAAGTTCATCCTCGTCAGTTCCGAGAAAGTCACCTATGCTCAAAAAAAATTCTCTTGATACATAAAGATACTCTCAGAAAATGGATCCCAAATTAGGAAGGGCCATATATGGTGAAACGCATATTCTCTAAATGAGCTCTAATCTTAACCAAATGGATGGTAGTAACCTGCCCAACCCTATGAATTCTGATTCCGTTAAAAAGTACTATGCCTGAAACGACTTTAGGATGAAAACCCAAAAAGGCATCTTATTAGTCCCTCGCCTACCATTCATAAAAAAATCCAAAATCCAAAAAAAAAAAAACAACAAAACAAAACAAAAAAATAATAAAAAGAAAAAAGCTAGAAGAAAACCAGCTTAAGTTGAAAACTCGAGAGGGTGGCTTAAGTGATCAGACTTTCTTATTTAAACAAAGCCAAGCCCAAACCATTGCTAGCCCAAAACCAGTCCTCCCCTTATTCATAACTCTAACCAAGACACCAAATCATAACCTAACCTATCTGTTCTATGTTGATCAACACCACCAAAACCTCATCCATACCTGTACTTGAAAAATGAAAACTACCTAACTTTAAGGCCTCCATCCCACCATGGGGCAATCTAAAACATTTTCTTATAAGTCGCCAGCACCAAAAGAATCAATTGCTCAAAAGAAATCTCCAAAAGCACTCAGTGGAAAATTCATGTCATCAGCATTTGAGCCAATTGACCAATGAAGTTTTTCATATCTCTTCTATACTTTAAAACCTTCCACAATCTTATAAGTTTGTCATAAATTGTACCCTCTTTCTTTGAATAAAAATATTGCTTGATTTCTTATAGAATCTTTTTGTAGCACTGCATTTCATGTTGCATCATATTTATCGTTTAATTGATAATGCTTGATAAACAAACAACTGATAACAGGATTTCCTAGCATTATTTTGAAAGAAAGAACTTTGCAGGAACTTTCCTTAATGTTTAAACTTCAAGAATGAACTCTTGGGGCCATAATAGGTTTTGCCCTAGGATCCTACATCTGGAAAATATGCTCAAAACCTCCTCAGTAAGTGGTCATGGACCTCCTATACTTTCAAAGAATGAACAACCTTAACATTTAAAACCTTCAAAAATCTAGAGCAGGATTGACAAACCCTGGGTAAAAGGCCACCTCACGAAAGCTGAAGAAAGCCCAAAACCAATCATTGGATATCATCACCCTTGCATCAATTAGGTAGGCATTTACATCTCCATGCATTATGCTGCATTTAACATTTTACAGGTATTAGCTCATGTACGTAGAAGTCAAATTTATAAGGAACCTAAGGTACCATTTTTTGATTTCGAGAAACCTTAAAAGGCCTCAAGTAAGTACTTTTGACCTTACATGCTTATTGAAAATCACCCAAGAAAGGTATCTAAACTCATGTCCTTCAGTATTCAATGAGCAAGACGCTTCCCTACCTTAAAGCCCACATAAATTGGTGGTAACTACCTACCCCAATCCTCAAAGAGCAGGATGTTTAATAAAGCCCACACAAGTTGGTGGCAATTACCTACCTTAGTCCTCAAAGAGCATGATGCTTATCAAGCCCACACAAGCTAGTGGCAACTACCTACCTCAGTCTTCAAAGAGTAGGACATTTATCAAAGCCCACACAAGCTGGTGGCAACTACATACTTCAATCCTCAAAGGGCAGAACATTTTCCTACCTACTTTAAAGCCCACACAAGCTAGGGGCAACTACCTACCTCAGTCCTCAAAGAGCAGGACACTTATCAAAGCCCACACAAACTGATGGCACTATATAACCTACCTTAATCCTTAAAGAGTAGGACATTTTCTTACCTTAATGCCCACATAAGCTAAAGGCACCTATTTAGCTTAGTTAACGAAGAGCTAGACATCTTTCTCCACTTATCTTAAAGCCCAGACAAGCTGGTGGCACTTGTCTACCTTAGTCCATAAAAGGCTAGACATCTTTTTTACCTACCTTAAAGCCCACATAAGTTAATGTCACATGTTTGAAAAAAAAATGAAAAACAACCTAGTAGGGAAGTCAAACCCTACAAAACTCATTAAGATCTTTTTCTTGCAGGTTGTTTAACGTACCTCGACATGATACTAAATAACTCTCCATTTCTCAGTAGGCATATAAATCCATTGCCCCATCCGAACAAAATGGTGTCTATTTGTTTTTGCCCTATTCTAATATTTAGCAATAGCCAAAGAGGGGCAGTTGTAGACACCTTATTTTGTCTAGACTAGTTTTTGGCATCCTAAGAGTTAGGTAAAAGATGATAAAATTAAAAAATAAAAATAAAAGTTAGGAGACGATTATCGGGCATCATATCACCGGGCACTATTAGACGACATAGTGCTAGGCAAAAATTTTTTTTGGGAAAGTCCAAAATACCTTTGGGCCGTATTAAGAAAATGTAAAAAATAAGGTGCCAAAGGTCACTTTTCATGGTGTCACCAAGGTTATTCAATTAGATACACAAATCAATTTCCCATTGTTCGTGACCAAGTTAAGGTAAATCAGGAAGCCACAGGTACGTAAAAGTTATATTAGGGTGTAAGTATTGATACGAACCTTTGTAATATGAAAACTTACAATTTTCACATGTAGTATTGATATAAGAGGGTTTAGTATCGATACCCATGGTATGGTGTTGATACCTGGCATGTTTGTATTGATATAGACCTTGGTAGTAGCTAAAATTGTGATTTTTGGCAAAATGTATCAATAGACAAGCTTGAGTGTCGATACAAATCCATGGAGTATTGATACAGGCCTCTAAGTCTTGAGATTGGAAGCATTTTTTGCTCTTAGTATCATTGCATAACTCATTGTACCGATACTCAAGAGTAAAAAGTACCTTATGTATTGATACAACATGTTTTGGATACACCAAGGCATTTTTGCCTAGTTCGAGCCATTTTTCAACCTTTGAAAGCCTAATTTAAATATATTTTTTCACCAAAGAACGATCATAAAACATTACAAACCTCAACTATGGGTTCATTAACAGAGTCTAACTAATTTTTAAAGTCAAAATAATTAATGATAACCTTTCATAAGATATATAAGTGTAAGAGGGTGTGGCAAGCATATCTCCATATATAGGCTTTCAAAGCCTTCCTGCCTCCTTGCTCAGCATGGTAGAGCCAATAAGAAGAAAGTTAAATAAGCATGGTAGTTAAAGATGTCTCGTAGTGCAAAAAGAAAAAAAAATAAAAAATGCACTTTGCATTGTCTTCTAAAAGGAGAGGTTGAACATTGAAAAAAAAAGGACCAACTTTTTCAAAAGAAAACTCTCTCGGCTATTAAGGAATCTCTTCAGCAGTCTTAAAAAAACTGCTCATCCATCTTCATAAATCCTTTAGCCATTTTAGCTTTAAAAACTCACCAAAGTATTGTTCCAATACCTTTCACCCTTACCCAACCTTTATTCCCGTAGCTCCCTAAAACCACTGCCAAAACACCTTAAAAACTTAACCTTTCACACATTTTCATCCTTAAAACACCCCATAACAACCATATTACTAGAAAGCTGCTTTCTTTCACCATTTTCTTGCTAAATAATAGCAAAAAAAAAAAAGGAAGGGACTGAGCTTAAAGTTAATGCTTTAGAAAAAAGGAAAGTTCAAGCTTTTGTTGGTATATTTTTTACCTTGTTCTATGCAATTTCTATTTTTTTCATCCATTTCATTTTAGTGAGCCCTTCATATTACCATGACCTCCTAATACTCTCATGTCTCTTTGTTGCCTTAGTTATGTAGTCTTAGGATCCTAATGACCTCCTTAACATATTGATGCTGTTGGATATATAAACTCACCATACTTTATTTCATTATCATACAGCCTCTACTCATGCATCTTTTGCCATGTCCCTTCCATATTCACATATCTGTTTCATATTTAAATGGTCACTTTAATGTGTCTTAGTATGTTCAAATATTTTCTTTGTGTTTTAAGGAGGCTCAAGAAATAAAAATGCTGTCTTGACAACTCCAATGTCCACTCCTTTGTATAAACATGTTTATATCATCTCTATGCACGCTATTTGTCATCTTCCTGCATCTATGTCACTATTTCCATGTCAAAATGTCATCTTTACTTGTTTGCATGTTTAATCAATGTTTATCTTTGTATTTGTTGTATTTTGTTCATGATATCTCCATTAGTATGCTTGCTTGTCTCTTACAAATTAAGTTTTAGAAAAATCCCCAAAGTTAAGTTTATGTTACCTTTAATAGATGAAGAGTGGCATGGAATTAATGTTTTTATCAAATTGGTCACCCAATTTTAGGGCCAATCAACATTTCAGATCTGGATTCATGGTGAAATAAGTTCATTTTTCAAAGAAAAATAAAAATCCTTTTTAATAATAATCCTTGATCTTGAGCCTCGTGTTTTTTTCTGGTGACATGGTCAACGGGTTGTTCCATCATCCCAAACTAGTCTGGGATTGAGAAATAAACTTATGATGCCTATGTTACTTTCTATCCGGACATTCGAACGTCCTAAACCTGAGTCTATCTCTAAAAAATTGAAACATCGAATAATCCCCATGTTTTGGTTCTAGTAACACTATAGTTCAAACTTGAAAAATCATTTTTGACCCACAAAATATTTTCTTTTATGTTTCTAATATTTGTCCTTTAAAGGGCATTGAATTATCTTTTAAACAGTGTCTTATTTGCCCCCGGATCATCTCTGACAAAGGAGTTATGATTTTTCGAACCTTCGCCATTTGAAACCTCTAGAACTAGCCTGTAACATTCTGTTTGGGCCATTTTGGCCCATTAAATTATTTTTATGAAATTTCTAGATATTTTTCCATAAAAAGTTCATAAAATTCCTTTTTGGGAAAGGTATTATCCATAATCTAATGATCTTGGATAAGCTTAGAATGATTTTTTGAGATCCATCATGTCTTTTTAATTTTACACGCTGTCAGAGTTAAGTCGAACCTAACTTTGAAAATTAATCCTACCTAGAAAGTGTTTTTCTAGAATTTTTGGACTATTTTGATATTAAACCTTGTCGAGCTACCTTTCCAATGATACCTTATTTACCTTCTAAAGTCTTCGACTGCACCCAAAAATTCGAAAATAGAGATAACACAATGTTGTCCCCTATTTTTAACCTAATTTTTGAATTTCATTTTATCGAGATGTTCGAATGTCTCAAAATGCACCCATTTATTCTTTCTCACAACATTAACCCTTTTTGACTCGGATCAAGATTAAAATACAAAAAAATAGGATTGTGTATTAAAATTTTCGCTAGTGGAGATACTCTAACTCCACTACTCAAATAGGATACTGCAACCTTATTTTTAAATTAAAATTTAAATTTCCTCCTTGTTCCTAAATGTTTTCCTAACTTTGAGAATACTCCAACCCCACTACCGCAAGGGGATACTCCAACCCTATTTTTAATTAAAATTTAAATTTCCTTATTGTTCTTAAATGTTTTCTTAACTTTAGGGATACTCCGACCTTGCTACTCTGAGGGGATACTCCAACCCTACTTTTACCTCAAAAATTTAAAATTTTCTTTTCTAGATGCCTTAAAACTGTTTTGATAGAAATCATCTTTCCTTTTCAAATTACCATCGAATCTAGATCAGTCTTTAAAATTGTCATCTCGATTGTTTAATCATCAAAGGTAATTATGAGATACATTTTGATCATCCTTCATTTTACGTTCTTTTGTTTACGATTGCTTGTTTATGATATTATTATATTTCTCATTTTTTGCCTTACTAACTTGTTTTTTTTTGTAGTGTTTTATGTATTCATATCTAAAATTCAGTTTCCAATAAAATCTATGAGGCGATGTTTTGTTTTGGTACCTCTTCAGTGCCTAATACGAAACATCCAATTTTCAAAATCTAATCTGAACATTGTTTTCACAAGAAATCCCTATGTCCCTCACATCTTCGAGGTGGCATAGGTGATCTAATTTTCTTTATAAAACCTAAATTTCCATTTTCCAAAACTCCACGTGTTAAAGAGGATTATATCTAACTAAAGACAAAATGGAACCGATTTAACCAAGACCAAAGTAAGATATAGTTAGTAGGTACTAATTTCAAGCGTTATGGGGATGCTAGTCCTTTTCTATGCATAACCAACTCTCAAGTCCAACCAATGATTCTCTGGACTTTGTAGACCTTGAAATCAATGTTTCGAGTTTTGTAACTTGTAATATTATTTTCAATAAGCATTCAATCTTGTCTAGCCTAAAATGATCGGTGGTGACTCCAAGTTTATGCCTATTTCATGATGGCTATTCGAGTCCAGTTGGAAGAGTGACTCATTTGATGGTCCTTATCTTTTCCATATCATCATCCGAATCCAAATCCCAATCAAAGGATAACTCAAAGGCTTGACCATAACCAACTATCATTTATTTTTAAGTCAATCATGCCATGCCCTTTGGATCATTCGAAGTTTTAAAGGTCGGGCACATGGAAACAATGGAACTCCAAGTAGCCATTCAAAAAGGCATTCAAACACTACAAGTATTTAAAGATTCAACCCTTGTCATCTACCAATTGAAAGAAGAATAGCAAAAGTGTGATGCTAAACCAATTTATTATAAGAGTCTAATCTCAAAACTTAGAAAAGAGTTTGATGATATTAGCTTTCAACATTTATTTCGAGAAGAGAGTCAAATTGCTAACACCTTAGCCACCTTGTCATCCATGTGTAAAGTTAATCAAGAATCAGATATTGCTTTCATTCAAATGTACATCATATAATTCTAGCATATTGTCAAAATGTTTTAAAAAAATAGCCTGCCTTGCTATCACTACATCCTTCAGTACATCACAGATCAGTAATACCCTAAATACGCTACCAAAACTAACAAAAAACCATTTGAAGGATAGCTGCAAGCTTTATTTTGGATGATGGAGTGTTGTCCAACAAAGGTGGGAATCACGTACTACTTTGGCGCATGGATGCCTTTGAAGCCAAAAGAATTCTCGAATAAGTCTATGAAAGAATCTATGATATACATGCTAATAGACATCAAATGGCAAAAGAAGTCATGCGATTGGGCTACTATTGGTTCATTCTTCAAAATGATTATATTGACTATGCTTGAAAGTTCTACAGATGACAAATCTATGCGGACAAAATCCTTATCCCACTGGCACTTCTACATTTTATGGCAATTCCATGGCCTTTTTCCATATAGGGCACAAACATGATCAGATCGATTACCCCTAAGGCTTTTAATAGGTACCATTTCATTTTGGTCACTATTGATTATTTCACCTAATAGTAGAGGTAGCTTTATATGCCAATGTCACCAAGTCTATTGCATGCAAATTTATGAAATAGGATATCATCTGTAGATATGGCTTTCCCAAATAGATCATTACCAAAAATGTATGCAGCTTGAAAAACAAAATGATGCAAATAGTCTGCTCTCAGTTCAAAATTCAGCATCATAATTCCATCATATACTATTCAAAAATGAATGGGGTAGTTAAAATAGCCAACAAGAATAACAAGAAGATAGTAAAAAAGATGGCTAAAACGTACAAAGATTAACATGAAAAGTTACCTTTTGTGATACATGCCTATTGCACAATAGTATAAACTTTTATAGGTGCTACCTCATTCTCTTTAGTCTACAACATAAAGGTTGTTTTACCTATTAAGGTTAAAATCCCTTCACTGAGAGTCTTGATGGAATTACAACTTGAAGAAGTTGAAAGGGTCAAGAATCGATATAAATAGCTCAATCTCATCGAAAAGAAAAGAATGAAAGCCATTTGTCATAGGCAGATGTATCAAAAGCACATGATGAGAGCCTATAGCAAAAAAGTCTATCCTCGTCAATTCAAAGAAGGTGACTTAGTTGTCAAACAAATTCTCTCAATCCATAAAAATGTTTAAGAAAAATAGACTCTAAATTGGGAAGCGTTGTACGTGGTAAAATGCGTATTTTTCAAAAAAGACTTAATCTTAACTGAGATGGATGGCATTACCTAACCCTGTGAATTCTAATTTTGTTAAGAAATACTATGCCTGAAAAGGTCCTAGGATGAAAACTTGAAAAGGCATCCTATCATCCTTTTGCTTCTACTTCAACAAAAAAACACACAAAACAAAACAAAACAAAACAAAACAAAACAAAACAAAACAAAAACATTCACAAAAAAAAAAGAGAAAAGCCTTGTATGAAAACCCAAAAATGCATCCCATAAATTGGCTTACGTTAAAAATCTGAGAAGGCAACTTAAGTGATCACTCTCCCTTACCTGAACCAAATCAAGCCTAAA
>JBBYHO010000010.1:4318487-4332155 GCA_038382025.1 Adansonia gregorii | reverse complement strand
TCCTACTCTCAAAAGCCAAAATTAAACAAAACTTCAAGTATAAGTTCATGTTTTCAAAAAGCCTCGAAAGGTTCCATGTAAGAACCCTTCATCTTATGAGAGTGTAAATTGAAAAAGCCATTTAAGAAAGGTACCTAAACTCTTATCTTTTTAGTCCTCAAAGAGCAGGATGCCTCATATCTTTTTAGTCCTTAAAAAGTAAAATGCCTTCTTTTATTTTATCCTTAAAAGCCAAAAGATGCCTTCTTTTTATTTTTAGTTCTCAAAAAGCAAGATGTTTTTTATTTTGTCTTCAAAAAGCAAGACACCTTTTTTTTTCTTTTTAGTTCTTAAAGAGCAAGACACTTTTTTTTTCATTTTAGTCCTTAAAGAGTAAGACGTCTTCTTTTTCTTTTTAGTCCCCAAAAAGCAGGAATTTTTTTTTTTAGTCCTCAAAGAGTAGGATGTCTGGTTTTTCTTTTTAGTCCTCAAAAAGCAAGGCACTTTTTCCTTTTAGTCCTCAAAGAGCAAGACACTTTCTTTTTCTTTTTAGTCTTTAAGAGTAAGACACCTACCTACCTTATTCCTTAAAGAGCAAGATATCTACCTACCTTAGTCCTCAAAGAACAAGACGTCTATGTACCTCAATCTTTAAAAAGCTAGATATTTACCTACCTCAGTCCTCAAAGAACAGGATGCTTACCTACCTCAATCCTCAAAAAGCAAGACGTTTACCTACCTTAGTCCTCAAAAAGTAGGATGCTTACTTATCTCAGTCCACAATGAGCTAGATGCCCATTGAGTTTGTCCTTAAAGAGCATAATGCTTACCTACTTCAATCCTCAAAAAGTAGGACACTTACCTATCTCAGTCCACAGCAAGCTGGATGTCTATATAGTCAATCCTTAAAGAGTAAGATGCTTACCTACCTCAGTCCACCAAGAGCTGGATGCCTATCGAGTCAAAGCCGAGAGTCAGTGACACCTCTCTAGGGTGTTAAACCCAAGAAATTGCAAATCTAATAGGGAGGTCAAACCCTGCAAAACTCATTGTAATTCTCTTATCAATTAGGACCATTGTTAATATACTTGGCCTACCTCAACATAAGATTAAATAGATCTCTATTTTTCTGTAGGCATAGAGAACCATCGTTTTGCCTAAACAAAATGGTGTCTATTTGTTTTTGCCTTGTTCTTTAAACTCAGCAACAATAAACGAGGTACATCTATAGACATCTCATTTTGTTCATGCCAAATCTTGGTACCTTGAGACATAGTAAAAAAATGATAAAAATAAAATAAAAATAGGGAAGACTGCTAGGTGCCATGTAGCTAGGCACTATTAGGTGACACAACGCTGGGGGAAAATTTTTTTGGGAGGTCTAAAATACATATGGGTTGTATTAAAGAAAAATGAAAAAATAAGGCATCAAAGGTCACTATTCAAGGTATCGTTGAAGAGATTCAAATAAGCATAGGTCAGTTTCCTATTCTTTGTAACCAAAGTGAGGTATTCAAAGAGCCTAAGGTATGTGTAAGTCATGTTGGTGCATAAGTATTGATACGAAGCTTTATGTTGCCAAAAATTCAAATTTCATGTGTAGTATTAACACAAAAGGGTTTGGAATCAATTCATAAGGCGTGGTATCAATACTTTGCATGTTTGTACTGATATACGCCTTGGCAGTAGCTAAAGTTATCATTTTTGACAAAATGTATCAAAACATAAGCAAGAGTATCGATACAAATTCATGGAGTATCGATACAGGGTTCTAAGTCTCGAGGCTAAAAACATTTGTTGCTCTTGGTATTGATACATCATTGTATCGATATCATGGGTAAAAGTTGCATAATGTATAGACATAAAATGTTTTCTATTGATACACCAACGTATTTTTCCCCAGCTCGAGCCAGTTTTTAGCCTTTGAAAAACCAATTCAAACATATTTCTTGCACCAAAAATCGTCATAATTATACTAGGCCTCACTATGGGCTCGTGATTGGACTTAAACAAACTTTTAAAGCCCAAAATGACAATTGACATTTTTGTGAAATATATGGCTTTTAGAGGGCCCATTTATAAGCCATTACAGCCTTTTTACACCACTACTTTGCTTGGCAAAAAAAATGAAAGTAATGGTAGTTGAGCAAAATACCTGGAATTGTCCCCTAGTACATGAACCAAAGATAAAAAATTGCTCTTGCTTTGTGTCCAAAAAGCATTAGCTGACCCTTGAATTTAAAACAAGGCCAAAGCTGGCTCAGCTAGCTATCAATGATATTTCTAGCAATCTCTAAAAAAAACCTCTAGCAACCTCCAGCCCCAAAAAACACTTGCAAAACACTATTTCATTGCCTTTCACCTTCAACCTTCCTTTATTCCCATAACTCCTTTAAATCACCACAACAACACCTCTAAGACCTTCTATTCCATTAATCTTTCCTTTTAAAACTTTTTTCCCTTAAACACTACTAGAAATCTCTTTTTTTTCCTTTATTCCCTGCACATCAACATCAAAAAAAGGGAAAAAGTGAGTCCTAAGTTGCTGCTCAAAGAAAAAGGCTAAAGCTTAAGGCTTTTAGTATATTTTTTCACTATGCTTTATTTCTTTTCTTATTTCTAGAACTTGCATCATTTTAATGTCCCATTTATGCTACCATGACCATCGTAGGACTCTCAAGCATTATTATTGCCTTGGTTGTGGAAGTCTTTCGATTTTAATGTTTTTTTAATGCTTTGATGTTGCTTGGAAGGCCACACATCTTCTCTTTCATTTTATCATTGAAGCAGTCCCTTATTCATGCATTTTCTTTGTTGTTTCACATATTTTCAAATGCTTAACATATGCTTGAATGTTCTTCCTTATATGCATTAACTATGTTCATAGTTTTTTTTTTTTTTTTTGCATTTTAATAAGTCTCATAGCACAAAAATTCTATCTTGGAAATTCCAACATGCTTTTTTTTTTGCTTAAATATGTTCATGTCATCTTCCATAGCATGATTTTTTATGACATTCATGGAGTCATTATTTTCACGCACCTTATTTGTCACTTTCTTACCTTTTTTAGCCATCTTTTTATGCCCAAATCTCATATTTTGTGTTTGCATGTGTTATCCATGTTCACCTTTATGTATGTTGTATTTTGTTCATAACATCTCTGTCAAGATGCTTACTTGTTTGCTAAAAATCAGATTTTCAACAAAATTTCCAAGTTAAGTGCATGTTACCTTCAATAGATGGAGAATAGCATAGATTTAATATTTCCACAAAATTGATCTTCAAATCTTAGGGACAAATTAAACATTTCAAATCTAGATTCATGGTCAAATCAGTTTAAAGATGTTGTTTTTCAAATAAAAATGACTTTTTTAGTTGAAAAAATTATTTTTGAACCATAAATGGTTTTTCTAGAATTTTTTGATATTGTCCTTAAAAAAAATCAAATTATCTTTCCAAAGGTGTCTCTTGGCCTCGAATAATCTCGAATGAGAGAGTTATGATTTTTCAAACCTTTGTTGTCTAAACCTCTAAGACCAGCACATTACATTCCATTTGGGCCTTGTCAGTCCATCCAAAGATTTTTCTATATAATTTAAATATTTTCCCAAAAATTTCACAAAATTCCTTTCCAAGAAAGTATTGTTTACAATTTAACTATTCTAGATGAACTAAAAATGATTTTTCAAAGTCCATCATGCCCTTTCCCTTGTACACGCTACTAGTGTCAAGACATACCTAATTTCAAAAAATTTATTCTACCTAGAAAGTGATTTTCTAGGATTTTTGAAATATTTTTATATTAATCCTTGTTAAGTTATCTTTCTAATAGTACTTCATTCACCCTTTGAAGCTTTCGGACTGAACCTAGAATAAATTCAAGAAAAGAGATGACATAATGGTGTTTCCTGTTTCTAACTAACTTTTTGAAACACCTTTATAGAAACATTTAAACGTCTCAAAATGCATCCAATTAGTTCCCCTACAACGCCAGCCTTTTAGGCTCGAATCAAGGCTTACCACAAAAATATATTTTATTCAAATTCCTTTTTTTCTAAAATATCCATTCTTTTTAAAACATAAAAAATTTTCATGTTTAGGGATACTCCAACCCCATCTCTCCAAGGGGATATTCCAACCCCATTTTCCACCTAAAAAACTTGAATTTTCTCTCTTGAATTTATTTGAGAACTTTAATTATTTTCTTAAAACATCAGTAATTTTATCTTTAGGGATACTCTAACTCCACCAATCTGAAGGGATACTCTAACCCTATTTTTCATCACAAGACTTGAATTTTCCTTCTCAAATATATTCGAAATTCTTAATTATTTTCTTAAAATATCAAAATCTTTATCTTTGTGGGTACGCCAAACCCACTTTTTTGCAGGGATACTCTAACCCTACTATTACCTTAAAATTAAAATATTTTCTCTTTTTCGGATACCTTGAGTTGTTTCAATTAAAACCCTTTTTTACCCCTCAAATTACCACTGAATCTAAATACATCTCCAAATTATCATTTGATTATTCTTTAATAATCGAAGACAATTATGAGATACATCCCCATTGTCCCTCTTTTTTTACATTTTTTTTACTTGTGAAATTATTATATTCTTTTCATTTTACTAACATGTTTCCTTTTTGTAGTGACCATCATGGATTCATATTTAAAATTTGTTTTCAAAAATTTTACAAGGAAATGTTCAATGTCAATATCTCCAATGCATAATATGGAATATCCAAATTCTTAAAATTCAATTTGAAAATTATTTCATACCTGTGCTCCTCATACCTCTACAACGAATAGATGATATAAAGTTTTCTATCAAAACCCAGATTTACAATTTCTATAAAAGTTCATGCATTAAAGGAGATTTTATCTAAATAATGACCAAATAGAGATGATTAAGCTAAAACTGAAGCTAGATATGTAAGCAAATACTGATTTCAAGCGTATCCGGAACCCAACTAATGAATCTCTAGATCTTGTAAACCTTAAAATCAAATTTTTGAGTTTTGTAATTTGAAATATTATTTTCGATAGGTATTCGATCATGCCTAGCCCAAAATGATCGATGGTGACTCTAAATTTATAGTTACTTTGCTATAACTTTCCTAGACTAGTAGGACAAGAGATTCATTCAACAATATCTCTTCCCTACATATTATCATGCTTAATCCAAATCCTAACCAAGGGATAACTCAAAAGGCTCAACTACACCACCATATATATCTTTTAAGTTGTGCGTGCCCGCTTCGATCGTCCGAAAAGAGAAAAAAAAAAGGCATGTGGTGACAATTTCCTAAACCATTTAGGAAGCTCGTTTTCCAATTTTTTTGAAGTCCTAGTAATTAATCAGATTTAATTTAATTAAGAAAACAATTTTTCTTTTATGGTTAACATTTATATAAATCATAATCAAATAGGATTAATTATTTAAATTAAATATATTTTTTAATTAAACAATTTAATTGAATTTTAATTCCATGCTTATTAAATTATCGAATTCATATCAAATATAATTTAAGAAAAATTATACAATTGGATAATTAGGTGTTTGATGATAATAAGAAATGTTTATGGAATTCAACCTTTCAAGGAGGTGATTATGCCAACCTCTTGCTAACATTTAGCAAATATTTTTTTTAAAAAAAAAATTCAATTATCTTGATCTTATCATATCAGACTTAAAATTTAAAGAAAATCTAAATGAATCCTATTCCAACCAGGAGAAAGCAACGCAATAGGTTTCCTAGTCTTAGTAGGGTTTAGTTCTTATCCTGCTTCCCATTCAAGTTATCCTTGTCCAACACAAATTATATCATCTTCCTCCCATAAATCCTTTGAAAATACAACATATTTGCAACAACATCTTGTTGACATGCATGCCGCACCAATGAACCAATAGTGAAGATGAAGTGTCGCACACATCAAGTATGTCTAATGCATGGGATATTGCTTGAAATTAATAAATGTTTTCAACAATAATTTTATCCTAATTTTTCCAACAAGTATTATGGACTTTTGATGACACTTTTAAGGAGGAAAAACAAGGAAAAAGTCACACTAATAGCTATTGAAAATTTTAACACCATCAAAGTACTGAAACAAAGCCATCTTAGCGACAATTAACACTAAAACATTAATAAATAACTCTAATGTCAATTTAATTAGAAAAAAACATATTTTAAAAAATTAACATTAATAATAAACATGGATAAACATGTTAGAAAATTAAAAACGAAAAAAAATAATTTCTTTAATTTTTATTTAAAAAATAGATGAAAATAGCATCAAAACAACCTCAAAAGCTTAAGACATGCTAGGATTTTAGTCCAACTTAATTAAAATGATTTTAATAAATTATTTAAACTCTTTAAACATGATTAAAGCCCAAAAATACATGCTGTCTAGATTTAAAATTAAATAAAAATAAATTTTCAAGAATTTTACCAAAACCAAAAAATCATTAAATCAACACACTAATTAATCAGATTGATCATAACCAAAAATCGACATGCTAGACCACATGTAATCTACAAACTTTAGGCTCTGTTACCAATAAAAAGGAAATCTGGGCTCATGCTTAGCAATATAAACGTAAAAATTTAACTAAAATTACACATACATAGTGAAAAGTAAATAGAAAAGTACCCAAATCTCTTCAGGATCTCAAAAAGAGATGTGCATGTGATCAAATAGTTGTTTAAAACAAAGATTTGATAGAAACATTACCTACTTAGATACTCGTAACTTTGAGTATGATGATCCCTGAAAAAATGAACTATGGCTTAATTACTTTAATCACTATTTACGATTATAAGCAATGTAATTGTCTTGCCTATAACGGTGATTCACACAGATGCCTATTAGAGTCTTCATGAGGTTTGGTGGTTCTCTAATGCTAGATAGAAGGCTTCTCAAGCCTTAACCAAAAGATATATAGCCAACAAGTTTAGATCTAAAGTGATTTAGGAACAATTCCTATCGTCACATGCCTAACCTTTAAAACTTCAGACGATCCGAAGGGCATAGCACGCTCGACTTAAAAATAAATGATGGATGATTATGATTAAGCCTTTGAGCTATCCCTTGATTAGGATTTGGATTAGGCATGATGATATGAAGGGGATAGGGATCATCGGATGAGTCAATCATCCAACTGGACCCAGATGACCACCACGAAGTGGCCATAAAGTTAGATTCATCACCGATCATTTTAGGCTAGGCAAGATTAGACGCTATTAAAAATAATATTACGAGTTACAAAAATTGAAACACTAATTTCAAAGTCTACAAAGTTCAAGGATTTGTTAGTTGGGCTCGAGAGTTGGTTATGCATGGGGAAAGCCTAGCATCCCAGCAATGCCTGAAATTGGTACCTACTAAGTGTATCTTACTTTGGTCTAAGTTAAATGGGTTCCATTTGGTCTCTATTTAGATATAATCCTCTTTAATGCATGAAGTTTTGAAAAACGTGTAGGGTTTTTTATTAAAAAAATTAGATTACCTATGTGCCTCAGAGGTGTAAGGAACATAAGGATTTTTTATGAAAATAATCTCTGGATTAGATTTTAAAAATTGGATGTTTCGTAGTAGGCACTTGAGAGATACCAAGACAAAACATCACCTCACAAATTTCATTAGAAAATGAATTTTAAATATTAATGCACAATAAGATGACAAAAAGAAACAAGTTAGAGATACGAAAAATAAGAATACAAAAATATCATGAACAAGCAATCACAAACAAAAAAAACACAAAAAAAAGAAGGGTGATCGAAATGTATCTCATAATTGCCTTTAATTATTAAAGAATAACCCAGATGACAATTTTAGAGACCGGTCTAGATTGGATGGTAATTTGAAGAACAAAGATAATTTTTATCAAAACAGTTTAAGGCATCTGAAAGAGAGAAAATTTTAAATTTTTGAGGTAAAGCAAGGTTGGAGTATCTTTTCGAAGAAGCAGGGCTGGAGTGTCCCCTAAAATAGAGTTATGAAAATAGTTAAGAATAAAGAAAAATTTTTTATTATTATTATTTTTTTAAAAAAAGAGGTTGGAGTTGTGAGGGAGACTCAGCAGGTGCATTTCTCGACATTCGAACGTCTTGATAAAAGAAGGCTGAAAAATTAGGTTAAAAATAGGGGGTAACATAGTGTCATCTCCGTTTCCAGATTTTTTTTTTTGGGTGTATCCAAATACTTCAAAAGGTAAAGGAGATAATGTTAGAAAGGTAACTTAACGAGGTTTAATATCAAAATATTCCAAAAATTCTAGAAAATCACATTCTAGGCAGAATTAATTTTCAAAATAAGGTTCATCTCAGCTCTGGTAGCATGTAAAATCAAAGGGCATGAAGATTTCCCAAAATCATTCTAGGCTTATTCGGGATCATTAAATCATGGATAATCCCTTTTCAGAAAGGGAATTTTGTGAACTTTTTAGGAAAAACATATGGAAAGTTTCTAAAAAACCATATGATGGGCTGAAATAGCCCAAACAGAGTGTTGCACGTTGGTTCTAGGGGTTTCAAATAACAAAGGTTCGAAAAAACATAACTCCCTCGTCCATGATGATCCATAGGCAAATAAGACATCGCTAGAAAGGTAATTCGATTTCCTTTAAAAAAAATATTAGAAAAATCAAAGAAATATTTTTTGGCTTGAAAATGATTTTTCAAGTTTAGACTACAGTTTTGCCTAAGCAAAAACAAGAGGATTATTCAATATGCTAGTTTTTTCAAAGATAGACTCAGGCCTAGGATGTCTAAACGCATACGATAAAAAGTAACACAGGCTCTACAAGTTCATTCATTCCACAATCTGATAGTAGTTTGAGATAATGGAACAACTCGTTGACCATGTCATTAAAATGAAAATGAGACTTAAGATCAAGGATTAATACTAAAAAAGATATCCCTTTTTTGAAAACTTATTTCATCATGAATCTAGAGTTAAAATGCTGATTTGCCTCCAAGATTGAGGTACCAATTTGATAAAAACATTAAGTCTATGCTACTTCATCTATTGAAGGTAACATAAACTTAACTTGGGGAAGTTTTTTTAAAAATCAGTTTGTAAGAGACAAGTAAGCATTTTACTGGAGATATCATGAACCTAAATACAGCACATACAAAGATAAACATGGATTAAACATGCAAAGAAATAAAGATGACATTTTGACATGGAAATGGGTGACATAGATATAGGAATATGACAAATAGGATGCATGGAGATGATATAAACATGTTTCAATAAAGAAGTGGATGTTGGAGTTGTCAAGACAGCATTTTTATTTCATGAGCCTCCTTAAAAATACAAGAAAAATTTTAAACATACCTAAGACATGTCAAGGTGACCACTTAAATATCTAATGGATATGTGAATATGGAAGAAATATGGCAAAAGATGCATGAACAGAAACTATGTAATGATGAAAATAAAGTATGGTGAGTTTATATATTCCACAACATCAAGGTGTCAAGAAGGTCATCAAGATCCTAAGACTACCATAACCAAGGTAATAGAGATGCATGGGAGTATTAGAAGGGTCAGGGCAACATAAAGGGCTCACTAAAATAAAATGGATGATCAAAACAAAAAATATAAGGCAAAAATTATACTAGTAAAAGCTTGAAGTTTCCTCTTTTTTTAAGGTAGTGACTTTAAGCATAATTTTTTCCCTTTTTTTGCTATTGTTTAGTACGAAAGAGTGAAAGGAAAAAGCTTTCTAGTAATATGGTTGTTAATGGGGAGTTTTGAGAATGAAAATATGTGAAAGGTTGAGTTTTTAAAGGTGTTCTAGTGGTGGTTTTAGGAAGCTATGGCAATGGAGGTTGGTTGATGGTGAAAGGTAACGGAATAGTGTTTTGGTGAGTTTTTTAAGCTAAAATGGTTGGAGGATTTATGAGATGATGAGGAGTTCTTCGGGGCTTGCTGGAAAGATTCTTTAATAGCTAAGAGAATTTTTTTTCTAAGATAGCTGGTCCTCTTTTTTTCTGTTCAACCTTTTCTTTCAGAAGATAATGCAAAAGGTATTTTTTATTTTTTTCTGCACCAGGGGAAATCTCCAGCTACCACGCTTAGTTGATTCTCTCCTTATTGGTTCTACCATGCTGAGCAAAGAGGCAGAAAGGTTGTGAAAGCCTGCAACTAGAGATACGCCTACCACACCCTCTTACACATATAGATCTTATGAAAGTGACCTTTGTCATTAATTGTTTGGAGTCCAAAAATTTCTTAGAATCCATTAATGAACCCATAGTTGAGCTTTGCAATGTTTTATGATAGTTCCTTGGTGCAAAAACATGTTTAAATCAGGTTTTCAAAGGCTTAAAATTGGCTCAAACTAGGTAAAAATACCTTAGTGTATCGATATGAGACATGTTGTATCGATACACAAAGTACTTTTTACACCCAAGTATCGATACAATGAGTCATGTATCGATACTAAGAGCAAAAAATGTTTTCAGTCTCGATACTTAGAGACTAATATCAATACTCTATGGATTTGTATCAGTACTCATGCTTGTGCATCAATACATTTTGCCAAAAATCATAACTTTAGCTACTGCTAAGGCCTATATCGATACAAACATGCCAAGTATCAATATGCACCTTGGGTATTGATACCAAAACCTCTTGTATCAATACTACATTCAAGTTTTTTGCACCATAAAGGCCTCGTATTGTGCCCCAATATAACTTGTACGTACAAGTGGCTTCACGATATACCTTAACTTGGTCACAAACAATGGGAAATTGATTTGTATATCATTTGAATAACCTTGGTGACACCATGAAAAGTGGCTTTTGATGCCTCATTTTTATATTTTCTTTAATACGGCCCATATACATTTTAGACCTTCCTAAAAAAATTGTTTTCCCCGTTGCCATGTCGCCTAATAGTGCTTGGCGACACAGCACCCAACAGTCATCCCTCAGCTTTTTTTTTTTATTTTTTGATTTTACTATCTTTTACCTAACTCCTAGGATGCCAAAAACTAGTTTGAACAAAATAAGGTGTCTACAATTCCTACACCTATTACGCAAAAACAAAGAAAAAAATAGCTCTATAAAAAGTAACTATTTTGTGCAAATCTGAGTAAACCAATACAAAATCTTGATTTTTTTTTATCTTGGTTAACTCTTTTAAGATAGAAAACTGATTTGTACTTTTATTGTCATAAAAAATTATCCCAGATCCATCAAAAATTAAAGATTGAGCCCACTTGCTTTGAAAAGCTGAATAGTTATGTTACCCTGCTTAGGAAAGTCTAAAGGTTGGTGCCTAAGGTTTTTAAAAATCTTATATTAGCCAATTCAACCTAATAATGTACAGTAATACATTTAAAATTAGGCTAAGTTTAACTAATAGGTTAACTGAACCCATTATTAACATACCTTAAAGGTGTCACCAATTTAAAATGTTTCTTAAAGTTCAATTAAAACTATTTTAATTAGCTTATCCATGATTAGGCCTTAGAGTCACTCATTAGTATTCCAGCCTAATAACATACTAAGGATAGCTATTCCATGTGTCTAGCACTTTAGCAAGCCCAACTTGGAGTAGTTTATAATTAAACTCCCTTGACTTGATAATTAGGGCTTTTAGCCCAACCTCTTAATTTACGTATTAGATAATTTAATTTATAATTAAATTTTCTAACCTAAGTAAAATAATTTTTGATACATAGTTTTAAGGATAATATATGGGTACTTCTTTTGTCGAAACAAGTTCAATGAGCATGGCCCGTAGAAGAACTCCATTTGATATAAGCTATTTTAGTGTCTATGGAATATTGTTTCATGTGTCAATCATGTATATTAATCCTCAAACTTATGATACTAGGTAATGATGTATGGAAAGTGTCACGTTTTGATTCCATCACGAATAGGTCCACAATAAATGGATGCTTATGGTAAGGTGGTTTTGGTTATGGCATGAATCATAAGAGATGGATGAGTGATCTAAAGAATATTCACCACTTTAAGTGACATTAGAGACATTCCCATTTGTTATATGCTTTGGTTAACTTGATAAAGTCATTGGCGAATCATGATGACTTTAAAAGAAATAGTTTTTCCAAAATTCAAAGGGTTAACTAAAATGCTACAAGAACTAATATGGATTGATACCTAAGTAAACATTGCACCATGTTTATGGTTTTTCCAGGATATCAGGTGAAAGGACTAAAATACATTGAGAGGGTAATTGCTGAAAGATTTCTTTGAAGTCATATTAACTCTTCAACATTTACGCGATCATAATAGGTTGCTAGATCCCACTCTTGATCTATGAATATAATTAATCTAATTAATTATATTCATTGCCAACATACCGGGAACCTGATTGATCACACATAATAAGATGATAGATCATATTAAAATCATGATATAATTAAGCATGATTTAATTAAATAAAGGTATTATGAGGATTTAATTGAATAAGTTTAATAAAAAATAATTTAAGACATAAATTATATTTATAAAATCTAAATAGAGATGTCTTAATGTGATAATAAAGATAAGAATATATTATCAAAATAACATCAATTGACAAGGTTTTAACGATAATATTAAATCAAGCCAAATACTTATATTTGGAAAATTAAATAAATAACTGGATAACTATTTAATTTATTATTTAATATTATTTAAAAGAAGTAAAAATTGTTTTACTTGGATTAAAAAATTAAATTATGAATTAAATTATCTAACATATAATTAAAAGGTTAGGCTAAAAGCCTTAATTATCAAATGAAAAGAGTTTAGTTGTAAGTGGGCTTGCTAATGGGCTAGGCACATGGAATAGCTATCCTTCGTGTTCTATTAAGCTAAAATATTAATAAGTTACTATTAACACTCAATCTATGTTTTCTATCAGATTTACATTTAAATTACTATCCATTTACATGTACATCTCTTCCTAAGATCTTGAAAAAATTTTGGTACTTTCTGTTTACCTTTCATTGCGTACATTTAATTTTGATTAAAATTTTTTATTTATATTGATTAGCATGAGCCTAGATTTCTCTCTCAAGATTAGCACCCCATGAAGCCCTAAAGAGTACCATCTAGACATAAATTATCTTAGTTTTGATTTTTTCAATTTTAAATTGTCATTTATTTGAATATAATCCTTTTTATTCTTATATGAATTTGATTTTTGTCAGAAATCTTGATTCCATTATGTAACTAAGAGGTGTAGTGAAACATGGTGCTAAAAATATTTATAGGATTTATTTGAAGTGAATGATCCATATCAAGCACTCAGAACTTGAATTTTTTGATTATTTACATGAAATAAAATTTGTTTTACTTGGATTAGAAAATTTAATTAGGAATAAAATTACCTAACATGTAATTAAAAGGTTAGGCTAAAAGCTTTAGTTATCAAATGAAAGGAGTTTAGTTGTGAGTGGACTTGCTAATGGGCTAGGGACATAGAGTCGCTATCTTTCATGTGCTATTAAGCTGAAATATTAATAAGTTACTATTAAGGTTCAATCTTGGACAAGCTAACTAAAATAATTTTAATTGGGCTCCAGGAAACATTTCAAGTGATGTCATTTTTTAGGTATAATAGTAATGGGCTCAGTTGACTCATTAATTAAGCCTAGCCTAATTTTAAATATATTACTATACATTATGAGGTTGAATTGGCTTGGTTGACTGATTAC
>JBBYHO010000010.1:4291277-4314098 GCA_038382025.1 Adansonia gregorii | reverse complement strand
TATTTTATTTTATTTAAAATTGATTAAACCTTAATTCGAGCCTAACATGACCCATATATGACTTATGATCTTACTGGGATATTGGTCGCGTTCATTCTGAGCCTTCCAAATGCCATAAAATGATGGCCCATGATAATTGATTAAATTTGGCTAAGGTTAAAAATAGAGGACTACATTGTGTTGTTTACTTTCCTAGTTTTATTTCGAATTAGTTCAAAGGCCTTATAGGGAAAACGTGATACCGTTAGAAAGGTGATGCAATGAGGATTAATATCGAAATATTCAAAAAAATCTAATAAAAAAACATTCTAGGAGAAAATATTACTTAAAAGTCAAATTCGGTTTAGCATTAACAATAATGCAAGGGAACAGTTAAGCAAACTTTGAAAAATCACCCCAGACTCATTTAGACGCAAAATATTGCAAAAGATACCTTTCCAGAAATGAAAGTTCATCTAGTTTTCAAGGAAAATATTTTAAAAAAATCAAGAAAAATCATTTGTGGGGTCAAAAATGGCCCATAATAAGGTGTAATCGCTAGTCTTAAGGGTTTCAAACAATATGCATTTGAAAAACTTTAACTTCTTCATCCAAACCCATATAGGGCCAAATAGAAAGTCATCAAAAATATGACTTGATTTCCTTTGAAGAAAAAATTCAAGAAAAATCCAAAAAAATTTGTTTTAAGAATCACAAATAATTTTTTAAGTGGGGTCAAGCTACTGTCAGTTGTTAAAAAGAACATTTTTTAGGTTTTAAGTTTTCTAGTCTCAAATTGATCAATGGACATGCAAATATTTTCACTAAAGGTCCATTAAGTAGGTCCACTAGTTCATTTGAGGTTTTAAAGAATTTTGGCTAGTAAATGACCTATTGGCCCAGCCATTTAGCCCTCACAGCCACTAAACTCAACATTAAAGTATTTTATCAAATAAGTGGTAAACTAATTTAAGATGATATAAAATAATATTTATTTAGCCTCATTTCTCCATGAGTCCAAGTGTTAAATGTTTGATTTTCCCTAAGCTTGATAGCATCAAGAGGTTAAAATCATGGACTAAGGTTAATCCCATAATTTGAGTTAACCTTGGTCTTTCTTGGGGTTGTTCTAAAAATCGGTATAGCACATCAAGCAAGCATTAGAACAAACATATCATGAACTAAACAACATGTCAAAGGAATCAAACAACAAAAGCATGGCAAAGCATCACTAAAAGGCATTTTAACAAGTAAATCATTAGTAAAAAAATGTCAGTAGTAATAAAACAGCATCAAAGCATACTAGAAAGAATATACCTCGTTATGGATCATGAAACAAAAATCATTTGGGCATAATATAAGGGTTGGTCAAATAGAACATGATTAAAGAAAGAGTGTTTGTCAACAAATGATATCGAACATAAAACCAAAGCAAGTATCATTAAGAAAAATGCATGATTTCCTTAAGAGGTCATGGTTTCATAAAAGACTTTCATAAAATTGAATTGCAAAGATATTGAAAAAGAAAAACAATAAAGGGAAAATGGATGAGAAAGTACACCAACAATGCTCTTAAACCCTTGTTAGTTTTTCCTTTTGACTTGTTTGTTCTCCCCCTTACTAGCTCTTGACTATTCTTCCCTTTCTCTTATTTCTTTTTCGTGCTTTTTTTTTCTGTTTTAGGTTTTTCTTAGGGAGCTAACTAAGAAATTTTAGGGGCTAAGCATTGTTTCCAGCAAAGAAAATTTTTTTGCTTTTATAATGCCTTAAACAATAAACAAAAGACCTAAAGAAGGGGTTTTAATGTAGTTTGGTATACAAAAATGATGAGTCACAAGAAATATAGATGTGTTTTCAACCTTGAATTGGTTGATGTACCAAGACATGGGTACCAAGTAAAATGCCTTTTTTATTCAAAATTTTGCTAAGGCTAAATAGGCCTTTAAAAATCAAGTTAATCCAACCCAATAAATCCAAAACTAATTAAAATAACCTTAATAAGGCTTGACATGAGTTTAAATGATTTTTGGAACTAAACATGTAGCCTAACTTGTATGTTGGATAGTGATCTGTAATACCCAGCCCAATAAAAATTCTTGACAATAAAGCCTAATTTCTTAAACTTTGTCAATCAAGTTCACCATATACTTTTATTAAAATATTACAGGTTTTTACAAAATTTGAATAAAAGTGAGAAAAAAATCGATAGTTTTAGTTTCATTATTTGAAAACAAAATGACCAAAAAAATAAGGGAAAAAAACCTTAAAGGAGTAAAGAAAGCTTGGGATTTTGAGATAAAGCCAAAATCGAAGGTTTAAGGTAATATTTAGCCTAATTTCATTAGGTTAAATACAATACCTCTATTCTAATTTGGTCATTCATTAACTTTTAAATTATTCTTGTAATTCTGGTCATTTTACAACAACATGCTATGTACTGATAGAAAGATTTCATCATGAGCTTTCTAACAGTTCTTGTGGCAACTTTATCAAATTTATTTAGGAGAAATGATTTTTGCTATTCTAAAAAATAAGTTTTGATAGTTTCACCAAAACCAAAATTGGGTCAACGGAAATCCATTTTTTGGTGACCATTTTGGTAGAAACATAGATGGATTTTTATAATATAAAATGTAATCGTTGTAATCTGGTCAAATGAGTCTCATGCTATGAGAAATGAAATCCCAAAATTGGCTAGACAAATAAGGAAATCGTGAAAATTCTAAGTAGATTATGATGATTTTAAAATTTTTTACCCATGAAACTTAGGCTATATGAATCTATTTTTGCCAAAATAAAATTTTATATTATATTAGTACATTTTTACTATGAAATTATTTTTTAAAACATCATCAACGTTTGCACAGATTTAGAGTTTTATTGGCTTTAAGTAAGCCAAATGATTTCTGAAACCTAGAATTTTAGTAATCGTTGATGATTTCATAACTTTTAGCTTTTAAAAAATGATATTCTGACCGGTTTTATTACTAAAATGAATTTTTCTTTTGCTGGGTGACATTTGAACTTCACTTTGGTACCAATTACTTATCTAGAATCATTCTATTGTGTTAGATATGACTACCTAAAGTAAACAAAACAATCATAAAAATTTAAAATTTTAGCATTGCGTAAAATTCCATTTTTAATTATTTTAAAAGTTATTTTCTTCTAATACTAGATTTATTTTTGCTAAAAATAGTGTAAAGTTTGAATATTTGAATTTTATTAAATTTTTGCATAAATAAATATATTTTTACTAAAGTGTTTTTAAGTCGCTATATTTTTTAAAATTAGATTCTTATAAAGAAATTTTCACCAAAAAAAAATCAAATTTAACTAATATTATTATTTTTCATGACCATAAGTAATTTTCTTATTGATTTTGTATAGAAGCATATATTTTCTAATTTTTAAATATTTTTATATTTTTTAAAATTATAAAGGAAGTAATTTGGTCTCTTAAATAATTTCGATTGATGAAGAGTTACCACACACTCGAAGTGTCTAAGAATGATTTGTGGAATGCTTGATTTGTTTACGTAAAATTGATAAGTTTAGTTTCTAATTTATAGTCTTTAAATTAATAGGCTTCAAAAAGTCGAGTTCATTGCTTCTTGGTTGCAGTTTAGCAAGATCGAATAAGTGATTGATATCCTTTTAGTATTTTGACACCTAAAAATTAGCCTAATCTTGCTTATATTTTGTATATAATATATAATATTTTGCCCTTTCTTCATTAAATGGGATTAAGCATGCAAAGTATGTATCACCCTTTAATATGAATTTAGAACTTGATTTTGTACTTTGATTTGATCTCTAGATATGATTTTTGTTTAAGTATATATATATGTATCTAATTGTTTATCTATAATTTTGAATACAGTTTAGTGAGGAAAATGCTTGGAAAAAAAATATGGAATTTGCTTTGTATGAAAATTGTTTTGCCTATTGTTTTATATAGTTGAGCAATCTAAAAATATATGTTTTGTTTTGATTTGTCTTCTAGTATGACTATGCTCTAACCCTATTAACGGAGGTTAAACGTTGGCCATGTTGACATGTACTTTGTGATTAAAAACTAGTTTCAATCTTGCCACTAGTTTATAATAGTAATTTTTGTTTCGAAACATGCCACAGATTAAGAATAGTGGTTTTTGTTCAAACTATGCCATCTATTTAGAATAGTAGCTTTGTTCTGTTTAGTGCAATTATGTGGTTGCTTCTAATATGCTTCTGACCTATGCCACAAGGTTTAAATGTGATCTTATTATGTTACATGAGACTAATAAAAATATGATTTTGAAATAATTTGGTTAATTTTGTTTTTTGATAATATGATTTTGAAACTAATAAATTTACTAAAATATTATATTGGCCAATTTTATCTTTGAATCATCACTATTTATAATTTAGGTCTAAATGTTTTTGTAACATGCTTAATCTAACATGGGGGCTATCTATTACTTGCTGAGTATTCATACTTGTTCCTTAGTTTCCTTTTCTTTTCTAGATTCTAATTTATACATATTTGGAATTCAATTGTAAAAAGAGGAATTGTTAGTAAGTTTAACATCTACTTATGGAACTTGAACATGAGTAATATTATATTAGATTTAGCTGTTTTGTTAGTTAGCTATAGTACTTATTATTTTCGACATGGTGTAATATTAAACATTTATAGACTTATGGTTTTGTTAGTTATAAATTTTGGAGACTTTTGGAGTTTTCTAATTTCAATTTAGTATGATAATTGTTGCCTTGCATGCTTATGGGATTTGTCTCATAAACATTTTAAATCACCCGATTTGGACTGTGACAATTAGTGGTATCAGAACTTAAGTTCGTAATGCTATGAATTTTAGAGTTCTTAGTACGATTAATATATATGCATTAAGTTTGAAATTTTGATAAGAAAGAAGTTCGGTTAATTTTGATAAACTAATATTGATAAGTTGCAAGTTATGGATTTTTTGTGTGAGCTTTAATAAAATAACTACTTAAGCACAAGCTTGTTGTACGAGAGGATTTGATCTTCATAGATTTTATATAATTGAGGTTAGACTTTCAAATTTTAGTGGGCTATTATGAGTTTTTACTTATGCGACCTTGATAATTCTTTCACCATGATGTTGATTGTATATCTTGGAGTCAAAGTATGAAATTGAATGAGAATAAGATAATATATTTGTAATGAAGCAACTTTGAGAATGATTCTTGATCAATTATATATTTCGTGATTATTAATTATTTAAGAGCGAATTTTAATCTTTTGAGGTCAAAAGGGTTGAAGTTAGAATTTTGATTTATAGAGATTTGGAGTTTTATGGATATTCGCTGAATCTTTAACTACCAATCTAATTATAGTTTTAATAAGACTAAAGTTTGAAATACTAAAATTGGAGAGTAATGACATTTGGAATTTAAGGTATTTACTGGTGTTAGTTTTTAGTGGACTCTTTCATGTTGGATTATGTTATAAACTTTTATTAGTGATCAATTTGATTTTAAATGCAGATGAAGATATACAATGAATCTGATGTGGTTTTGATTTCAAGAGTGATGTTGTAGTTTGATTAAAAGATATCTACGATTATAATGATTGAATATTATATTTGTAGATTTGAGTTTCAAATCACCCATTTGTGTTGAATTAATGTTTCGATGCATTAAGAAGCTATTTCGTCAAATAGATGCGGTTTTATTTTAGAGAAAAAGGTCTAAACTTGGTTATTTGAATTGAAGTTCAATGTTTTTATATATATGTTAGAGTGCAAGGAATTTGAAATAGTCATTATGGTTAGTTGCAAATATAATTTTAATCGAGTGATATTATAAGAATTCTTGATTTGAAGACTATTAATTATCATGTGCAACATTTTATGGTTTTGTGAATATGAGTAAAGGTCTTAAAGTTACGGTTAAAAAGAGGTCTTTACTATTGAAATTGATTTGGAATAAGTATTATTAGTGATGATTTTCTAGATTAGTTATGAGTATGGAATTGGCTTTAAAGCATTTAAGAAAATCCATAGATTATGCTAAGAATGCTTATATTTTTTATTTTTTAAATATGTTTTTATTTTAATTTTTAATAGCCTAATATATTTTTTATTGTGTTTTTTGTCAATATTTTTTAAAAGTGCATGGTATGGTATGACTTTTATTCTGAAAGTATTTTAACAAGTTAACAACTAATAAAATAAATTCATAACTGTTATTATAAAATATATAATCATATTATAAAATATAAATATTATCTTAAAAAATTATTCGGATTGGACTAGACCCGAACTTAAAATTTTTATCTAAAATCTAACTCATTTTTCAAATGAACTTTATTTCTTTTTCAAATCTATTTTTTGGGTATAATACTTTTATTTAAATCCTTAAAAAAAAAATCTTAAGTGTATTGTGGACCTCTAGATATCCTAAGAAATTATCAAACTTCTAGTTTGATAGATTTTTTTTTTTTTGACTGCTGTATAGTAAATACCTTGGAAACGTTGTTATTTTCTATCACTAAAAAAGTTTGCTTGATACGATTAAAAATACTAAAAAGAATAGAAATTGAGTTTAGAGTGTATTATGAGAAGAATGAGAGATAGTAAAATAAAAAATACATATCATATTTTATTTACAAAGATATATAATTCTAAATTAGAATAAAAATATATTATTTTAATTAAAAATAAGAAGAGAAAAGGTAAAAAAAAATTTTACATCGACAAAATTATTCAAATATTAATAATTTTTGGATTTTTTAAAATAATTTTTTTACAAAATATTTCCCACCTTGATGAGGGATTGAGTGGGCTGCTTCCCACCCTAATGTTGTAAGAAAAAAAGGAGAAAAAAAAAAAAGCAGGGTGGGAAAGGAAATTTGAGGCGCTTGAATTTGTAAGATTTGAGTGAACAATGGCAATCATCTGCTAATAAACATTTGCCCCCTGCTAAAACTGCATACAATTTCCCTGTATTCTTATTTCGGCTTGATGTGAGCTTACTGTATAGTTTAGGTTTTTTTTTTTTTTTTTTAATCTTTACGATCACTTTGGATCTTGTCACAAACACCTGATCTGAAAACCAATGAGACAGTATCTGGTTCACTTCTTCTAGACCGCTTATGTGTGTATGTAGAACTGCAACAAATTTTCATGGAAACTAAATCTAGAAGTTCTGTCCAACAAGATTGAATCACTGATGGAAAAAATAAAGGATGTCCAAGTTTGCATTTATACTAGCTTCATAGCGCTACGAAGGTACGCTAATCAATTATTCATAGATGTTTCGAATTGCAGGAGAACCACGCAGGTTCATCCTCATCCTGGCTTTTACTTCAACCTATGCATCAATGATAAATGCCCTTTCTTTTTCTTGTAATAATATTAGGGGCGAGGGGCCGCCCACTCAATTGGGGGTTCCCAACTTACATCCCGAGGAATCGTCGGTTTAAGTGTTGATTTTTTAAAAATTATTTTTTATTTAAATTTAAAAAATATATTTTTTAAAAAATATGTTATAAAAAATATTTTTAAAAATAAAAATGATTAATATTTGAATAATTTTGTAAAATAGTTTTAGCCTAAATTTGTTCCATTCCCCTTAAATAATTTTTTAAATTTCTTTCATCCCGACTTCCTATAGGTTATCCTATGCTACGAAATAAATAACAAGATTATAAATTAGTTTTTTTATACAAATATTGTAACTTTTTTATTTCTCTATTTGCAATAATTTTAAAATTAATTCTTGAAATAAGTTAATTTTTACTTATGCTGAGGACTCAAACAAAAAACTGCCATAACAAAAAAAATTCAAAAAAGTTAAATTAACAAATAGTAATTAAATAAAATTAAAATAAAAAAATAATTTTAAAGAAAAAATAATATTTATTAAAATTATTAATAAAAAATTAAAATTATTAATTTACCTCTTTGGTCTACTAATCTACTCTCTTCATATATATATATATATATATTTTACACAAATTATGTATAAATATATAAACTGTCTATCGTATCAGAAGAAATCTAATTTTCTATGCATTTGTTATATCTTTCGAATTTCAAAAAATTTAGTAGTCATTAGTCAAATATTATCTCTTATGACAGAAGACGAGTTCTCAACACATTTTTTTTATAATAATAAGATAAATGATACAATTTTAGATTTATAATTGAATAAATATTATATATTTTTAATTTTTGATATGATAGTAATAATATATGCTGATATTTTAAAAGTATTATGAGTTTTTGATGTATTGTATGAGTATATTAAATTATTATAGATATAAATATATTAATATTTAAAAATTAGATATAAAAATTTAAATATATATAGAAGAAAGTCAATCAACAGATCAAAAAGAGGTAGATAAATCTCTTTATTAATAATTTCAATAAATATCATTCTCTTTTTTTAAATTATTTTTTTATTTTTACTTTCATTTAATAACTATTTACTACTTTTATTTTTTTATAATTTTTTCCAAATAAGCCTCTCGGTAACTAACCAACTCGATTGGTAAGTTTTCATCATATTTATTTTTCATTATTTTGGATGATGAGTTTTTAATGTAAAGTAAAAAATAAATAAATTTTTAAAATTAAATTAAAAACGATAAATTATCAAAAATAAAAAAATTATCAATAATGATATAAAAAAACTTTGTAAATTTTCTCGTCCAATTATTAGATGCCACGTCAACGTTAAAACAGCCTCTTGGTGACCCACGGATTTACCAGATTCGGCGAGCGCCTTTGCAACTCGGCCCTCCGTACCGGCTCCGAGTCTAGTCCGACAATCACGGCTCGGTTCGATTATAAAACAGTGCTTACTTCTACTAATCTGCGTTCAAAACCAACTCAGCCCCCCCCCCCCAACTTTTGCTGGACTTTTTAATTTGTCCTTTTATTTTTTGTGGTGAGAAATTTAGAGAAAAAATTATTCTCGCAGTTTGCTGCGTTTTTCTGTAATCCACGTGACTCCCTTTTCTCATCCTTTTTCATTTCCAATCTCCTGCATTCTGAATCTGAAATCAGGTACTTAATCTTCATTTTCAAACTCTAATCTCTTTTTTTAAAATCTTTAATTTCTTGGGTTTTTTATAGTATTATTTGGTTTGTTAATTTACATTTTTCTTTAACTTTTTGTCTTTGTGTTCTACGTTGCATTATTGTTGATTTTCCTGCAAAAAAAAATTATATAAGTAAAAGTGCTAGAAAGCAGAAACGATTTTCGCCTTTGTTTTTCCGACGATTTGGGCTATTTTGCGATTTTTCCTTTACAGTAGTGACTCAATGTTAGTTAAATTTTTTACTAACAGTGTTGATTAAACATACCCCTCCATAGTTTTCTTCTTAAGTTTCATGATTCTTACTTTTCTTTGATTTTCAGCCGAGAACTGGCAGAAAATTATCAAATCCGAGGCACCATGGAAGCAGACGACAAGTTTTTGAGCATAGGTATTCTTATAGTAGCCACGCTAGTGGTGGCCAAGCTCATATCTATCCTCATAATGCCCAGATCTAAGAAGCGGGTGCCACCAGTAATCAAAACCTGGCCGGTAATTGGGGGGCTCCTTCGATTCATGAAAGGGCCCATCGTGATGCTCCGGGAGGAGTACCCAAAGCTTGGCAGTGTTTTCACGTTGAACTTGTTTAACAAGAAGATAACTTTCTTGATTGGGCCTGAGGTTTCGGCGCACTTCTTTAAGGCTTCTGAATCAGAACTCAGCCAACAGGAAGTTTATCAGTTCAATGTGCCAACTTTCGGTCCCGGTGTGGTGTTTGATGTGGATTACTCAATAAGGCAAGAGCAGTTCCGTTTCTTCACGGAGGCCCTTAGAGTTAATAAACTTAAGGGTTATGTGGATCAGATGGTTACAGAAGCTGAGGTGAGCAATCGCTAGAAATTTGGTTTGTATTGTACTACATTTTTCTTTTTGTTTATATATATATATATGTTGTATATTATTTGATGACTCTGTACCTGACCATAATAAAGAAGCGACAACTATTCGATAGTGCTGGAGTATCTGACAAGGGAAAATAAAGTTTTAACTAACCTGGAGTTTGCATTTATGTGTTCGAGTAAATTGAGGTTTGGTGGATAATAAATGAACTCAGTTGATAAAAGTATTTTGCTATTTCATTTTGGATTATGTGGACTCGGAGATAGTCAGGAGACTTCTTAGGAGTCAGCGTCTCCGCAGTTTGTAAGTATAATCTGTACATGCTAATAAGTTTGTTTTGAATATTGATATTGCTTTCTTTAAAATCAAATAATGCTTTATATTTGTTGTTGTAGTTCCTGCATAAAACATATCTTTACCCTTCGTTTTATTTGATGAGTGAAAAGGAATATGCATTGGTGGCCTTTTTATTACATGATGATTTCCTTTGCATAAGGTGACGAAGTTTACTCCTTGGACTACTCTCATGAACAAAAAGGAACAAAGGTTGATAAAAACTTGGTACATCTAGTTTGGAGCAGTCAAACGCATGTTAGTGAGGATAAAATTTTGTGGCGTTTGTACTGAATTTGATGATCATTGTATGGTTCAATGTTACATACATACACGTTGTTCAAACTACGTAGTTGTGATTTTGTTGCCTAATCATTGCGTAATCGAGCAGGACTATTTCTCAAAATGGGGGGATAGTGGTGAGGTGGACCTCAAGTATGAGCTGGAGCATCTGATCATCTTGACTGCTAGTAGGTGTCTCTTGGGTCGAGAAGTACGTGATAAGCTTTTTGATGATGTGTCTGCACTCTTCCATGATCTTGACAACGGCATGCTCCCTATCAGCGTTATCTTTCCTTACCTGCCTATCCCTGCTCATCGCCGTCGCGACCGAGCTCGAAAGAAGCTTGCAGAGATCTTTTCAAATATTATTTCTTCCCGTAAAAGTGCTGGAAAGTCAGAGAACGACATGCTACAATGTTTTATTGAATCTAAGTACAAAGATGGCCGCCCAACTACTGAGTCTGAAGTAACCGGCTTGCTCATTGCTGCTCTCTTTGCTGGGCAGCATACCAGTTCTATTACCTCTACTTGGACTGGTGCCTATCTCTTCCATCACAAGGAGTTCCTATCTGCTGTGCTGGATGAGCAGAAACAACTAATGAAAAAGCATGGCAGCAAGGTTGATCATGATATTTTATCTGAGATGGACGCCTTGCATAGGTGCATTAAGGAAGCCCTGAGACTTCACCCTCCACTGATTATGCTTCTACGCAGCTCCCACAGTGATTTTAGTGTAAAAACCCGAGATGGGAAAGAGTATGATATCCCGAAGGGTCACATTGTTGCAACATCACCAGCATTTGCAAACAGGCTACCTTACATTTACAAGGATCCAGACACGTATGATCCTAATAGATTCGGTGTTGGGAGGGAAGAAGACAAGGCAGCAGGTGCTTTCTCATATATTTCCTTCGGAGGGGGCAGGCATGGTTGCCTAGGTGAACCGTTTGCTTACCTTCAGATAAAGGCTATATGGAGTCATTTGTTGAGGAACTTCGAGTTGGAGCTTGTGTCACCTTTTCCTGGGATTGATTGGAATGCTATGGTTGTTGGCGTGAAAGGAAAGGTGATGGTTCGTTACAAGCGGCGACAGCTTGCTGTTAACTAGCAAGATAATAGTTGTGGGTAACTAGCAGTTTTAATTTATTTTCTTTAGAATTTTGTTGGCCTTTTTTGTTCTGTTTTCAAACTTTTGTTGATTTGTGTTAACTGGAGCATTCCCTGGATTCTATTTTCGAATGGTTTTTGTCAATTGCTTTGATATTTTTTGATAAGTTCATGAACTAAGTTTGGTTTTGGTGTTGTGTACTTCTGTCTGATTCCTTTTTGAAGCAATAACTTTATTGTAGTCTTTTGATGTCTATCAGAAGCACTTCATGATTCTGTTTTAGTCTGACTAGATTTGGCTGGAGAAAAAGGCCTTTATTATCACCGTTTAATACCTAATACCCTGGAATAAGGGTTGTAATTTTTCACCATTCAGACTTACTAGAATTAGGTAACCAAATAATTAAAATGAGCATCCTAGGTCGGACTATCTAAACGAGGAGTTTTCATATGGATAGCAACGTGATCAGCAGGATGCCCTAGCTAAACTCGTCGCTATTCCTTGCAGTTGATTCTTTGGAGCTTTCAACCTTATCAGAATTGAAGATGGTCAAATGACGAAACTAGGGGGCTATCTTGCCACCAATCTCTGAGGCAAGTCTTAGCTCTCAACTGCTGGTTTTGTTCAGCAGGATCCCTACTCGCCAGTCAAGAATATAGGCCTCTGGAGTTCTTGCTTATAGTAGGGGATTCAAAAGCAAAAGCAGGGAAGAGAGTAAGTTACAGAGCCAGAATACCGCTTAGGCATTCTACTCGACTACATTGGTTCTTTACCAAAAGAAATCATGTGAATCAACTAGTTCCTTTGCAATGAATCTGAAAAACAAGCAACCACTTGAAGTTTTGAACCAATGTTAATGGCAGCGTGTGGAAAATCCGTCATCTTTCAATGACTGACTCTTGACATGAACATAATTATGACATCTCGTCACAAATGCATGGTGCAACCCGACTTGAGTCAGTTTACGAGTACGCTTCCCACTGCACATGCTGACAATAGTTCAAAGAAGGTTATCCATCCATCCTTTAATAATGATGGAGACTATAATTGTTGGCATGAAGTAAAAGTTTCATCTGCCAAAACAGTTGGGGGCAGAAAACTGAAAATCCAACCGTTTTCATCTATTCTACAGTAGAAAAAAATTCTGGGAATGACAAACTTTATCTGCGAAATATGTAGATAGATCAAGTCATTTAGCATTACCCAAAAATTAAAAAAAAAAAGGAACACTATAAACTCATCTTTTATATACATGAATGTCACAGAACTTTTGATACTAAATTTGAGGATTTGGACAGAATAGTCAATAAGACCCATTTCTTTAGACCATCACAGTTTGCAAGATAAAGAAGCGTCAAAAACTAAGAAGCGGATTTATCCTTTAGAATGAGACATCTCCAGTTTCATGAAAGATATCCTTCACATTCTTTGCTCAATGTTTTCCAATACTTTGAACCATGGATGACTTCAGCTAGTTAGGCCTATATTGACGGTATCAGAAAACATCCCTCGAACAAAAAGGTGACTGGTGATCCATTGCCATGATGCCATTACCAGCTAAAAAGATAAAATGTCTACTTCCGGTAATGTTATCAGTGAGACATGATGACATCTGAGCTGAAATCAATTTGGATTAATTTTAAGGAACTCAATATTAAACAGCAGAGTCTTGTCTATAACCCCTTCGTTCCTGAGCACGAACTCTAGCGCTGGTTCACCATGTGGAAGACACCATAAAATCTTCATCACGACAAAAAGACAATAACACAAGAAAATCACCCAAAGGACTTTAATTTTACCGAGAAGGTTGTTGCCCTGGTGCCACTTTCGTAAAAGTAATTTTCCGGATATCCCAGTTCTGGTGGCATTATGATCCTGCAACACTGTGAAATCTGTGAAATTTGCATAAAATATGCTCATAGAAAGAAATTAGTCAAATTACTTAATCCTAGTATACTTTTCATGATCAAGGGAAAAAAAAAATGTCCAGCATCTTGCATCAACAGGTCCTAGAAGTTTTATAGCTCGAGTCTGCCCTAAATTCTTAGTTGAGTAGTATCATTTGAAAACATTGATCAAGCATCCATCTCCCATACAGTATGCTTTTCTCTGTTCAACAGAGGATTTATTTCTTGCACTTAATGTTGGTAGCCAAAGGAGATTATTTAGGAAGTTTGCACCGTCTGAATAAAACTAAACATGGTTATACGTGCCAGAAAAGCACAACACCACCGTCTAATGCCACCCAGAGCCATTCCCGAAACTGCTTCTTTAAAAGCTGGAATCACCTGAATAATTTGTAACGAGAAAAACTCGTTCAAAGTCTCCATTTTGATATTTGTATCACTGAATTGTCCTCAATATCCATCTAAATCTCAATATGTAGTTGCACTACATAGCAGGATAAATATTTTTATCTTTGACAGTAGCTCATAAATTAAAAAAAGAGACAAACAAGTTACTACTTGAGGAACATCTGAGACCCTACGAAGCAAAGACACATACACATAATATGACTACAATATGATATAGACACGACACGATAACTTTTAAAAATTGAATACATAATATGGTAAAATATGACAATAAAATATTTTTTATACAATTCTTAATGAAGATATTCAATATAAACATAAAATATTGATATTTTTATTAATATAATAAAAATTTTTTAAAATTATATTTTTATTACACAAAATATGTCATATTAATTAAAATTTCAAATGCAATTTATATCCTATTTCTAAACATGAAAAAAAATTTGAAGTATTATTATCCCTATATATGGGAAAAAGACTTGAGCGTAATGTAAAGTTGTAAACAAGTATTAGATTTGAATTCAAATCAAAACAAGGCATGGGTTTGGAATATGCGTCAACTGCCCAAATTTGAGCTCCATTAATGAAACGGTTTCAATTTTTTTTTCTATTATTTCATTTGCATATTTTCCTCCAACTTTCATTCTCTCATTGCCTCTCTTCTTCTCCAACCAATATAAATATATTAACCTAGAATCTGATGAAGGCCGCCATTGTCGCCGCCAGTGATCATCGCAAGTTGCCATCATTCTATGCCAGAAAACTAAATAATACCCTCCTCCGATTCCTCGCAACTCCTTAATACATCTACTAGATTGGATTTTCAAAAATCTTCACCAAAAAGCATAGATCTAGGTTTAAACCGAGACCTTCCGCTGTGTATTCAGGTGTCTTCAACCACCACATTCTCGTGTCCAGACATGTCTTGACCATGTCGGACCGTGTATAAGGTGATTTTTATTTTTTGTGTCCTTTTTGTATTCCACTATGTCGACGGCGTGTCAATGTCAGACATCAGTACGCCATCGGTACAAAGGGATTCTGTTGTGTCGGTGCTTTATACTGAGACCATAATCCAAAAAACTCGCCATACAAAATTAAATTTGTTTTAGATCACGAAGACTAGAGCAAGGTGAATTAGAAGTCTGTTCTACGCTTTTAGGTTGTGTAACAAAAAACCTACTCAATCTTTTTAGGCAAAAACAACTACTCACTTCCTGTGATCCAAGTGTAAATTTGAAAAAGTCATCCCTGCAGGTTTTAAACCAGAAAATCATGAAATAAACAACTAATATAGGATGGTGTCGGCATATATTAATATGAGAAGCATAACTACCACAAAGGAACCACCTTTGGTCTTTGTTTCACTCTTCCAATGTGCTGCCGTTATTGTCCTATAGTGTAACGATCCCAATCATCCTACAACACATAGCTCGTATCCCATAAACTACTTGAAGTAGCTTGGACAAATATATGATAATTAGTTGTGCACTAAATTTGTAAGCAAGCATTCAGTATATTTTAATGTTAACTAACTGAAAAATGGTTCTACTAAATCTGCTAAACTCTAGCCCTTAATAAGTCCTGAAAAGACCCATTTTATTGTTTTAATGGTTCACTTAAGACTTTATTGTATAATGGATAAAAGAAGTAGGATTTTTGGAATGATTTATGATGTAAGAGCATCTACAGATAAGAGTTTAATTTCATTTAGAATTCTACTTAGGATAACGTTTATGTTTTTACTTTAAAAATTTTTAGTGCAATTAAATCTTTATTTAAGATAACGTTTATATTTTTACTTTAGGATAAAGTTTTATGTTTTAAGAATTCTATTATCACTTAAGTATTATTCTTTTATGTTCTAAGAATTCTATTATCACTTAAGTATTATTCTTTTAAGATATGGAATTATCACTTTAGGATAGTTCTTATTCATTTAAGATATGCTTTAGTAAGAATAACAAATCTAGTGTCAGCGGAAGACTTAGTATCTAATATGAATACCCATTACGGGTTAGCATTTGAGTTATATATTCTTTTCTCTTTTGATAATCAATCAAAAAGGCTTCTTTTAGAACCTTAATCTATCTTTTATGTCCTACTTTAATAATTTTTCAACTTTTTCTTTTTTTTCTTTTTTTTTAACTTTTTCTTTTTTCTGGGCTATCTCTTTCATTCATCTTTATATCAAATTGGTATTAAACCTATGGCTGGACGTGCAAGAGCTTATGGCAGAGGAAACCAGGGACAGTAAATATAATTGGTTGATTTAAGGCACATGGCAAAGGACTTGTTGTAAGCTGTATAGGCCTTATAGGGATAGAGACAAGTGAGAGCCCAAATGGAGATATCAAAAAATGGCCACGAATTTTTTTACACATCGAAAGGTGGTCTGGAGGAAGAATTTGATGAAGAGGGGCCTAAGAATCCCTTTCACAATGCTGGACTAACAAATTTTGTTGTATGAGGTGAATTAAAAGATCAGTTGTTACATTCCCTTTAAATTGATTGGTGAAAGAACAAAGATCCAAGTGGATGATTTCCATGGAAAATTAAATGCGAAAGATTATTTGAATTGGGAAGCAACTATAGAAAATTATTGGAGAAAAAGATCAAGAACTGTCAGATCCAATCTATAATGAATCTAATGAAGATGATAAGGACATAGATATGTATCTTTTAAAAGGAGAATCATTGATGGTTAGTAAGGTAATCAACTAACCAATACGATAAGGAAGAATTGGAGAATAAAGACAGCAAGGTTGTCAATAACTCTAGCAATGATGAGAACCTTAAATTATAGCCTAATGTAATTCATAAGCTTTTGGATGAGTTTGTTCCATTGGTTAGTGACAACTTATAGCAAAGTTTACCACTAATGAGGAGAATTCAACATGCCATAGGATTGGTATTTGGAGCTTTTTTACCAATTTACCAACATATAGAATGCCACCAGCACAACAGTATGAGATGCAAAGGTAGGTTGTGAAAGAATTACCATGACAAAAGGCTAGGTAAGTGATGATAAAGAAGATTTTGTTGATCATTTCAAAAAAGTCCATGAGGAAGTGCAAGTAGCTTTAAAAATAAGCAAAAAAGCTTATGTGAATATAGCTAATCAACATAGGCATTGCAAGGAATTTGCAGATAGAAATTTAGTGTTGATACACTTAAGGAAATAAAAGTTTCCTAAGGGTACTTATTATGAGTTGAAGTCTAAAAAGTTTGGACCATGTAAGGTATTTAAAAAGATCTTGAAATGTAAAAGAACCAGCTAAAGTCTTTTCAATAAATATTACTACTTTTTCAAGCAAGAGAGAATGATGCAAGAGCATGACTAAGAATTTTTATTTCATTTAAAATTTTGTCTAGGATAAAGTTTTAGTTCACTATAAATTTTATGATTAGGTTAGATAACTAGTACTTTAATAGGAATAAAATGTTTTGTAGGAGTAGAAGATCTGCTATTTAAGCTTATTTATATGAACCTAGGACTAGCAACTAATATGTATCTTGTTACTATTCTTTTATTGTTTATCTAAAAGGTTTTTATTTAGAGTCCAACCTCTCTATAGTGTCTATCTTTCTTAGCAATGTCAACTTTTTGCTTTCATGTTATTTATATCTTCCCTATCCTATATAAAATTGGTAAAAAAGCAAAATAGATCTTAGATTTATTCTCTAGATTCAATTTTAGCTATAGCTAGATGTGCTAGAAACTATGGTAGAGGGAACCAAGATAGCAAGTAGAATTAACTAAGTTGAGGTCCATGACTGAAAAATTGTTGCAGGTTATACAAGCTTTACAACAATAAAGACATGTGAGAGCCTAAATAGAGATTTTGGAAAGTGACTGCAAACCTTTTGACATACCAATATATCGTCTTAAGGAAGTATTTGATAAAGGAAAGGTTGAGAACCCTTTTCATAATGTTAGATCTGCAAATTTTATAGTATGAGGTGGATTAGAAGATCGGTTGTTACATACTTGTCAATTGAATGGCGAAGAAGTAAAAACCCAAGTGGATGATTTTCACGAGAAATTACACGGGGAAGACTATTTGAATTAGGAAGCCATTGTAGAAAATTATTTTAGAGAAAAATCCCAAAAACTATTATATCCAATCTATGATGAAAATAATGAAGATGATGAAGACTTATATATACACCTTTTATAAGGTGAATCATTGATGGTTAATAGAATAGTGATTACAACTAACTAAGATGATAAGCAAGAGTTGGAGAATGAAGGTAGCAAGGTTATAAATAACCCCAACACTACTGAAAACTTTAAAAAACGACCTATTGTGATTCAAAGGTTGTTGGATGAGTTTGCTCATTGGTTAACAACAAATTACCACAATGTTTTCCACCAACGAGGAGTATTCAAAATGCTGTAGATATGGTACTTAGAGCATTTTTACCAAATGTACCAACATATGGAATGCCACAAGCATAACAATGTGAGATGCGAAGGCAAGTTGTGAAGGAACTACAAGGACAATAAGCTAAAGTGAGTGATAATGGAGAAGCTTTTGTTAAGAGTAACTTTAAGAGCCAAAAATAAGGCATATGTAAATGCAGCTAATCAACATAGGCATTCAAGGAATTTAAAGGAGATTTGGTGCTAATTCACCTAAGAAAAAGTTTCCTAAGTATAATTATCATAAATGGAAAGTCTAAGAAGTTTGGACCGTTTAAGGTACTTAATAAGATCTTAAAATGTATAAAGAAGTGGCTAAGGTCTTTTTTGAAGATATTACCAATCTTTTAACCGAGGGAGAATAATGCAAGAGAATCAATAAATAAGAGTTTTATTTCATTTATAATTTTATTTTTGGACAAAATTTATATTTTTACTTTAAGAATTCTACTTCAATTAAATTGTTATTTAGGAAAAAGTTTATATTTTTACTTTAAGATAAAATTTTGTGTTTTAAGCATTCTATTATCACTTAAAATAATTTTTATTCTTTTAAGATATGTAATTATCACTTCAAGATAATTCTTATTCATTTAAGATATGTATTAGTAAGACTAACAAATATAACGCAAGTAGGAAACTTAGTATCCAATATAATACCAACTAAAAGTTGGCATTTGAGCAATGTATTCTTTTCTTTTTTGATATTTAATTAAAAAAGGTTTCTTTTAGAACCTTAATCTATCTTGTTTATCCTACTTCAATTATTTTTCAGCTTTTTTTTATTCTTTACTATCTTTTTCATTCCTCCTTACCTCAAATCTATGTTTTACTAGTATAATATCATGTCATTTTTGCCCAATGCATCTCAATATGAATTTTTCAAACATTTTTACTAAGGACAACAAGGTATATTCAATCCAAAATGATTACCTTTTCAACTGGTTGCTTATTTTGTCCAAAATTGGTTGACATAAACAATTTACCATTAATATGCTTTAAAAGCAATTAAAAATTATTGCTTAGCAAAACTGTCTATTTCTTCTTAGGTGAAGAGCTATCTGTAACTCGCAAGTCTTACATTCTTATAAAACTTTCATTAAGAAGACATAAAAATTGAAAACAAAATTTTTGAGCAACTAATAAGGGGATTTTTTTTTTTGTTCCCAACAAATGTCAAGTGAACTTGTACTAAAGACTAGATTTTGTTTCAGTGTAGTCTGGAAACCATATTTTGGTATTCCCATAATCCTTCCCCTTAAGTTTTGGCATTCTTTTTCCAAATTACCAACTATTTTGTTTACCAATGAAGTAAGTATTGTATTTTATTACTTAGAATATTGTAAAAAAAAAGTAAATTCATTTAACGAGGTGAGAATCAAATGCATAAAAATTAAATTCAAATGAAGGTAAAACTTATTGGAAAAGAAAATTATTGTTGGTAACTCTAGATTTGTCAGGCATTGTCGTTCCATTTTTTTCTTTGAAGAATCCCAAAGAGCTTTAACAACTAACCCAAACATAACTATCACCATTATTTTTCTTCATTTAATAAGCTTAGGTTGTATTTTTTGCTATTGTTAATGATTTGAAAGAGATGCTATGGGCTTGTAACACCTCTAAAAACCAAATAATCAACTAATACCACATTTCACTTTTATCATGGAGAAAAATAGGTGTTAGAAACGACATACAATGAAATTCATGAAGCATGGACCAAGTAAAAAGATCTTCAAATGGATAAACTACAGTATTGCAATAGAGAATAGAGATCCAGTTGCTAAAATAGATGCCATTTAACTAATTGTTTAGATTTAGTTACTTGGAAGAGGAAAGGCTGTAAGAGAAAAAGTGTTTCAATGCAAGAAAATGATGACCTCAACTTTTAAGAGGGCTTTCTATAGCTCTACCCTTTATATTTATCGTTTTTGATGGGAAAGAAATAGAAATACTCGTGAGTCAGGTTGGGCTTAAGTATGGTATTAATATTTTTTATATTTTTAAGCCTTAGACAACTAGAAAAAGGGCCTCGGATTTTGCTTAAGCTCACCCAAATTTGTAAATAAGTAGTCCGAACATAGTTAGAACTACCTATATTACTTTTTCTAATTTATTTTTTAAATATATATTTTTTAAAATTTAATCTTTACTAATTTAATATTTTTCTTTTATTAAGTTTTAAAATTTTAATAACTTAACATATTTTTTAGTGTTTACATATAATATTATATATGTATTTTTTATATGACAAAAATTACCAAATATATACAAATATATAATTAATATACATTATAAAATTGTAAAACAAGTAGTGTCGGGCTATGTTCAAGCTTTGAAAGCACAAGCCAATGCTTGGGCCATTTTTAAAAGTGCTTAATTTTTTATTCAAGCTCATTTTTCAGGCCTAATATTTTTACCAAACTTTCTTAATATCGAGTGATACTTCAAGCTTTAATGGGTAGCCAAGCCTATGAACACCTATAGAGAAAGTGTTTTTACTATTTTTAATGGATGAAATTTAAATCTTTTTAACTTGGATAAACAATTAAAAAAGTCCTTGAACTTTATTATTTTATTTAGATAACTCTTTATATTTTTATTATATCCAAATAAACCCTAAACTTTAAAATTATACCCAAAAAGCCCATAACTTTTAACTTAAACATAGATACACCATTTAACATGAATAGAGAAGCTGTGACTCAAAAAATTTACAAATTTCTTACCCAAACTCGAAAATTAAAGTAAAGAAAAAATTAAAAATTATTTTTATATTAATATTTACATATTTTGGTAAAAAATGATTTAACAAATTTTGATATTTATCAAATTCAAAATATTCAACGAATAACGTTATCTAATTCATATTCAAATGCTGCTAATAATATTCAAATTTAATCAAAATATAAATAAATTTGAATATAACATAAATTAATTTAATTAGGGTTCTGATATCTCAAAATAGTGTATATTTGATCTGCTGCCATCTTTTAACAAGGGAAGGTTGAAGAGATTTGAAGGGTATGAAAAGAAACTCCAAGAAAAGATTAAATCTCGATGATATATTCATTTTGAGTGTTCCTATTTTAGTTTTTGACGCCAATTCCATTGCACACTTATTCAGAATTTTCACTTTTGCTTTAAGAAAAAGGAATATCCATCAATTTTAGATTCAATTTTTAATTTCTAACTAATAAATTTCCTTTTCTAGAGAAAATTAAGTTGCGTTGACAAATTATTAAAAAATTAAAATTTTGAAAATTAAAATACTCAGTGATTTAATTTTTTCAATATATTTGATAAATCAATTTTAAAAATTACATGAAAATTTTTAATTAAAAAAGGTTGAACATGCTTGGTAACTTTAGTTACTCAATGTATTAAGGTTCCATTTGAATGGACAATAATATAAACTCTGATGAGATTAAAAACAGTGGTGACAATGAGATTATTTATTGTAACTGTGAGATTAAAATTAGTAATAAGCTCTAATGAGATTAAACAATAAGATTAAATGGGTGATAAGATAAACTTTGATGAGATTAAAAATAAAGGTGGCAGTGAGATTAGTTATTGTGAGATTGAATGGGCGATAAGGTAAACTCTGATGAAATTAAAATCAGTAGTAAACATGAGATTGAATGGGTGATAGGATAAACTCTGATGAGATTTAAAAACTGGTGACAATGAGATTAGTTACTGTAGCTGTGAGATTAAAATCAATAGTAAGATAAGTGTTTGGATTCAAATGCAGGGGTAAAGTATGTTAACCTTGAATTCAGTTTTGATATAATCAACAAACTTAAGTTAAATTAATAATCGACCTTGCATTTATGTTTAAATTGAAAGGAATCTTTAAAAATGCTAGGGTTTTAATCATTGAGATGTGTTTGAATTAAAAAAATAATTTTACAAACAAGTTTTGAAGACTAGTATCGATACAAAGAACATGTGTATTGATACTATGCATAAAACCCTCAAATGTATCGATACAATAAACATAAGTATCGATATAGGTTGCTTAGTATCGATACTGGCTCCCTGAGTATCGATATAGGGCTTGGCAGTAGCCAAAGTTTGTATGAAACCCTCAAATGTATTGATACAAGTGTGTATGTATCGATACTTGTTGATCAGTATCGATACTGACCCTATGAGTATCGATATAGAGCTTGGCAGTAGCCTGCGTTTGGCTGAAACCCTTATTTGTATCAATACAAAGGTATCTATATCGATACAGCTTGCTTAGTATCGATACTGAGATCCCAGTATTGATACAACAAGTTGTAACGTTCACTTTTTTTAACTGAGTATTAATACTATTAGTATTGTATCGATACTATAGCACTGGATTAAACAAAAATCAGCATATATGAAGGCTACAACGACTTTCCAACCACCACATTAAATGCCCAATATTTATGAATCAATTTGCAGCTATAAATGGAGATTCCAAACA
>JBBYHO010000010.1:4278554-4291177 GCA_038382025.1 Adansonia gregorii | reverse complement strand
AAAATACTAGTAAATTTATGAAAATCAAGAAAAACTCAATTAGGAGACTCAACAAAATTAGGTTTCTACAATATATATATATATATGCTACTTTTCATATTCTACTATTTTATTAATATTAATTTAATGGAAAAACAATAAATAGTTTCTTAAATGCATAACTATGACAACTTTTGCGCATTCTAATTTTTTGAATTAATTTATTTTAAAAAATATTTTTATATTTATTTTATAAAAGCTCAAAACAGTTGCATTACATTCAATTTGTTGAATGGAATAAGAGGTATATAACAACTATTTTATAGAAATGGAATAAATATAGTATAAATATTACATAATTTGATTCATTGAATGGAGTAATGGATGAATACTATACAGTATTTGGTTGGATATCATTTGGTTAGTTAAAATGACACCAAGGGATATGTTAGGAATAGGTATGAAATAACTCTTGAGTTAAATAAACAATATTTGATTTATAATCTTTTATAAACTATTGCTAATAGTTTAGAAATATTTAAATTATATTGTATTTAATAAAAATTATAAAATATAAAAATGTAAATATTTACTATAGAATTATTTTCTTATCTTATATTAATATTTAAAAGATATTGGTTTATTATATTATATTTAAATTAAGATTATTTTTGAAATATGATTATAAAATAATATTTAAAAATATTTAAAAATAAAAATAAAATTATTTGAAGATAATATTAAAAAATAAATATTAAAAATAAATATTTAAAAATAATTGATAGATATAATATTTAAACAATATTATTTAATATATTTAATTGGGATAAATAGCAAATTCCCCCTATATTATAATTGGATATTGAAATTTGCTACTATATTTTACTTTGATTGTTATTTCTCATTATATTTTTTAGATTAAAAGTAAAGTTACTGCTATAATTTAACTCAAAATTGAATTTTACCACTAAATTATAATTTTTATTGAATTTTGTCACTTAACCTTTAATTTCAAATATTCTAAACAAACATTTAATGAAAAATATTTATTCAAATATTTTATTAAAACATTAACATAGAATGTTTATTTAATTAAAAAACTAAAGTTTTTTCTGTTACCTTTCCTTTACTTTTAAGTCTTTCTTTCATAAAATAAAAATTTTATGTTAGTTTTTTTCCCCCAAATTTTCAATGTTTTTATAATTTATTTTTAGTTATTAAAACAAAATATCTAAAAGAATTTTTTTAAAAAATTTTATCTTCAAATTATTTTAAATCAATGCAAATGGCAAAATTTAATTAAAAAATTGAAAGTTGACTATCAAAATTCAATTAAATATTAAAATTTTATTACAAACTTCACTCAAATAAAAGTAGAGTGGCATATTTACCTGCAATCTCAAAGTACAATGTCAAATATAATTCAAATAAAGTATGGTAAAAATTTTTAATAAAAAATCCATAAAATCCCAAAAGGTAACACTAAACCTAGCTTTTGGCTCCATGAGGCACCACGGTTGGCATCCAACCTTGACATGATCCAAAATTCATCCAAACCTTTCTCTTAACATCCTTTTTTCTTATTTTCTACTCTATCTTTTTAGAAATGTCTGAAAAAAGATAAACAAAGTTATCCGACGACTTCCACTCTCATTTCTGTTGTCCTCTACTGCTCCAAATGCCTCATTTTATTTTATATATTCATCCCCTGCTGTTCTCTTCTTCCTAAAATTTTGAAGTTCTAAATTTCTCTGTACGAAGCCTAACCCAAAGAAAGAGGAAGTTTCTTTCTCTTCCTTTGTTCGAGCTATTGCTATTTTGTTGTTCTTTTTTTCTTTTTTGTGCGTGTGCAAAAAAATTACTCATTTTTCTTGTTGTTCATTGGCAAATTAAAAAAAAAAAAAAATTAGTGTTTTGAGGAATGATCAAGTTTGTGGACTGACTGTTCTTTGCGTTGGATTGCACCAAATACCTGAATACCTATAGAGAATGGAATAGGACTTGCCAACCAACATTCTGCTCCTTAATTTGTATATTTATGATTCATAATTCCATTATATTTATATACTAAAATACGCTTATAAATTTATGTTTTCTAATCAGTGACTGAAATTCTATGTTTCCAAACCTTACATACTTTTAATATATAATTAATTGATTACATGTCAATTAATGAATTATCAAATTCTAACTTGTTTTGTTTTCTGATTACGTAAACAACCTGGCAAAAGTTTTTGTTGCAAATAAGATATACAAAAATTTCATGTGTTTTTTCTTTTTATTTTAATAATTAAATTTTGAATGATTATAGTACCCAAAAGGTTTTAATTGTTTATGGTATATGCTTTTATAAATAAAATTTATTTTAAATATTGGAGTATTTATTTAATTTTAATGTTTTTCATGAAAGTAAATCGATATTACTTACATTTATTATGCTTTATAAATGTTAATTTATTAGAAATAAATAAAATAATGATCCACAAACTTATTATTTTCATTTTTATAATTATTACATTCGCATATAAATAGTAGGAAAAACTAAATTGTACAAAAGTAATAAACACCAAAAATGAGGGAATGTACAATTCATTCAGCTAGACCCCTTAACTTCAAAACAACTGAATAAAATATTGGCAAAAAAAAGTGATTAATAAATAACAGTAGAAAGAAATGCAACAATTAATGAGTTGCTAACTTTCAATTCAGCAATGTAACTATGATTCCTCGATTCATTGTAATTCAGCAGTAAGACATGTTGAAAGCTCCATAGTTCATGCCAGATACCACCAATGCAAAGGTCCTAATTAGTGGCCCATTTTGATTAGTAGTACGGCTAATATAAAAGCATGAACCCAACTTGGTTTAAGGAGTGATTGTGGATCTTCATGATAGTCTGAGTGAAGGGCCTTGGCCCCAAAGTTTTTGAAAATCCTTAATATTCATATATTAAACTAAATTAAATTAAATTGATCCCCAAATTAAAATGGTTAATTTTAGATATATTTTTGGGTTAACAATTTAATTTTACACATTACTACGGTTTAAGAATTGTTAAAATTATATTGTTATTTACTTATTTAGAGTATATATATATATCAATTATTACCTATAAATCCTAAAATTAAGAATCTTGTCATGAGTTTTTTTTTTTCTTATTGTTTAGATTATGACTGAGTTTGAACCTTGAGCTTCGGGGAACAGACCCAAGTACCACCGAGCCATTACCACATCGGAGAATTCTGGTAAATTTTAAATGACATTTAAATTAGAATAAATTAGCTTGACTTGTTTGACGTACCACTGAGCCATTACCTCATCCGAGAATGCTGGTAAATTTTAAATGACTCTTAAACTGGAATAAATTAACTCCTTAATTTTTTGACAAGATTCCAAATCTTATACCAAGCATCAAATATGTGTTCTTTTGTTTTTTTAATTGCTTGCATTACTATACTTTCTCTTCTTCATATAATTTTTCACTTTTCATTGTACTCTACATCTTTCTCTCATGTTGTCCATCAATATTTCTTCAAAGAAAAAAAATAATCAATCAAATTGGAACTATCTTTACTAAGGGTTAGGAAAGAAAACATAATTTCTAAGCTCAAAGTTTCAATTCATTGTCTTAAAATTATTCTTTTATTTTTTTTTATGAAGTATATATTGTTTAATAATTGTTTTATTTACACCCTTTTATCTCAATTTTAAATTGCCAAAGGGATCAGGAAAATTTCCATAATTCAATGAAAGATTGTATAATTAGTAATTCTTTTATTAATTTGAAAGTCATTGTTATCCTTAAAAGTTTACTGCTACCATACCAATATTATTGTTTTATAATTTCTTGAGTTGGTTATTTTTCATACAATAAATCATATGAAAAAATTAATTTGGCCGAAGGCACATTAGACTTGTCCATTGTAGCTCGACTCTGTATGAATCGGGCCTTGAACAATGATTTTATAAATTTGAATCGATTATATTTTATTTAAATTATTATTTAATATTAAAAATTTTTATTAAAATTTAATTATAAAAATATTTTAATTTTTTTAATATTAAAATTAATTATCAAGGCGGTCGAATCCAGATAAAGAAATAAATTTTTTTTTAAGTTACTATCCGATCAAACTTATAAACACTAGATGCCTGTGAAGATCTACAGTACAGTTGAACGCTTATAAGGGTCTTGATATGAGAGGTATATATGGAATTGATCACTTAACCTGTCAGGGCTGCAAGCATGTTTACGGTATGGAAAATGGGAAAGTAGCAAATCTGAAATCAATGCACCTTTGCCGGACTGCCCTGATTGGTGTGAGAAATAGGTATTGGCGGTGCTCAGTCACTAAACAGAGATTGGAAAAAACTCAAAAAGCAAGAATGACCCACCTCGTAGTCCTTTCACTTTCACTCCCCCATGGCGCCAGGGACATTGCCTTATTCCCCGATAACGCAAAGGGAAAAGGTCCCAATCTCACTCTATTTGTTATTTTGCATGCTCCAGCAAACCAAAACGTGGGGGTGCAGCAGCAGGCCCATTAAAAAGGACGCACAACCCTCCAGGTTTTGGGTCAAAGACAGCTACGGAGCTTGTCCTTTTCTCCCAGACGTCTCCAGCATGAGTCCAACGCACGTGTGCCTGATCTTTTTATCCCTTTACTTACCGCCAATTGCATTTGCAGCCACATTCACAATATTTCGGGCTCAAGTCCAAACGCATCCCGATTCATTGCGCTAGCTTTAGACATTGATTGTACCACCCTGCCTTCTCTCCCATCTCTTTAATTTTGGATGAAATTTTCAATACCCACATGCTGCTGCTGATTCTGATATATCATAATAATTTGTAATGATTTTCTGGTTGAGAAAGATTGAGTTTTTGAATTCGAATTTAGTTTCCATTAGAGAGTTGAAACTATTAACCACAATCATTGCTTTTTTAAGATATTTATTAAAGATCCCTTTGGGCTTTGATTGATAAGAAGAAATGCAGATGGAGGAGAGTGCTGCAACATAATTAAAAGGGGGGGGGGGATGAGGAGAGTATGCAACCCCATCTGATGGGGTGGAGCTGCTAGTGGTTAAGGCCACATGTTTCTCCATAAATGCACGGGACAAACCTCAGGGGCCTGCGCTTACAGACTCCTCCCTTTTGCTTGAACAGTTCTTTATGTCTCCTTGTGTTGTTTTCATTGTCCCCTATCGCCTTGTCCATGGTTCATGGACCTCCGCCTAACTTCACCCTGTAGTCGTGGCTGCATGTTGGCCTTTGCCTGCATTGCTACAAAATGGTTACATCTTAAAAGATAATTCCAATATGTCGACGCCATTTCTGACTCATCTCTCCGCTGTAAAATTTCTGGCAGCAGGCATCCTACCATAGAGATATTGACCCATTTTCTTGGTTGTCACAGCCCCGTAATCTTATTTAGTAAGAAAACCAACGATCATGGCATGCATGTACATTTATGGAAGTAGGATTTCCATAAGAAATAAGAAATATGGTCCTTTTAGATGTAGCTGAAAATATAGAGACAAAAATGGAAAATCACATCTGTCAGCTCAGCTACATGGAGCAATGAACTTTAATTAACGAGCCAGCCTATGGAATTGTATTTAATTTATTTTCCTATTGCTTTGATTGCAACTTGCATATTTTGCCTTTTCTGAAGTTCTGGTGCCCCTGGTCTATCCCTTAGGCCTCGGCCTCAGTCTCCTTGTCTTCCTTTCTTTCATCATCCTCATGTTCGTTCGTGCACACTATATCGTAGTTGTAGTCTTTTTATAGCATAGCTATCATATTTATATCTCTTAGTATGATTTTCCCTGTAAATTACTTGCCAGAAAACGATAGAATTTGACAGCGATTGCAAAATGACAGCTCAAAAAGCACAGCAGCACTGGAGCCATCTACTTTAATGGCTGAAAAATGGGATTGTTCCCCATCCACATGATGAATTGGAGGTGCCTAGCTAGGTGGATCAATATTGTTTACCATTAATTAATTAGAACCTTTTCCTTTCCAGGTCTTCCCCTTTCATCATTTTCTTCAAATGTGCATTTGTCAAACTTCTATTATATAATGCGGACCAGGCAAGCATTTATTATGATTCCGTGGTTACTAATCCTTTTACCATGCAAGCATCAGAAGAGGAATTGTATCTGATTTTAGACCAGACAGAGAGTTAAAAAAAGGAGATAGTTGTCTGATAGGCTAATTTTAATACAGAACAAGCAGGCACTGTGAATAAAAAGACAATAAAAAAAATGACGAAGAACTTCTACAATACAAATTCTTCTATAGATTTCAGGAAATTAACCTTGGGAAATTGCAATTTACGGTTTCAATTTTTTTATTCAGTTTCCATTCTAAACAGGCTCCCAAGAAGGTGCTTTTTGGCTGATAAACCTTCCTACCACCCTAGACTCTAATATATTAATGGCCTCCCCAGATTTGATACACCTTGGTGTCTTATATTGGTTAACGGAAGATCCCTTAGACACACAAAAATCCATGAGAGCATCAAATGTTCCATGCTTTACCACTCTTATCTCTAATGGTCCAATTGATTTATCCCTTCTCCTACATCTTCTATAAACAGAATCAAGTGATTCTTCCACCGTGGAGCAACAGTGCTCCATTATCTTAGGATCAAGTACTGGCAGATCATTGCTGCCTTTACTTGTGAGCTCCCAGAATAGTACATAATGACCTGGTATGGAGGAAGTGTCAGCATAGCTAGTGTACTCGACCAAGAGGAAGCCAAGCGACTCTACATGGAGCTTTGCCTTTGTCACTGCATTTAACAGGTCTTCCTCATTGGTTTTGTCGGTGTCAATGCTTAAAACAACATTCCGCCTATGCACAAATCGAAATTGAGGAGCGTTATTGTGGAATCCGGTTACCATGAGAATGTCTCCAACTCTATATCTATACAGACCTGGCAAAATTAGGTCAGCTACTAGGTTAAAAAGTGGTTATTAACCACAGACATGAAATTTCCATATGGAATAAGAAAACTTTTCAATTTTGTTTTCATATTAAAAACTCAGAAAGATTATATATGAAAGAAACATAATTAAGAAGTAAATCCTATGAGGGAAAATCTAACCTGTAAAGGTTGTGACAACAAGTTCATAATACTGGCCAAGCTTTACATCCACCAGATCAATAGTTTCAACATGTTCCTTTTCAGTCTCTTCTTCCATGCATTTCTCTTTGCAAACACCATTGCACTGAACTTCTTGAGCTGCATCGTCCTGGTTTTTCATAACTGGTAAGAACTCAAAATAGGCCATATTCGGGACAAGGGTATAAGAGACATCCGAAGGCCTGCTCAGTGGTTTGAAATTGATTCCAAAGTAACATTCTGAAGAAGCATACATTGTTGAAACCAAAGGTAGCCTTCCACTGTAGAATTCAAGGGTGGATACGTATTGTGCCATGGAACCTGTAACAATAACTTCGATGTACTTTGTTCTAGGCCAGAGTTTCTTAATTATCCCTTCCCACGATTTATTGCTGCATTCATGTTCAATCAAGTCGGCCAATTCCGGATTGGGTTTGCTTAAAATAAATGACACAACTTTTCTGCAATTGGGGTCAGTGATCCAGTCACTGACATGACCCGTTCTAATGTTAGAGCAGAGCTCTTTCCAATAATCTTCCAAGAATTTGATGGCCCGTAATAAAGCTGAAGCGAAAACTGCGCCAACTCTTAGAACCTCTTCTCGTTGTGCTAAACCGCAAAGTAATTGGCAGTACATGCTTTGCTTGCTGTCAAAGCACAAGATTGTCTCATCAGGACTGGTGTAAACATTGAAGCGGTTGAAAGGTCGATTCTTGAAGTTACTGCTCTTATAGTAGCTTGTTAGGACAGGCCTAGCCATTAAACCAGAGGGAGTTTTAATCTCTGGCTTAACAAACAAAAGGTACATTCCTTTTCCTTCGTCCAAGCCGTCTACATACCTGCAATTTAACAAGAAGTTAAACTAGAACTGTTTGGTGGCCTGGAGTTTACTTGCTAGATTTTACCGAAAACAAGTAAAAGCTCAAAAAGGCCATCATTATTATGATCATTTGAGAAAAAAAACAAAAATAGAGAACAGAATTGGAGCTAAGCTTCTTTTACTTGTTAAAGGTCAAACTTAAATTTAGAAGAAAAATATGTCAAAAAAAGAAAGAACAGAACAGAATTGGCGGCAAGCTTATTACTTGTTCATCACAGGTACAAGCAGATTATAAAAGAAAGTCTTCCTGTGCAAATCTTCAGCAGTTGAAGGCATAATCTTTGGCTGCCCACCAGAAGTACCGGAGCTTCATCAAAAATTGATAAGTTACATTCATGAAGAATTCAGGGAAAATTATTGAAATATAAGATATAGATTCTTCACTTATTTAATTAGAAAAAAAGAAAAGGGATAAAGCAACATCTATACCTTGTGAGCAACTCAATTATTGGTTCAGCAGAAATGATGTTCGATGAATCCCCATTGGCAATTCGCTCAATATAAGGCTTGATATCTTCGTAATTGACCACAGGAACTTTCCTTTTGAAAAGTTCCTTGTCATACTGTCCATTCAGGAAGCCCTTAAGATACTCTGTATGCACATTTCGCGTTATTATCTCCTCTAATATTCGCTGCTGTATTTGGTGAACATTTTCTGTCAGGTCCTCCAGAATCTTGATGCCAGCTTCATTGTCATTAGGATCGTAATCGGGCAGCATCACTGGCAATTGGCAAGTATAACCTCTGGACGACATTTGATTAACGTCTTTGGTTATTCTAGAACATGTCCTGAACTGCTGTTTAACCTATGAAGAGGAATAAAAAAGTTTTTGAGTCTTTGATCGTCGGACAAGAGATCGCAAAGCGTTAGAGCTAGCCCTGGTCTCTTTTCTTTGAACTGAGTTAAAAGCAACCTTATTAGCTTAAGCAAAGACAATGAGAATGCTCAGAGAAAACAGGCATAGGGGCATAACACTGTACAATTTATGGGGCATGCTTTCATATTTAAAAGCCTAGCTAGGCCCTTCTCTCTCTCTCTCTCTCCCTCTCTCTCTCAGCTGGAATGTGTTTCCAGTGAGCTGCTGATTCTGGGAGGCTTTTTCGAAATGACGTACAATAAAAAAAAATTAAAAAAATGGAAATGTAAGGGAAGTAGAGACTGTGGAGGTCCTACACACGTGGCCTTGTCCACTTAGCTGTGCTTAGATGCGGCTATTGCTGGTCAATACTACCTATAGGCTACAAGTCCCTATTTTTCCCATCAGAAAGTTACGGAATCGATTAAACAAATTGTTGTACCCAATGAGGAGCTTTTTATACTTTATAGCATATATGATTATGATAAGCGACCCTTGGTCAGCACATCCATTTAGCTGCTAAGAAAGATGGAATGGGAAGAAAATAAGATAATAATTAAGAAAGAAAATCTAAGTTGCCATGAAAGAATAGGACAACGTTGCAATCACGAAAATCGCCCTTTTTGTAGACCCTGTATAGTGCCATTGCCAAGATATCCTAACGGAGACACTACTTTTATAGGTGGGGAGGGGGCATCCTCACATTATTCTATTATAGATATAGTGGCTTGCAAGTTGTTAGTAGTGATTTTAGGTGGCATTACACATGGGGATATGCATCAAAGAATAGAAAGAGTAGATTACATCTCTCTTCATCGCCTTATTAAGCTAAAAAATATTTGTATCTATTTAGCTGACGCTCTGGTTGATTCCAGGCTGCCAAAGAACACCTGTATGCAGTTTTAATGACATGGACACTTAATTTGCATCCCCTTAGGCAGGTTCCGAGACCCCCTAGAAAGACTTTTTTCTGGCTCTGAGAAAATGAAACGTCTTTGAAGTTCTTAAATAACTTTTTGTTTCCTCATTGTTTAACCACTCAAATGATCGAATCTCATTCATTATTAAACTAGCGCCAGAGGTTATCTTTTAAGCCAGCACAAGACAAAACTAATGTATTTTTTCCCCACTTCGACAAAGCGACTTTCAAAACTATAATTGCTTCCTGACTCCTGAGATTGTCTTCAGCTCATACATGCTGCTAGTGCTAGACAAACTGGTTCGCCTCTGAGTTTTAGCGATAATCCGACTACTTTTAATCTTGCATAATAACATACAACATTTTTTTCCCGGGGGGGTGTTAGTGGGAATGATGTTACGTCTTTTTTAAAGAAATTGATGTTTTTATTAGAATCTAAAGGCGAATACATGAGATAAATAACATGGTGATGGGAGTGGGACTCATTGCAAGAAAAACTTATTTCTGTACAGAATTTTAATGATCAAGAGAACATGATGATGAAGAGTTTGTAGAATAATTGGATATTTTCAAAGTCACCATACAAAATTCAATATGTTAAGCGAGGCTACCTGTCTTAGTGCATGACATGTTCATTGTTCACCACATATCCATCTTAATTATCATGGCTCTCAGAAACAAATTCTGTTAGAGATGATTGGGGAAAAAATTCAAAAAATTATAAAATTAAGAATATGGATATGGGATGGGTTGTCATATAAGTGAATCATGTGTCTTGTCAGGGACCCTACCTGGAATCATCAAAGTTAATGATTTCGGAAACCGACTAGTGAAACCAATATTTCATCGGGATCTAAACCAGGAACTCTCCCAGTTGGATTGTAAATTTTGGGATTCCAAGTCAAAAAAAAAAAAAAAAAACGTGTTTTCTTGCATCTGACAGACCCGGTAATTGAATGATCCAAGATAAAGCCAGTACTACATTTTAGAAGCAAATAATTAAGCAACCACATAAAAAACTTGCCCCATTCTCTTTCCAGGCTACAACCTTCTTTCCTTCTAATCAGAAAGTTTTATATTATTTATTTTTAAACATAATTAATGAAATGACATTATGTAATTTAATAACATTATATAAATGTATGAATTGATAGTATATTAATATAAAATTTTAAATATTTAAATTTTTGAAATACTATTAATGCATAAAACCATTTATAATCATATGAAGTTATTTTATTAAAAATAAAATTATTTATATTTATTTTTAAAAATTTTTAATAAGGTAATATTATGTAATTCACTAACAATATAAATTTTAAATATTATAGTGTATCAAATATAAATCTTTATTTATTAAAGCAAAACTCCGTAACATTATTTGTTTAATTGTCTAGACATATGGGTAAAGCTTTGCACTATACGAGTTTGTGATCTGTAAAGTTTATATATATATGTGGGGGGGGGGGGGATCCCCACAGGTCCAAACTGCAATGCAACTTACAGGGCAAGCAAAAAGGATTGTGGAAAACAATAAAGTTTCTATGGAAGATCAAGCCGGAAATAGAAATGATTCCACAATTTGCTAGGAAGCTCCTACTTCTCTCGCGGCAAAGGCCATCGCATATTGCACCATCACATTAGAAAAAGGCACCGGGCAAGACCAGAATGTGAATCTTTCAAATTTCATTTTTTATTAATTTATATATGTATATATGTTTGCACAAAGGGGGCTATAATATGAGACTTTAGGAAAGAATTAGAAACACAAAGATTCAAATTTTTATATCTTTTGGATAATGCACTTTGAAATTGTATGATTTAACTGAGCTAAGCTTTCAATTCTTATTAAACTTTAATATTACGTCCAATAACATGGCCAAAAATCTAGCTACTGCACCCTGCTTAAACCTTGTATAATATATATATATATTCATATTTTTGGTATTCTTCAAGAACTTTCAAGTCTTTGTTTCTACAGATTTAACAAAAAGTTTAGGCCGTACACCTAAGCACAAATCCTGATTAATTTGTTAACCTTCGTTGGGTAAGCACACAAAAGAACAAGAAATTTAACTTATTAATATTATAATTATCAATCAGTTCGCCTAAGACATAAAAATCGGGATTTGCTAGATGTTGTTTCAGAGGTCTTCATGTTCAGAGGTAGAAAACAAAGTAGGTGCCCTCTGGAGGGAACAGCAAGCCTTAGAATGGGCAAGAGCAAAGTAGCAGAACAAGGGTGGGCAGGAAGGTTAGGGATCTTTCCCCTCTCTTCCCATATTTTTATCGTTGTTGACCAAAACAAATTAATTAAAGTGCAGTTTTGATCTAAGAGATAGGGAGTTGAAGCCAATTGAAATTATTCTATCAGAGTATAATACTAATAGTTTTCAAAGTTGACTTTGGAATCATCTTTGGACGGTATTTAAGAACAAATAAAGAACAACAGCTTCATCCCTCTCCTCACGGCTACTGGCTGTTAACTACACATGGAAAGCATTTCTTCTTCTTTTTTTCTTTTAAAAAAATTAAAAAAAAAAAAAACTAGAAAACATGTTTGTCCATTATTTTTCTTATAATACACGTTGCAATTAAAGGTTGCAGTTTGTTTTTGCTCTAATAATAGTAAAAATTTTTAACATTAAAAATAAGATTAAAAATTAACACATATTTCATTTATTATAAATTAGTTTTACTCCACAATACTTTTTACAAAAATCGAACTCTGACGATTAGAAAAAAGAAAACTTTTATCAACTCCTGTGGATTTTTGTGCACTTATTATCTCAAGATTAAATAATAAATGAATCAATCTTAAAAATTAGCAAGTGCAAAATAAATTTATCAAA
>JBBYHO010000010.1:4208189-4224204 GCA_038382025.1 Adansonia gregorii | reverse complement strand
AATGCGATTCACTACTACTTATAAACAAAGGATAATTCCATTCCCTAAACATTTCTTCAGCTTTTGTGTGTGTGTGTGTATATATATATATTTGAAACTGCATATGTACACATATATATTACATTTCATTTAATATAGAAGTAGAATTAAAAATTGCAAATGGGAGGCGGCAGCAGAGATTAGAATAATGTTAAAACTAAAAGCGTAGAAATTATGAGATAATGATTCCAAATGGAAAAGCATGGAGATTGGCTTTCTTCCGGCCTCATCTTTCCCCCTCTGTCTCTTCAACCTCCTTCCTTACCTCTTAACTTTCACTTTTCACTTCTGCTCATAAAAAAATACTTTTATTATATTCCATCTTTAAACAACTGCACATTTTAGAGATAGAGAAGGGGTTGCATGTATCAGCTTATCTTGTTGGGTTGAGAAACTATAAGAACAAGACCCAGTCTCTTGATCAATTGGTTTCTGTTGTTCACAAGATCAATATATAGTTCCATTTTTGGTCAGTTCATCATAATTTTTCTGGGTTTGTTTCATAGATATCGGAATCAACAGAGAAGACAGAAAGCTTTGTACTTGGAAGATGCTAGAGAAGATGAGAGAAGCATCAATTTCAGATGGTTTTGTCCCAAATCCTATAACTGGATCCAATCCACCAGTTGCAAAGAAGAAGAGAAACCTACCAGGAACACCAGGCAAGTGCCTTCTTTTTCCTCAAAACTATATTCTTCAACAGATAATTACATATTCCTCCTAATATATCTAATTTCTCTGAGGATTCATTTATAATGATCTCCTTCATGGTATATGTGTGTGTGTGTATATAAATTAAAAGTTGTTCATCTTAATAACTAAATGGTGTTTTCTACATATGACAACATGGGTTTTACTTGACCAGATCCTGAAGCTGAAGTTGTAGCCTTGTCCCCGAAGACTCTGATGGCAACCAACAGATTCTTGTGTGAAATATGCGCTAAGGGTTTTCAAAGAGATCAAAACCTTCAACTTCATCGGCGAGGTCATAACCTTCCGTGGAAGCTGAAGCAAAGGACTACAAAAGAAGTTAGAAAACGCGTTTATGTTTGCCCTGAAATGACCTGCGTGCATCACCATCCTTCAAGGGCTCTCGGGGACCTCACTGGGATAAAGAAACACTTTTGTCGGAAGCATGGAGAGAAGAAGTGGAAGTGTGACAAGTGCTCAAAGCGATACGCTGTGCAGTCTGATTGGAAAGCACACGCCAAAACCTGCGGCACCAGGGAATACAAATGCGACTGTGGTACTCTATTTTCAAGGTAAAATTTACTGCTAAGGATTTTTAGTACAGCAAATTTCACCAAAACTATATATTACTACTTTATTGGGAGAAAAAAAAAATAGGTTGAATACTAAATAGAGCATGAAAATGATTTTTTTGGTTCTTGTATTTTTCTCCGTAATAAAGCATCGCTTTCTTCTTAATCAAAATTCCATAAAGACTAAAATCATCATAGATAAAAAGAAATGAAGCCTCACTGACAGTGTTTTGATTTTTTGGTTCTTGTATCTTTGTCTGTCTGACAGACTATAGAAACGCCGCCCTCGAAACCTTAGTTAGCTAAGTAGAGTAGGATTTAAATAACAGTCGTCATGCAATGAATATTACAGGTTGTTATTTTACGATTTTTTTTTATCATCCATATTTATTTTAGTTGACCAGTGCTAGCATTTGTTTCATTGGTGATAAACTCAACTATGGTTAGGAGAGAAAAACAACACAATCCAAATTTAAATCCCTGTCTGCTAGAGAAAAGAAAAAGCGGAACTAAAGACGAAGAGTTAGAGCACCATGGTTAAGAAAACATGATATCGATTTCTATTCACTGCAATATCTTCTCATAAAATTAAAAATGTTTTTTTTTCCCTTATTATTTTGAATTTGGCTTGTTAACTCAATGAATTAATTTTAGTTTTATCAGTAATCATAACAAATTCTCCGAAAGAGTTAGAGGGTAAAATACATCTTGCTTATAGCCCTTTCATACTTTTCTTTGATATTCAGTGTTTGTGAACTTTTGTTGAGCAGAAGAGATAGCTTCATCAGTCATAGGGCCTTCTGTGATGCCTTGGCTGAGGAAACCGCTAGACTAAATGCAGCTTCAAGCATGCACAGCTTGGCCACCACTAATATCAATTACCAATATCTTATGGAGAATCAGCTAGCGCCGGGCATGCCACAACATTTTCCCTCTATTTTCAAATCAATTTCAAGCAATGATGAAACGATAGACCAAACCAGACGTGGACTTTCCTTATGGAAAGGCGAAGCATCTGAAGGCCATGATTCGATTGCCAAAATTCTCCAAGAGTTTCGTCAATTTGGTTCCGGGAATTCGGGATCAATATACAGTGATCCTCTTGTTTCAACTTCGAACCCTCCCGCATCTGATTATCAATTAAATTGGGTGTTCGGAAATAAGGTCTCATCGAGTAATACTGAAGAGCTAACAAGCATTTCGCTTCCTTTGAACAATGTCAAGGAAAATGGACCTGGCTTAGCAAGTGTTCCTTCATTATTTAGTACCCAACTCCACTCTCATCAAACACCATCCGCAAATATGTCTGCCACAGCTTTATTACAGAAAGCCGCCCAAATTGGTTCAACTTCAACTGACACATCATTCCTAGGAAGCTTTGCAACGAAGTGTAACAACAGGCAAGATGGGAACAAGCATAGCGGTCTGTACGATTCAAACATGCTACCTACAACTCTTAGAAGTGATAATGAAAACTCAGCAAATGATATTTCAATTTTGAATCAATTGCAAATGTACCCTGCAAAACGCCTACGCACGCAGAATGAAGATAGTGCTGGCGGACAAACAAGGGACTTTTTGGGCATCGGAGTACCGGCCATCTGTGACCCCTCTTCACTCAATGGATGGATATGATATGGCATGGGAAATTTCAGGAGTTCGCATATTTTCTCAATGAGAAGCTTGGCTGATAATAAGAGTGGAGCTGGATGTGGATTCAAAGAGATGGAAAGGGAGAGACAGAATTTAGTATTTGGAGACTTTGCTGGGAAGAAAAGTGGCATTGCGTGCTCCATGAGAGGCTAAAAGTTTGCCGAAAGAACCATTGGCATTGAAGGGATGAAGGGTGAGATTATGCATATTCTCTTGAATCTTTGAAAGCCGATTGCTTTAAAAATTGTGGCTTTTAACTTTGATAAAAGTGGACGGAGAGGTGGAGGTAAAGCAAAAACACCCTTCGAGCTCCATTATTGCATTGTTTTTTGTTTCATCTCTACTTTGGTCGTTGGCCTGTCATGCTAGATATTAACGAGCATTTCCAGATGCATGAAAGCTTTGATTATTCTAGTACAAACGGGTTTTGAACTGTTTCTTAAAATAATCGAATGCTGCTTTTCCCACAGCGACACATGCATATAAAACTGTACAAAAACAAGATTAGCGATATAACACGCAAAAACTGGAGAGAAGGGTATTAAAGCTCCAAAATTCTTCCCAGTAATGGTGCAAACATTATGTATTTGTATTCTCAATTATATCCACTTCTTCCATTTTCAAGATAATTGTATGCATAGTTCTACTTCCTTGACAAGCAACACCGCTATACAACCTATCAACTAGCCTTTTCTTAGCCAATATTTTTCTGTTTCCCAAATCAAACCGAAGAGTTAATTATATTTTCTATCTATAGAATAGAAGCCCTTCATTAAGTAAGTTCCGTTGATTGGGATGGAATAGTATTTTCATTTGACTTAATGTTATGTACGATTTTGGAAATCATTCAATGGCCATTTCCTCAATATGTTTCTTGAAATCTACTGGTATATCAGGTAAACCAACATCTGAAAGGAAAATTTTGAATGAATTAAGAAAAGAACATGCAAAGTCAATTGATGGAAAATTTTTCTTATTATATAATAATGTTAATTTCCCTTTCGCTGAATCGAGGGAATGGTGAGATTACATAAACAATTTACAAGACTATATGGAACACGCCAGAAATTCAAGAAGAACTGAGTTTGTTATACCTAGCAATAAAGGGCCAAGGCCTAACCATCCAGACATGAGCACAAGATCAACCATGTTGGTTTGTAATGATGGTGATTCAAAATTTAATATGTCTATTGACTAATAAAATATTACGTTTGTTGTGATATACGAAAAAAATGTGTCTTTTATTGAAAAAGCACTTTGGGGTTGTTTCACTCACTGTAAATACACATCGCATATAGTCTAAATCTTCACTTTTTCATTCTCCATTCTTTTTTAAATATTCTCAATTATTTTCTTCCTAAGTTTCTTGAAGAACAACCGAGATATTTAAAAGTTCCTAGGATTTTCTATTTGAGTGCGTATTGGAAGATCCTTAAGTGGTTCATTGTATTTTGAAAGTAATACGTCATCAATTACTATTTGCACCAACGTAATAACAGAAATCTACTATGAAGAAAATTCCTACCATGGCATGCCTCAAGCCTATTTTTTCACATCAAACTTTCTCTTTCTTTTATTGTTAATTAGTATTCGTGTTTTTGTATTTTTGTGCATTCGTCTTCGTATTTCATATTTAGTCTTGCCAAAAGTTTCAGAGTGAAATAATTTTTGCATTTATGAAAATAAAAGATGGCTTCTGTAAAAGAACAAATTTTTGCAAAGCTAGAAAAATTTTCTAGAAAAAATTTCAGCAGATGACAAAATCAAATGCGTTATTGGTTAAGAACCTTAGGACTTTTTTTGGTTGTCTCTAATCCTAGTGTGTCATCGATGAAAATTCCAATTGTTTTGATCTTCTAAATGGAAATTCTAACTTGAATATGAACATAGATAACCAAACACAAGTAGATAAGGATTATCTTTCTCAAGATTGTATTTTGTTTGCTTTGTCTAATAATTTTTACGATATTATCTGGACTACCAAAATTACACTTGAAATATGGGATGCATTAGAAAAGAAATATTGTAAAGAAGATCAAGGTCTTGATAAGTATATTATAGGAAAATGTATGAATTTTATAATAAATCTATAATCGAACAAGCACAATATTTTCAAGTTTTAATTTACAAGTTGAAACAAAAAAACATTGACGTGGGTAATTTCTTATGGGTGCTTTACTTGAAAAACTACCTCCATAATAGAAATCCTTTGCTTTGTCCCTAAAACCCAAGCGTGAAACTATTATTATGGACAATTTAATTGTTTCTTCTCAAATTGAAGAAAAACAAAAAAAAAAGGATAAATTGTCAAAAAAGTTTAAAAATAAAGTGAATAATATTGAAGGAAAAAGAAATTCAAACTCATAAAAAGAAAGTTTTCAAAAGATATTTCTGTTAAACAACAAAATGATGTTAACAAGAAAATGAAGAGATGTTGCCTTGTTTATGGAGAACCGGGCCATATGCCAAGGGTTTGCCGACATACAAAGGGTAGAAAATATTTTAGACACTAGCCTCACAAGTCAATATTGTGACTAGTGAGATTGACATAAGGCTTATATCAATCATTCCTATGGTCAATTTATTGTGTACATCCACTATTTGGAGGATTAACACTGGTGCAAATATCTATGTTTGTACTGACCAATTATTATTTTAAAATATCAGGCATTTATAGAAAATCTATAAACATGGGTAATGTTGCTGTTGCACAAGTGAAAGAAGATGGAATGATAGATTTATTAGTAACTTATGGGAAGACTATATCTCTTCATAAAGTGCAACATGTGCTCAACATTAAAAAAAATTAATTGGTCGCTCTCTTCTTATTAGAAATGGCTATAAATTATTGTTTAAGTCTAATAAAGTTGTAATTAGAACGAATGAGTCCTTTATAGGCAAAGTATTTATTTTTGAAGGACTTTCAAGTTAAATATGATGAATTTTATTTGTGGTACTAACTGTAAGAGTAGTAATTTTTCTCTTTATAATATTGTTCATTCCCCTAATGTTTGACATGGTCGTTTAAGACATATTAATAATATTTCTATTAAATGAATTATGAATTTAGATCTTATTCCTAAATCTAATACAAACTTGTATGAAAAATGTGAAACTTGTGTGAAATCTAAATTACCTAGAAAGCCTTTTAAATCTATAACTAGAGAATCTACAATCTTAGAATTAATACATATTAATGTTTGTGATATTCAAGTTTACTCTAACAATGGTAAGAGATATTTTATTACTTTCATAGATGACATTGTTAGTCTTTCCAATTTGAATAAAAGATAAGGTTTTGGATATGTTTGCTTCAGTTGAAAATCAAAAGGAAAAAAGAATTAAAATCCTTCAATACAGATAAGACATGAGAGTATGTTTCTATAGTATTTTCAAACTTCTGTAATGAAAATGGAATTATCCATCAAGTGTCTCCTCCTCACTCATTTCAATCAAATGGTGTGGCAGAGAGAAAAAATAGATGTTAGATATAGTAAATTGTATTTTATCAAGCTCCGAGCTCCCAAACAATTTATGGAGTAAAGCATTATTATATGCATGTCACAATCTAAATAGAGTTCATCATAAAAAAAAAAAAAGAAGAAGCAAAACTCCATATGAATTATGGAAAGGGAAGAAACCCAATTTAAATTATTTAAGAATGTAGGGATGTTTGGTAAAAATGAAAATTTCAGAAATTAGAAGAAAGAAACTTGGAGCTAAGACTATTAATTGACTTCTTGTGGGTTATTCCCAAGATAGTGCCACTTGCATGATTTTAGTACTAAAATCTAAAATTATTGACCTAAAAGCTAGCACCATCATGGAATCGAGACATGTATTTTTTTGAAGATATTTACCTTTGAAAAATACAGTGAGTAAATCAATACCCTGTAATAGCATTCAATTTCGTTAAAGCACAAAGATGAAGACAAAATTGATAAGGAAAGTCCTACAAGAAGCAAAAGAGCAATAGTAGAAAAACGTTTTGGAAATGACTTCAATACATATTTAATAGAGGATGATCTTCGAACATACAAAGAGGCCATATTATTTGTAGATTCAAATTTTTGAAAAGATGCCATAAATGCTAAGATAGAGTCATTTATAAATAATAAGACTTGGGTTTTGACCGAATTACCTAAAAGATGTAAACTATTGGCTGTAGGTGGATTTTTGAAAAGAAACTTAGGCCAAATAGGTAGATAGAAAAATTACAGGCAAGGTTTGGATCCAAAGGTTATTCCTAAAAAGAAGGATTTGACTATTTTAACTCCTATTCTCCTCTAGGAAAAATAATAATAATTCGAGTGCTTTTGGCTTTAGCACCCACATATAAGTTAAAGGTCCATCACATGGATGTTAAAACCACCTTTCTAAATGGCAGGTTAGAAATACATGGAATAACTGGAGGGAATCGTCATTCCAGAACGGGAGAATAGTTTTTGAACTTATAAAGTCCTTATATGGATTAAAGCAAGCCTCAAAACAATGGCATAAGAAATTTGATCAAATCAGTTTATCAACTGGATTTTTGATTAATGACTTGAAGAAATGTGTGTATAGGAAAACTACTAGCCTTGGTTGTGTAATGTTATGTTTGTATATTGATGATATTCTCATCATTGGTAGCAATCTAAATATAATTAAGGAGACTAAAAATTTCTTGCCAAGTAATTTTGACATGAAAGTTTTAGGATTGGCTAATGTTATCTTAGGAATTAGGATGTTACAAAATCCTATAGGTATTACAATTACATAATCACATAATATTGAAAAAATATTAAAAAAATTCAATAAGTATGATGGTAAACTTGTAAGTGCACCTTATAATCCAAAATGAGATTAAAGGAAAAAAAATAGAGAGCTTGTTTCTTAGTTGTACTCTCAAATCATTAGTGCACTTATGTGTCTCACAAATGCTACAAGACTTGATATAGCACAAGTCATGGAAAGGTTAAGTAGGTATACAAGTAATCTTAATGTAAGTCATTGGACAACATTGGAAAGGATATTAAGATATCTAAAGGGTCTAATATCACTTGGTATACACTATTCCAGTTACTCGTTATGCTCGAAGGCTATAGTTATGCAAATTGGATCTCTGATTCAAATAAGACTAAGGCTACCACAGAATGGGAATCTTCCAAGCAAACATATATCCCTCTATCCTTTTTGAAATTTATGATGATAGCCTTGATGTAACGACGTAGCAAGTGGAATGGCTTGAGAGTTAATTACTAGACATTCCAATTATTGAAAAGCAAATTGTTGCAATTTGCCTTGTTGTGATAATCAAGAGGCAATTGCAAAGTGCTAACAAAAGAACTCAAATGAGCAAAAAAGATATTCGCGTTTAAGGTAGAAAATTTAAATAAGTTTAATTAAAAATGGAATAATAGCATTATATTATATTCCTTCTTCAAAAAATATTGCAAATTCTTTACCAAAAGGACTGGCAAGAAAGTAAATCATTGAATTTTCAAAAAAGATGGGACTGAAGCCCATAAATTAGAAATTATTGATAGTGGTAACCCACTACTTCTAATTGGAGATTCCAAGATAAGGGTTCAATATGGTAAAAACAAACTATCTAGTAATTAAAGAAGTATTATTTTTTTCTTATTTCTAGTCCCACTGTGATCTTATGATACTTAATTTAGCGGTCAAGAAAAGCACATGCTTTGAATTAATTCATGGCAAATTATGTAGGATATGCTTCCATTACACATCCATGAAGAATTCACCTATTTGAGCATGGTTATGAGGTCATAACCTATGAGATTGGGATTTTTTATAGAGCAATCAAGAATCAAGATACGAGTGCAAGGTTATTAAAGCACGACCCCATTTGTGAACTCAGTACAAATCTCATATAAGTTGTATGATAAATTGAAGATCGGGCTAAAAGATCCTAGTTCAAGGTGCAAGTTCACTACTATTCCTTTGATTGGATTTTATCATACTAAGTGAGGTTCAAGTCCATAAGACACCTTCATTAAATACATTGTAAAAGATTGTTTTTGTTTTCCTTAAATTTTGAATCATATAAGGGATTTGGTCTTTTAATGGTGGTGATTTAAAATTTAATGTCCATTGACTAATGAAATATTCCGCCTCTTAGAAATAAGAAAAAAATGTCGTGTTTTTTTATTAGAAAGCCATTTTGGTGTTATTTCACTCACTATAAATATGCATCCCTTATAGTCTAAATCTTTTCTTTTTCATTCTCTATTTTTCTCCAAATATTCTCAATTATTTCTTTTTTAAATTTCTTCAAGAGTAGCTTAAAGATTTAAGAGTTGCTAGGATTTTATTTTTGAGTGCACATTAGAAGATCCTTGAGTGGATCATTGTATCTAAGGAGTGGGACGTCATCTATTGCTATTTGCACCAAGGTAGAGATGAAAATCTACTCTAGAGAAAATGCCTCCTATAGCATACTTCGAACTAGGTTTTTCATATTTAAACTTTTTTTTCTTTTATTGTTAATTATTATTTGTGTGTTTGTCTTGTTATATGTTCTTTTTGTATTTCATATTTAGTTTTTCGAATAGACCAGGTCTAGAGAAGTAAGGTAATAAACTTTAATTGCCATGGTCAACTAGGGTGACTAGAAGTTTATTCACCCAAGCTCGCATATGGCCTACCTTAAACAATGACACCTATTTGATGCTATTAAATAAGGATTACTGAGCAATCTATCTTAAATAGTGACATTTATTCAGGGGCACCTAACAAGGACCACAGTATATCCCTTTGACAAGTGCCATGCTGACTTGCATAGTCACTACACTGAAAGGACAAGCATACTAGAAGCTATGCCAGCTAGACAATTAACAAAAAAATAGGTCACACGAGCCCCCAATGTCTAGCTAAGTATGAAAAGGGCTAGGTAAGTTTAAAGTAACTATTTTCACCACCCCATTTTTCCTTGTCTTTTTACTTCTGATTCTTATCCAAAAGTATGCATTGACTTAAGCATCAGGTGCCCTAGAGTCATAACTTTAACGCCCTTCTAACCTTTTCTTTATGTTGTTGGCCTAACCTATTGGTCATTATCTCCAACCATTGTTGAAAACATCAATAATTGGCTTGGTAAGTGGGAACAAAAAAAAAAAAAACTAATGGCTTACCAACTTGCTAAAACAGTCCCACAAGCAAAAGATTTTGCCTTCACCTCTCGTTGCCAAATATTACAAACCCAACTTTAACCATTTCTATTGCCATAGACTCTAAGAAAATGCTGACATTTCCATTTCTAAGAACCTCTACCTCTATTCATACGTACATGCCCCTACACTTTCAAATGCTAATGTTTACAACTAATTGGTATCTCCAACTACATTTGGGGCACTTTTAAAACCTAATAGTTTTGTTCCCCATCGTCATAAACTCAAGCACCCAAAACCACCTAGCCTTGGAGGTGTTAACTAGCTAAAAACCTAGCCAAAGTAACTTATCAGCGCTCGTAATACTACTTTAATAACCTTTGTGACAGCCAACAACAACACCACTATCCTGTTACTCTTGCAACAATAAACTTGCTTCACCCATCATACACTCAATTAACTATCCTACTATACCCCAAACAATCACATTCCTTACCATCACTACTGGCATAATTTGACTACCATTCGTAATACTTGAACTAATTTCAAATATTGAGAATCAGTTGGTAGCCCAAAACTTTTTATCCAATAAGCATAATGCTGAATATACTAGTTAGTGTAATCCAAGGTTGATCGACACTAGTACAACCTACAAGAGCTTTTGTTTCACTTTAGTACAGCTTAAAAAGATCTGACAATATAGACAGACCTGCATATCCTCTCCAAAATCTAGACTTATTAGAGCAAGTTATAATACTAAGGCAAGAAATAAGAAACCTAAAACACCCAAACAGAGACGACTAGGAATAGCTGGATAATGAACATAACCTTCTCTCTCGTCATTTGAAAAGTGCCAATTTCTAAGAAGATAAAATTATCCTTTAACACAAATGATGGCACAACTGACCTAATATACCACCTCAACCACTTTAGAGCATTCCATATTCTTTAAGATGTAATCAATGCCATACACTGTCAAGTTTTCTTAATGATCCTATGTGGCCTGGCAAGAACATCATGGTAGAAAGTTTTTGGCTTACTTCGACAAACAAGGTAGAAACTTTTTGGCTCATGCCAAAAGTTGTCGAACGATCATTAAAACATTAGCAAAGTTAATGGGAGTCAAATATAACTATGAGAAAACTTTCAGGGAATACATAAAATGATTCAACATAGCAACATTAGAGATTTATGAGCTAAATGATGAATGGTTTATCTAAGCATTTATCTTAGAAGTGCACTATAACCACTTGAATATGCACTTACTGATGCCTAGTCAACTAAGTTGAATGAACTTTATGAAGAGGCCTAGAAATATGCTGAGGTTAAGGAAATAGAGATCATTGCACACAAAGTCGAATGAATTGAAAAGGGTAATTGTCTCGATCGACATGGCAGGGAAATTGATCAACCTAATCCGGTGTAAAAATAAGATGCTACATCTAACCAAAACCTAAATACATAAACCAAAGTAGAAAAAAGGGAATAAACCCTTTCTTTCATAAAGTACAACACCCACACACCCCTCAATGCTAGTAAAACTCAGATTCTTAACACAAAAATTAGAGGAGGCTTGGTCAAAAGACCTTGACCCAGAAGGATGAAAAAAATTAAGCAAAACCTAAGAAATCATTGTGACTAACCATAATGATATCGATCATGTGATCTAGGATTATGTTAGCCTCAAGAACTAATAGAATCACTGGATAGAAAATAAGAAATCAAATAATTTAGGAAAAAAGAGTCTCATGACCCTCAATGGACTATAAGATAAGGCATCGAGTGAACACCAAGTCATTGGTAGAATCAATGTCATTATAAAAGCCGTTGAGGATCAGGTAACAAACAAGTCCAAATACAAGTCACACCTATACAGTGTGATGGCGATCAATATAGCCCCAAAGAGAGTAAAACATGATAAGTGATAGATAACCTTTGGTGAATATAACAATCAGTAATTGGACAAAGGTAATGATCTCATGTAGTGTCAGATATTATAGGAAACTACCATGTTAACTAGATTCTAATTGACAATGCCAATGCCATGAAAATCTTATAGTGGCCTTCCAAAAACATGGTTTAATGAACTTGCTTCGATGTCCTAAATATATGGTGTCTTAATGTATCCCTAGACAATGGAAGGTGCACATGACTTAAAATATATCTTCAATTGGATTTTCTCATATTTTGTGGGGGAGATCATTAGATCAATCGCTCATCCAACTAGTTTTAGATGGCCAACATAAAGTGGTTGAAGATTTGAAGTCACCACTGACCATTTGGAATAGGTATAATCGAAGGCCTATTAAAACTGGTACCTCTAGTTACAAAACTTAAATAACTAATTTTAATGTCTATGTGTACTAGAGTTTAAGAAGTGGGTAAAGGAGTCGGTTACACATGGGGAAGGGTTAGCACCTCAATGATACCCTAAATTGGCACCATCTAGCCATAAAATATCAGTCTTGATTTTCTCTATATTTATTTATCATTATATGTGTATAATCTCTTTTTTTTTATAATGTATGAGATTTTAAATATATATATATATATATATGAAATTTATTTTTTAGCAAAAGGTTTAAGTTGCAATTTATAACCTGGAGTTGTAGTGAAACATAAGATTAAAGCTATTTTTAGATTTAATTTAATAAAGGTGTTTTGTGTCAAGCGCTGGAAGGATACTGATACAAAACATTACCTTGGTGATTTTTTAAAGGATTTGGTCTAAAATATTAATGCAAAATCCATCAACAAGAAAGAAACTGTATTACGAAGTCATAAACAAAAACAATAAATATTATGAAGAAATAAAACACATAAAACAAGGAAGGACATTGATCGAGATGTATATTGTAATTGTCATCGATTATTTAGAAATAACTTTAAGAAGTTTTTGGATTCATTGGTCATTTAAGGCATGAAATCAAGGTTTTTGGTAAAAATCTGAGGTGAATTAGGAAAGGGAATATTGCATTTTTGATGACATTTTGAGAAAGGGAGCTAAGGGACCTTTGAGGATGAAAAATTTGTTAATTTTTTTAAAAAAGGGCTATTTTTGGATACTTTTGAAATGTGGATTTTAAGATAAAACCAATAATTAAAACAAAGAACTAAATTGATTTTTTTTAAGAGTGTTTAGGCCTTGATCCAAGCTTAATGGGACTTGCACATGACTCAAAAATTCATTAGGGTGAAAGCCATACTTATCTTAAGGTATTCGAATGTCTCGACAAGTTGATTCGATAAAATTGTTTGATTTTGCCTAATGCTAAAACAGTGGAAACCTTCACACTATCCATCTTCTCGTATTTATTTTAGGTTTATCTAAATTTTTAGGTGACAAATTAGATAAGTTGGAAAGGTAACTTGATGAGAATTAATACAAAATATTCAAAAAATCTTAGAAAATCGCTTTCCTAAGGAAAATAATTTTTAAAATCAGACTCGGTTCAGCACTCACAACATGTGCAAGTAGAGGGTGAAGTAAGATTTGGAAAATCATGTCGGACTTGTTGGGACTCAGAAACTCAAAAAAAGTAGCTTTTAGGAAAGGAAATTTCAATTAGGTTTTAGGAAAAGTACTTAGAATATCTATAAAAATCATCTTTTGGGATAAAAGAACCTAAACAATTTGCTGATTGCTAATTCTAGGGGGTTTCAAATAGTGAAGGTTTGAAAAATCATAACTCCCTTATCTGAACACATCTAGGGGCAAACAAGATACCATCAAGAAGTTAATTCTATGACTGTTATGGTGCATTTGGTTTGAAAAATATTTCATTATCGACGGTTATATAATATTCCATCATGACATTACCAGGTTTCATTCAAAACTTTCCCTAGGCTTGGTAATGTATTATTACATACAGTACCCAAATTAGGTAATTAGGGAATAATGTCATCACAATTTTTTTCTAAGGTTATGTAACATTTTACCTCGTATGTAAAATTTATAGTCTTTTTACCCTTCATATTTTATGTTATTGACTACCTTAACCTTAAAACAAACTTTTTTGTTAGACATAAGCCTTCAGTAGCTTTTCAAAAAGAGAATTTGTTTTCCTTCAGCTGGAAATAGTCTTTGCTCCCAATTACTAGACAACACTCTAATTATTTAGGCATGAAAATCTAATTCATCTATTGCTTAGGTTTTGTTTTTAGGATATTGAAATTGAGATTTGTAGTTAGAATTTAGGGTTGTAAATGTTTTATTTTATGTTTTTAAATTTCAAAATTAGGATTAGGGTTTGAATTTAAGGTTGGGAGTAGAGTTTTTCTTTTCAATTGGGTTGATTTTTATTTTTCCTAAACTCACAAAAACCTTAGTTTCTTTCTCTCTTTCTCTTACTCTGCAATGGCGATGAAATTCTGAACTTTGTTGCCTTCGAGCAAAACTCAAGGTTAGCATGACTTTCTTACAACCCATTTTAGTATTATTCAAGATTAATTTCATTTGCTCTTTAATTGTTTTAAATGAAGTTGATTATTTTCCTTCTTGATACATATTAACATTTGAAATTGATGTTTGTAATTTCTTTAAAAATTAAATATGTAGTTATTTAGATATGCATGTTCTTATTGCTTTAAGTTGTTATGTCTTTGTTGGTTTTTTTTTTGGTTATTATCAGTTTGATCTTTTCTTGCCACAGAGAAGGTTTGCCTTGTACTGTTTTGTCTTAGACGTTTCGATGTTTGTTTTCTTTTCAATAATATTCCTTGGCTTATCGAAAAAAATGATCTTATTCGTTCTTCCAATTAAATTACATATGTAGTAATTTAAATGTACTTGGAAATTGAGGTTGCAAATTTTTATTGCTTTTTCTGGTTAAAATTTTGTCATGTTAAAGAAAATATGGGTAAAGATACTCTATAATCGAGTGTAAATAGAAAAAAAAATCTAATTTAGGGTATTCTTGATATTCTTCCATTTTATAATGCATATTTGTATTTATTGTTGTTTTAACATATATATAAAAGTAAGCAAAGAAAGAACATTTATTTTAACAAACAAAGAGACAAAGGATTGAGGGAGTTTTATATTGTGGTCATTATAGGGGGTTTACTAGGAGAAAAAATGGAAACCAATTAATGAAAGGTTGAAATGGGATTACTAGTCATGTGCTGAATATGATATTACTAGTGATAATTGAAATGGGATTCTATTTAACATCAATTCAGTGTATAAGTGTAATTTTTGATCCTTGATTCCAAAAATAAAGCTTTAAAAATTTGTTGGTAGACAAGTGTTTAATTTGTACTCATGTAAGTTTGTATCATATTCTGATAATTTTGGGTAGTAAACATAGGTTGCTTTTGTCTTCTTGTCCTTTCTAACATCATATGAAATATAGTTGTTAATTTAGAGCAATTTCAAAAGCAAATTGTGTTACTCAATCAATAATGTATTATGGTGATAGTTACTTTAAGTTTACCAATTATGTTAATAATTACTTTATGTTTCTAGGTTTTTTTTAAATGGTTGAAAGGTATTTTGTTTTCAACGGGCATAAAATAGGTAATTGTAATACTTGGGATGAAGCTAAAGCACAAGTCTTTGGTTATGAAGGTGCCCATCACAAGATGTATAAGAATTGAAGTGATGCAAAAACTACATTTCTAGAGTATTAGAACTTAAATGTGGCAAAACAATAAGAAAAAAACATGTTAAAAAAGTTTAAATGATATGACTACGTGTAATCATGCATCTCATTCTTCTTATTATAATAAAGAATTGATTACAAGATTTTTTTTATTGGAGTTTGCACAACTTTGCTTACTTAGTATATTGGCAAATGATTTTTAATTTTCTTATAAATTTAAACAACTTATGTGTACTTGATATTTAATTAAAGAGTTATTTTGAGACTTAAATACTAGTTTTCTTTTTGTTAGTACTTAAAAAAATTTCTTCTTTAATACATTGTAGTTTCCTTTTAGTTCGTAATT
>JBBYHO010000010.1:4172032-4208089 GCA_038382025.1 Adansonia gregorii | reverse complement strand
ATATGGCATATCATTGGGAATGTGTCCTTGTCATCTAGCCGGGAATGATACTATTACCAAGGTAATAAAACATTCTCTGAACTAGACACCTTGTTAAAGGAAAAATACAAAAAAAATTAAAATACTTTTTAAGGTTTGGAAATAATTTTTCAAGTTAGAGTTTGTTGCAATGTGGTTGAGACACGAATCCTGAGTAACCTGACTTAAAGGTTGATGTACCCTTCGTTCCTATATACACTTATGTATCATTATATATATATTATTCTTTTATTTTTTAGAAGCCATTTCATTATTATTTTTGTTTTATTTTTTATTTATTTTGTCATTTTTACGGATCAAGTCATTGAGATAAATAACTTACTCAACTTAACTCTAAATAGTTATTACAAAATAATTATTTATTTTTCTGGTAGTCCCCACTAATCTATTTTTGGCTAGATGAGAGTGGTCACCTACTAGTGTTCATATTTTGAGGGTTATGAAAATCTTAAAAGAAAATTCTGAAGTCTATGATAATACAAAGATCATTTTAGAAGATTTGAGAGTCAGTTACAATCACGCGTAAGGATTGATCCATCTCATGATGCCCGATAATTGGCACCTTATTAATCACGTTTTAATTTAAATTTTGGTCTTTCTTTGATTTCAATATTTGGTATTTAATTATAATTCTCATATTTCCAAAATTTTTAATTCCAAATTTATCATTTCATTTAAGAAAATTAGTTTTTTATATTTTTTTAAAAATTAAAATATCTTTTGTATCCAACCGAAAGATCGGAGGAACACAAAAGGCTTTATTATTATCTTTCGCACCCTACGGGAGAACCAAAGAAATATGAAAGTTTTTAAAATCAAAATATCTTTCACACCCTGTAAGAGAGTCTGAGGAATGCAAAAGGTTTTATTTTTACAAAACTTGAAAAATCTCAATTTTTATTTTGAAAATGATATCTTATTATTAAAATAATCCGCATAGCCTCTCCATATACTGGGAGACATTCCACAAACTACCTTATCTCGGACATTGCCTTAATTTTCAAAAATTTTAATTTTATTAAAAATAACAATGTTTGTCCTAAGATTTGGTTTTGACTTCACATACAAAACTAGACTCTAAGGAGTTAAACATGGTTGATAAGACCAAAATGTCCTTTAACCTAACTTCAGCATGAAAGCATCTTAGTTACTTTAACAGACTCGATTTAAATATAAAATTACTAAAATAGCTTTAGGTATACCTTTGAAATAAAAGTATGCTGGTAATCATAAAAGACTCAAAAATAATCATAAAAGCTAAATCTATCGCTAATATACACCTTTGTCATGAAAGAATCCCAGTGACTAAATAGGACTCGATTCTAGGATAAATTATTAAAATGCCCTTAAGGACTACTTTCGTCATAATAGCATCCTAGTAACCCTAAAAGATTTAAAAAAAGAAAAAATTAAGCCCCTAAACTTTTCGAAGTTAAACTTTAAGTCCAAAATGACCAAAAATGCAAGGAATATTCCCAAAATGTCCACAATACCTTAAATGGGTAATTTGGTGTGGGAAATGATATTTTTGACCATCAAACACAAGGTTTTCTTCATGGAGTCTAAACTTTGCAAACTTTCCTACATGAAGTAAACTTATAACTAAAATGAAACACAACGCAAAAAAATCATAAAAATCATGCTAAAAGTCACAAGAAGCATTCAGCCAACCATCTATGGTATTGAAGCAACTTTTTTCAAATTTTGCAAATTAGTTCCTAAATTTTTTGAAATTACAAAAAGACCCTAGAAGTTTAAAAATGTATTTCAACCTGATAAAAGGGCATAAAACATATCCCTAGATGTATATAAAGGTTTCTACTAAGGATAGAAAGCTTAAAGATTATTTTCATCTTTACAATTTAGTCCATATATTTCCAATAATTAAAAAACAATACCAAAATAATTAAAAATTCACTAAATCACACTTATACACATACAATCAAGCTTGGAACTTCCTATCCAAAGCTTTAAAAAAATTTAGAAAATTAATTTTTAGTCCCTACAACATAAACCATCATAAAAATAACAAATAAAATAAAATCAAGGCAACCAAGAATTTTGGCCAACACCAAAAATATGTGTCCATCAAAATTTTCCAACATATGAGCTATAAATCCTAATTCTACCAAGCTAAAATCAACATTATCATGTAAAAAAATTAAAAAAAAACATATAGACATCTTTTATCAAAATATTAACATAAAAATAGCAAGGAAAATAGAATCAATATGATCATATATATGTGACAAAATCAACGCCATTTCAACAAGAATATATTTCATAAAAAAAGGAAACAAGCTATTATTAAAAAATAAACATATCAATTAAATCAAAGAAAATTGTTCATAGTCATCTTACTTTGCTTGTGAATTTGGATTACATCCATGATCTCAAGCATGATTTTGGCTCACTGAAAGGAGAAAAGTTGAATGAAATGAGCAAAAACTAATAACTTTCCAAGTGTTGATACCTTAAAAACCTTAAAACTTGGAGAATTGTGGTAGTTTTTAGTGTTTTGTTTCTTTATGAGCACATTAGCCTAAAAATAGATGAACCTTCCCCTATTTATAAAGGAAGGTATACAGCTAAGGGTTGAAGCAAATGCACTTGACTAAATGCTCTAGCCTTTTTCATTATAATTTTTTTTGATTTTTTATTTAATATAGCTTTTTGGATTTTTTTGGATGATGATAAGATTTATTTAATTAATTTTTTCCTTTTATATACTTAGTTAAAAGCCTAAATGGTGATTTATGTAGGCTAAGGTTAGGGCTTTATGATTATTTTAATGATATTAACCTTTAATGATAAAATTCAATCCTGATTAAATTAATTCTTGTATAATTAAATGCATAAATTTGGATATCAAAATAAATATGCATAAAATTTTAAAAATGTAGAAAAAAAATTTAATTGCAAATTTTATAAAAAATGGAGTGGAAGGACTAGATTGCAAGAAATTAAAAGTTATAAACTAAAAAAATGAAATTCCACATTATAAATTCAATTTATGAATTTAATCACAAGAGAGGGTCAATTGAACATTCATATGAAAATTTTTAGCTGAAAAGAACTAAAATATTTTTTTAGAGAGAGAAAGAGAGAGAAAAGATCAATTAAAAATTACAAACTCAAAAAAATTTATGAGCAAACACTTTTTCAGATGAAAATTGTGTTTAATAAAAATGAATCAAGATTTCAAAAGTCTATATTCTGTTGAAATATGCGAAAAATTTTACAAATAAAAAAAATTCATATTTTGGAGACAAGAAAATTCCTAAAACAAAGACAAATATTTGTGAATATGTGTTGACTTTAACATATTATTTAAAATATTAATTTACATTAATTTATAATAAAGATGAAAATCTAAAATCTATAATAGTTTTTATTAAAAAACTTTTACAAGCAAAATACTCTAGTCTACTCGAAATGATCTTGAAAATGCCTAGCTTGCTTGAAAGAAGTCGACCTTTATCAAAACAGCTGCTAAATTCTCAAATCTCAAATATTTAGGATAATTAAAAGAGTGCCGAGACGAAATTAGGTGTCTATAGGTTCATAGTGTCGGTGCTAAAATATAGCCATTTCATGCATTTGTCTATTGAAGTCGTGTCATGAGGTCTCAAACATATGAACATCTGTACCTTAAGGTCCTTGGCAGTGGGGTAACAAAATCTTAAAAAGCTAGGCCAGTGAATGATTTGTTATCTATGCCATTTGATTTAAGTTCAAATTAAGGCTTTGCATATTTATAAATAAGAAAATTGTATTGGGACTGAAAGCAAATTTATTTTTCTTAGTTAGGCCTTAAATCTAAGCACAAATGCTTGATTTTTCCCTAAAATTAATGACTTAGTTTATAAAAAATCATTAGGTTAACATTAATCCTATTTGTTGGGACCAATGTTAGCCTACCTTGGGAAGGTTCTTGCAAAAAAGATTTTGACACAAACCAAACACATAGAAGAGATATTTTAACAAATATATAGTGAGATAAAATCATAGCATGGGCATCAAACATGAATAAAACATAAAAAAATTACCAAGACTACTTTTTTATCAAAGGGAACATGCTAAATTTTTTTTATCAAGGGGATTTGTAGATCATGAAACTTGGTATGAACATGTAGAAAGCACTTCCAAGTCATGCCATGTGTGCTAGAAAAATTTTTATAGTAATGAGACATGATTTTTACCATCAAAGCATCATAAAAGCATTATCCAAACAGAATGAACTCCAAACACCATCAATTAAGCTCAATGATGCACACTATCCTAAGAGGGTCATGGCTCTATGAAACTTGGTTGGCTAGAATATATGCTTAGATGCAAATAAATAAAGAGAAAAGGGCAAAAAATATACCAACAAAGTTTGCAAAACTCCTATTTTGCTTTGTCAACTTAAAGTTGTGATATTTATCTTCCTATGGTCTTTGTTTTTCAAGTTTTTCGGTCACTCTTATTTTCTTTTAATTCCTATAGGTGAACGAAAAGAGTGGTAATGATGAGCTCTAAGATAGTATTATGGATGAAGGGGAATTTAATGAGGAAGAAAAGTGAAAAATCAAGGTTTTTGAGAGGATCTTAATGGCTATCAAAGGGAGCCAGGAAAATAATTAAAAAATAGTGAAAATATGGTCTGTGTGTGAATGTTATGTGTGTATCTATTGAGCCAAAATTGGCTCTTTTATAAATAAGTGAGTTGTTATTCTTTAGAGCATTAAATGAGGGTATTTTAAAACTTTCCACTTTTACCATGGAGCAGTTCTAGGTGACATGCTCAGCATTCTTTATTCTTATTGGCTATAGCAACAAGGTGGTGGAGCAGACTGTTTTATGTAATCTGTAAGTGAGGAAAAACCTATTTCAACTGTGAATAAACTAGATTTTGCCATGAAAAAGGTCTTATTTTCTAACCATTTAAGTCTTAAAAAATCAATTAAACTAATTCTTAACCCAAAGGTAAGGCTTAGTATGAATTTTAGTGGCTTATGGAGCCAAAAAATGAGACTAAGCTTGTGTTTTGAATCAATATCGTAGCCACAGAAAAAGCCATGTCTGAGGCAAAAATGCCCAGATGTATTGATACAATGGCTATTGTATCCATATTGCAGCTACAGAAATATGCCACATTTTAGCTTTTTTTGTCGAAATGTATGATACATATAGACCTTGTACAGATACAATCAACAGAAAGCTTGAACATATCAAAACATTTGGAACTTGTATCAGTACATTTAGCAAATTTATCGACCTATTTACCAATGTATCAATACATTTGGTCATGGATTGATACATTTTGGTCTAAAAAATAAGATTTAATCTACTACCGAGAATTGTATCAACACACAAGTCAAATATATCGATACAATTGATGAAAAATATGTATTTTGCTTACCTTTGGCCTACCAAACACCTTACTAAGGCTCGAAATGATGGGAGATGGATACGTGTGTGCTCATTTAGCTTTGATGATGCCTTGTGATGATTTTTTGGAGACCCGAACAAAATTAGGTGTCTACATATGGATTCACCAACTAGCTAATACCAGTAAAAGGAAAAATCAAGCTACTAGTCACTATAAGAGATGACAACCATACGACAACGATAACGGTAGATGTTTTTATGGTAGACTAGCTTTTAGCCTATAATGTTATCCTAGGAAAACCAATAATAAGGAAAACTAAGATGGTAAAAACAATCTATTGTTTTACTGCCATGTTTTCCATACTAATTGTATTTAAGTACATGAGATCTAACTAGAGAACCGGTCTTAAATGTCCCTGACTATTAATTGAGCTTACAAGGAAAAGTTAAAGCAATAAGGAACAACCAACCATAAAAACACAACTTGATGATCTTAACCTAACTACAATTGTTGTGAACATGATTATAACCAACCTACCATAGTCTTTGACATTTCACAGCCTTGATCTAAGGATAGCATTGACCACTACAAACCATATTCTGTAAAGGGAAAAAAAAGATAGTCCTATATAAAACAAACTTAAACCTCTTTCGATGATCTCAACCTAACTATAATGGCTATGAACATGATTAAACCCACCCTACCATAGTCTTTGACACTTGACAGCCTTGATCCAAGGATGGCATTAACCACTACAAACCATATCCTATAAAGGGAAAAAAAGATAGCCTTATATGAAACAAACTTAAACTGCTCCACTAGTATTAAAGCCTGGCTCGATTAGGGAAAAACCAGTTAACCTATTTCTTGCAAAAAAATGTAAACATTTTTGCCTGGTTTATAGTTGATGTGCCAAGACTTAATGCGAGGGTCATTATACACTTACCCAATGTAAACCCTACTGTAAAACTAGTAAAATAAAAAAAAAATATAAAGGTTCACCCTTGAGCATTTTAAGGCTATCCATAAAAAGGTAAACAAATTTTTAGCTATAGAGTATGATAGGGAAGTTAAATAACCAAAATGGTTGGCTAAAATGGTTATGGTGAGAAAGGCAAATGGAAAATAAAAGATGTGCATTGACTTTATAGATCCAAATAAAGCCTACCTTAAAAATAGCTACTTACTACAGCAATAGATAGAGTAGTAGATAACTCTACTAGGCAGTAATTTCTAATTTATGGATGCCTTCTCAAGCTATAGCTAAATTAAAATGGGCATAATTGATTTGGAAAAAAAATCCTTTATCATTAAGATTGAACATTTTACTGCAACGTAATGGCTTTTGGGCTCAAAATTATGGGCGCAATCTACTAGCATTTGGTAAACAAAATCTTCAAAAGCTAGATAAGCAAATCAATGGACATCTACGAAAGCAAACCCAAAAAAATCCAGGCAATTTTGGATATCACGCTCACCAAATCTACTAAGAAAATTTAGTGTCTCATAAGCAGAGTAGCAACACTCAACTGCTTTATTTAAAAGTTAATAAATAAGTACCTATCCTTTTTCAAAGTCTTTAGAAGTGCCATAAGATGCAAATAGACATAGGAATGCTAGCAAGCTTTTGACCAGCTAATGATGTATCTATGCTCGCCACCACTCTTGGCGAGATCAGACTAAGGAGAACACTTGTACTTGTATTTAGCCCCATCTGATAAAACTTGCTATTATATAAGTAAAGGGCTTTGAAAATATATAATGGCCTATACCCTCCAGCTTGGGAATTAAGCTAAACTATGCTTGAAAATGTAGTGTATGCCTTAGTAGTGGCTACAAGAAATTTAAGGCAACACTTCAAGGCTTACCCAATAATAATGCTTGCTGACTAACCCCTTAAAGATATGCTTTTTAAAATAGACCCAACAAGTAAAATGCTTTACTGAAGCATCAAACTCATGAACTTGGCTTGCAATTCAACCCTAAAAAGGCAATCAAAGCCTAGGCCTTAGGGACTTAGTAGATTTTTCAACTAAATGTTTTATTGCAACAGCCATGACTATATGTAAGCAACCAAACCTAAACAAGGCCACTCAACTTGAACACTCAGTAAACATACAAAAAAATGCCCACCAAACCCTCAAAAAAATCCTAACACGTAGGCACATTATGCGATGGTTACTAAGAAAGCAAAGGTCAATGACAAAGATTTTTTTGATTGACCTAAAGGGTAATGAATGGCAATATGGTCCCTCATTTAACTTTGCACCTTTTGATAATGTACTAGAGTATAAGGCATTAATTGCTAGGTTAAAACTAGTAGCTAACCTAAATGTTTCAAGCTTACGTGTTTACACTGATTTACAATCGATGGCAAACCACATAAACAGGGAATACGAAGTTAAAGACCCAATTTTTGGTAAATACCATTAAATAATAAGTCACCCATTTAGTAAGATAAAACATCTAACTCTTGAAATAAAAAACCTTAGGGAACATAATAGTCGAGCAGATTCCCTATGTAAAATGATAAGTACCCTAAAATTGCCATATAAGGAAAATATTCCTTAAGTGACTGCAAGTACCCAACTATGAAAAACATCCCTAAATCTTGGTATTAAATGTGGCTAAAAAGTGACACCTACGAACCCACTTGCCAAAAAATAGATTAAGAAAAAAGCTACAAGGTACACCAGTTAATGGCATTTTGTATACAGAGTCATTCACCCTCCGCTACGTAGATATGTTAACCATGAAGAAACTGATTACATCTTTAAAAAAAAAACCTAAAAAGGAATACAAAGGGACTACTTGGGAGGTAGAGTGTTAGTACAAAAAACCTTGAGGTAAGGTTTTTTGCTACTTATAATAGAGAGACAAACCATAAAATTGGTGGAAAAGTGTGAGAAATGCCAATGTTTCACTAAGACACCCAGGCAACATGCTAAAGCCCTTAAAAAATGGCTCACCCCTAGCTTCAAACAATAGGGGATTAAGCATCCTTGCTATTTTCCTACCTGCCATAAGACAAAGAAGATTTATAATAGTTACATGCAATTACTTCATTAAGTCAGTGGAAATAGAACCCATAGTAACCACAATGGCAAAATTAATTATAAGCTTCGTGTGAAGATTCATACTCTACTATGTCCAAATCCTTTAGGTAGTCATTGCATATAATAGACCCCAGTTACAAGCAAGAAAGTTAGGAACCTCACCAAATGTGTTCGTAACTTAACTGATAACATGAAAACCAATGGTCAGACCAAGTCCATGAACAAACTTATGCTCTAACCCTTAAAAAAATGTTACAAGGTAAAGAAAGCACTGACCAAAGAAACCTTGACATTTTAGAGTTAATTGAGTCTTAACAAAAATTAGGGTTTATTATTAAAAAATTAAGGATGTTAACTCCATGTTGAGTAAGCGTAACCTCAAAACTACATTTGATTTATGCGAAAATACAAAAGACCATGCCTCAACCATATTACTGCCAATGCACAATAAGTAATAAATTATTACAAAAATTATCCTACAAAGGAAAGCTAGTTTAGTGATCTTACAAAGGTGAGTGACCAGTCATAAAGCAAAAAAAACTCTTGTAGGATTAGGAGGGTCGCTAGCAAGTTTCTTATTTCATGGACTCGGAGCGTATAGATTAAAAACATGAATGCCCAATGTATCTATAATATAAGGAATGCCATACACTAAAAAAATGTATAGCCCATTTATCATTAATCAATGAAAACCATTATGGTCTTAAGACAATTTTGAATAAACAAATTTAACTTGCATATTACCATGCATCCATGCTCATCTGACTAAGAGGTCCACTTGCCTAACTTGGCGAAGACTAGATGATGTCTAATTGCCATAATTACAACTAGACCATGGGGTCCACTTACCTAATGCGGCACAAACAAATAGCTCTTAGTTATCATAGGACCACCACTCAACAACAAAGTCTACTCACCCAATGCAACAAAAATAGAGCTATTAACTATAACAACCATGCCATCATTGAACCATAAGGTCCACTAGATTAGCATGGTAAAACAAAGCTCTTAACTATAACAATTAAATCATTACTCCACCATTGGGTCCAATCACCTAGTATGGTAAAAATGAAGTAGCTTTTAGCCATCATAACTAAATTACCATTCATTTGGTAGACATGTTCTCCCAATATAGAGAAAAAAATAGATGACACTAGTTCTCATAAACATTTATTTGTTCAACCTTGACATTTATTTGAGGTCCAACCCTAGCTTGGTGAGTAGCATATAGTTCACCATGATAATTCATTAAGCTAACTAAACCAAAAAGGGCATTAAACGTTTAACGAGAGAAAAATATTTAACTTATTCATAATATACGCAAAGCCATCACAATCATGTATCACAAATGCCACGAGCCAACACAAAGCATCAAGGGTTAACAATAATGATGGTAGATACCATAGCAAGAAATGGTAAATAACTACATGACCCCTAATTACAATGACCAGATAATTATGAGTTCTATGTAAATCAATTACAAAAACATATGCACTACAGGTATATGAATTTATGCTTGCATAAAAGCATAGAAAAACACTCGCGTACATCCTATTATGCCTTAAAACTACTTGTTAAAATTTTTTTTCACAATAGTAAAAAATGCTTTAGGGACGACAACATGGTTAGATAAAGAATGATTACTAAAGGAAGTTAGTTTCATTTCAACCTTAGTCATAGCTAAACCCATCTCACTGATGGAAGACCTAAAAATGATAGTTATACATTCAATTCTCATCCTCTCTAACTCTTACGAACATTGCATTAAGAAATAAAAATCTTTCGAAGGAAAATGCTAAAAAAGGCAATAGTAACCTCAAATTGAAAAGACTATATAAAAGTTGCACCTAGAACAAAGCTCTTATTCTATATTCAGAGGCCATGGCAATAAGTAGCTTTAATAAGCCCTCAATTTGATCATCCAGGGAATGCCAAATATGAGCATCATCTTCTACAATCTTGGCTTTAGCTTGTGTAGCTTAGACATCTGATTGCTCTAGCAAAAGATCTAGTTTTAAAGATGTTCTCTTCATCTCCTTTAATTTCTTAAACATGGTAAACACCTAAGTAACCCTCTACTCATCAGCCATTCTTGCTCTCTCTAAAGTAGTAAGCAATTTGATTTTTAGCTTTCCTACCTTCTTATTAGCCAGACTAACCATCTTAGTTGATACTTTATTTTTTGGCATAAAGTTATTCAACATGATTTGCAAATCACTCATTTGCTTATTACTTTCCATAACCATCCTTTTATATTAGGTCAATAACATTGCCAACTTAGTAACATTCTAACAATAAGTAATCTATAAAAAACAAAAGAATTAATATGCCACAAAAGGCACAATATGCTAAAATATGTGCATCTTCACCAAGTAAGCTACACTAAATTCAAGGTTATTTAGGGCCACAAAATAGCCAAGATACCCTAAATCAAATTTAGAAAAATGTTTCATAGCCTACTAGTAGGCAAATGACTTATGACAAAGTATAGTCTTTTTCATGTTCCTTAACCTCTAAGTTTAATAATTATCAACCCTCTAATCTTTTGAGGAACTAAAGGTAGTAAGAGAAGCACTAAAGAGTGGAATGAACACCATCAATGCTGTAACCTTATTTTTCAAAGTTAGCTCAACCTTAACTGCCTAAATAAACACCATCAACCCTAATGCTAGGAAATTTTGAAGTAATTGGATCATTAATCAAAATCCTTGAAAGCATACTATACCTTGCCTTCGTAAATAAAAGAAGCATAGTGGAGCCTTCATCAGCTTTTTACCTAAAGACTTATCTAAGTAGGATATTTACCTTTCTACCTCAATTGCCTGTAATGACACTAGTAGCAATAGATCTATTTCTACAAACACACTCAACAAGATTACTTCAGCAATAATGACAAAGTATATGTAATGACACATATACCATTCTGACTATTTACATAGATGATGAGGAAGTCCATGTAAATAAGCCCCCAAGGGCTTAGTGGATAATGATACTGGACAAAAAACTAGTTATATCAGATGCATCTTGGTTGAGCGTATGGACACCTAATTTTGTTTAAGCCATTTCTTAAGTAATTTTAAAATACCCGAGATTAAAAATTAAGTTATCATCGCAGTAGGGATTGACCTTATCCATATGGATTAGGTGTTTTTAAGATTTATTCGATCATACCTAAATGACTGTTCATGCAATTAATAAAAAAACACCATTTTGAGTGTCATAGTGAACAAGTCTTGGATAAAAAAGATGGACATCAAGCTAACAAATTATCTTTTATGTCTATACTTGTAAAATTTTGAAATTTGCTTCTACACACGAGGTAATGATCAAATTTTCCTATTTTTAGAATTTTTTCATGAAATCTTGAGAGACAATAATCGTATATTTTTATCAATACCCTTGTAGTATTTGTGTCGATACTCACCATAAAAATCAAAAAAATTCAAGAAAAATCTATATTGGCATTTTATACCATGAGGTGTCAAGTTGTCAAATTTATTTACTAAAAATTAAAATTTGTATGGTACTATGAGTATTATGCTTGTGAAATTTTTTGGGTGAAATTTGCTCTAGATTTCAAGTTTTCATCTTTATTATTTTATAAAGTAATATGTTCAATATTAAGTTAAATTCAACTCATTTTTATAAATATTTGAACATATGTTTGAAATTTTTTAGATTCCAAAATACAAACATTTATATCTATAAAATTTTTCTGTAAATATTTTTAGAATTTAAAGTCTTAAAAGTTTTTAGAATTTAAATGTTTGAAATTTTGATTCATTTTTATTAAATATAATTTTCATCTAAAACGGTTTTTGCTCATAAATTTTTATGAGCTTGAAATTTTTAATTAACTTTTTCTTTCTCCAAAAAAATATTTTAATTCTTTTGGTGTTGAAAATTTTCATATGAACATTTGATTGGACCTTTCATGTGATTAAATTCATAATTAAATTTATCATGTGAAATTTTATTTCTTGAGTTTATAACTTTCTATTTCTTATAATTTAGTGCTTACACTTCATTTTTTTTCATAAAATTTGCAATAAAAATTTTATTTATTCCTACATTTTTGAAGATTCATAGATATTTTTTCCTAATTTTATAATTTGATAATTTAATTATACGAGTATTAATTTAACCAAGATTGAATTTTATCATTAAAAATAATCTTATCAAAATCATCATTAATCCTAACCTTAGCCCACATGAATTACTTGTTTAGACTTTTGATTCAGGTTATAAAAAGACAATTAATTAATTCAAATCTTATCAAAAGTAAAAAATTCTAAAATGTAAAAAATTAACAAGAAAACATAAAAAAAAACAAAAATTGAACTCTAGATGGCCATTCGACCAAGGTGTTTTTTCTAGTACCTTGGTTGAATCCTTCCCCTATAAATAGGGAAAAGATGATTCAAAGTGAGGCCGTATGTTTTTTTAAGCAAAAACGCTAAAAAGACCCTTAAAATTCTTTAAGTTTTCAAGCTTTCTAAGGTAGTTTTCCTTGTAAAATCTCTAATTTTTGTTTATTTCATGATTGATTCTTCCTTTTATTGAGCCTATTACATACTTGAGCTTATGAATTTTGATCCATAAGTTTGATGCATGTTGAAAGGCAAGGTATGAAGGATATGATCAAAGTTTTTTAATATTTTTGTTAAATTTGCTTTTTGTTAGTAATAATGTGATTCTCATCATGAAAATACATATTTGTAATGGAAATAACTATAATACTATGTATATAATTTTATACTATTTTTCATGTTGATTTTTGATGAAATATGTTAATATATGCTTTATTTTTCATGATTTTTTTTCATATCTAAGCTTGGTGATGCATATTTATGTTGATATTCATGATGTTGTGTTAAGGAAAAAATGTTTGTTGTTGTTTTTGTGGTAGGTCACAAATCACAATGGCCATTGGATAATTTTTTATTTTATGTTATTTTGGACTATTTTGTTATATCTAAAACTTGCAAGGGCTTAAAAATAATTTTACCAAAAATCTCAAAGCCTTGGAAGGGTTCTTTCTGGGTTAACTAAACCATGTATAAACTTATCTGTGAAGTTGTTGACATTTTTAGCCTATTTTGTAAATATGAAAAATTTTAGAGACTAACTTGTAAAAATAAAAAAAATTCAAGGCTTGTCATGCTTGGCCTAATGCATCATGTCCTTTAGGGGTGTCTTTCATGCATTTTTAGCATGTTTGAATGCATTTCATGCATTTTTAATCCATTAGAGACCTTTTTGTAATTTTTGAAAATTTAGAGACTTGTTTCCAAAAAGGTGAAAAAGATTGCTCCAAGGCTAAGGGTGTTTGGCCAAATGCTTTTGGTGATATTTAGAATGTTTTCCATGTTGATTTAGATGTATTTGATGTTTGCTTTTGTATTTTATATCGTGCGGAGACTATTTTATGAAGTTAGAAAAATTGAGGGACCATTTAGTAAGGCCTTGCATTTTAGGGTCAAAATGGTCATTTTATACTTAGCTACCTAGGTATTTTGGTCATTTAGGAATATTTTTAACATTTTTAGCTATTTTAAGGTTAAAATACAATGTCAATAAGTATAAGGGCTTATTAGCAGTTTTTACATTTGAGGTCATATTTGATATCCAAGTTACCAATCTAGAGTAAAATTGTCATTCCATAACATTATCAAGTCTTTTAGGGTTACCAAGATATTTTTATATCGAAGGTACACCTTAAGGGCATTTTAATAACTTATATTAGAACTAAGTTTTTTATGATCACTGGGATACTTCTATGTCAAAGATGTACAATAGGGATAAGTTTGTCATTTTATAAAGTTATTGAATCCTTTGAAGTTACTGTGATACTTTTGTCAAAGGTAGACCTTAGAGGCATTTTAGTAATTTAAATTAGAACCAAGCCCTGTATCATCACTAGGATGCTTTTATGTTGAAGGTACATAATAGGAATAGGTTTATTCTTTTATGATGTTATCGAGTCTTTTAGGTTAGCAGGATACTTTCATATCGAAGATATACTTTAGGGACATTTTAGTAATTTATATTGGAATTGAGTTCTATGTGATCATGGAGATGTTTCAATGTCGAAAGTGCACACTAGGAATACGTTTGTTCATGTATAATGTCATTGAGTCCTTTACGATCTCTGGTATACTTTTATGTCGAAGGTATACCTTAGGAAAGTTTAGGTAAATTACCTAAGAATGGAGTTCTTTAGAGTTGCCAAGATATTTTTAGGTCGAAGGTGCACTTTGGGGGTACTTAGGATAAGCTTTATTATAAAATCATAATTTTTAAAATTAAGGCAATGTCTCTGAATTAAAGTAAAACATAGAATTTCATCCAACATATGGAGAGGTTCTATGGATTATTTTAATAACGAGATATCTTTTTCAAAATGAAAATTGAGATTTTTTTTTCAAATTTCATGAAAATGAAACCTTTCATATCCCTCCAGCTCTCCGGTAGGGTACAAAAGATTTTTTCAATTTTAAAACCTTTTGTCTTCTTTGGCTCTTTGGTGGGGTATGAGAAAGATAATGATAAAACTTTTTGTGTTCCTCCAGCTTCCAGAGGAATACGAAAGATATTTTGATTTTTAAAAATATTGAAAACCATATTTTCTTAAACGAAACAATAAATTTGTTTCATAAAATTTTATTTTGATATATGGGAATTACAATTAAATATCGTATATTGAGACCAAAAAAAGTCAAAATTTAAGTTAACATGTGATTAATAAGGTATCGATTGCCTAGCATTATGAGAGGGATTGATCCTTACTTATGATTGTAACCAACTCTCAAACCTTTTCACAAGATCTTTGTTATGATTATAGACCTCAAAGTTTGCTTTTAAGGATTCTTTTAACCCTTAAAATATGAACTCTAATAGGTGACCAATCTCATCTAGCCAAAATTGATTAATGGTGACTCTAAGAAAAATAAATAGTTGTTTCGTAATGACTATTTATAGTTAATCAAGTGAGTGATTCATCTTGAGAACTCAGTCCTAAAAAATAATGATAATATGGCCCCTAGAAACAAAAAAATGATATATAAATATATCAGTTTCAAAGGTACACCTACCTTTTAAGTTGGCTGGTCAGGATTCATATTCGAGTCGTATTGCTAGAACTTGGTAACTCCACTGGGAATAGGTTAGAGAGTTAGGCCTAAATTAATTATATGTTAATTTTCATTAATTCGATTTTAATAGATATTTAATTAGAATTCTTGGTATTTCCAAAACAATTTTTTTTCTTTTCTTAATTTATATGGAAATTGGGTATATATTGTTCATACTTTGCATTGAACTTTTTGTTTCTTTTGTAGCATTATTTTTCTGGGCATTAGGATAGCATTTTTATTATTTTTTAAAATGTCAAGTCATAAAGGTTTGTCCGTTCCCTTACATACACTGTGCACATGGATATGCATTTGACTCTTCTCTAGGCATATACAGGGGGAAAAGGTTTCTAAAAATTTTAAGAAAGAGAGAGGTAGCTTTACCATCTAAGGTGTTAGATTTTATTTGGGCTAGTGAAAAACCTACCAGGTGTAATTCCTACGCCTGTTCAAGGCGTTAGCCTTATTACAGGCATGGAAGATGCTCCCATTTGTACTAAACCCTTTTCGATAGAAACCTATGATGGGTGAGGATTAGGTACTCGTTAGTTCTTTTTGGGCTTAAGGTAGCAATTTGAGCACCTTTTTAGATGTCAACCCGAACTTCATGTGATGAACTCTAAAGGCCTCACCTAATTAAAGCCATACCTAGTTTTAGAGGTTATCAAATTAAGTACATATATATAGGAATGCTTCTAATCTTTTACTCTTGTAACTTGATTCTCTTGATATTAATAAGTGTACGTTGTGTTGCTATGATAAATTTTATTTTGCTTTGTAATATTGTAATGAATTTTTCTCAGAGCAATTTTTTATAGTTGCTGTTTTATTTTTAATAAAAATTTGTGACCAAAAAATGGATTTTTCTTAAGCAAAAAAAATAAAAAAAAAAGAAAAAGATCATAAACCTCTATTTTCCAAAAAAAAAAGAGATAAAACAAGAAAAGTGGAAAAAAAAAGGAAAAAAAGAAAAGATCAAAATCAAAATCTGATTGATCAAATTTTTAAGCCTTCAAGTCCATTAATGAAAAGAAATAAGATAGTGTTAAGATTTTTCCTTTTTAATTTTTGCGTGATACCTATATTCCATGAAAACTTGTAAATTCATTTGCATCTACAAGGTTCACATATTCATTTGTTTATATATTCATGCATTCATAATTTCCATCATGTGCTAAATTCATTCCATTTATTGCATCTAAGGATTAAGACATGGATGATAATTTAGAGGCAAGAATTAGCAAGTTGGAATCAACTTAAGAAGTGTTTATTCATGAAATCTGTGAAATGAAAAATCAACTCGGTAGACTTATAAAATGGGTTGAGAGTCCATATGAGATAAGAAAGGAATGTTGCCTAGGAGCATCCTCACCCTTAATAATCCAAAAAATCAAAATCTGGAAGTGCAAATAAATATCTTAGAAATAGGACATGAGATTCAGGAGATAAAAGATAATTGACAGTGATCATTAGAGATCTTATGGGTGATCCACAAGAGTCACCAATGCTTTTAACCTAACCTTTGGCACTTAAAGACTCAAAGACTAGATTGAGCATACAACCAGACAAAGATTCTAATCCTTTGTCTATTCACTTGAGTGAAGCAAAGATGCAAACTTTGCATCTATGAAGATTAGCTTGCCCTCCAATCCTATTGGTCTTCCTGATGCTACCCCATCATCTTTTGGTGTCCATATTGAGAAAAAATGACAAATGAGAAAATTTGATTTACTTTCATTAACCTATAAAGAATTATACTTTCTTTTTTTCTAGGATTAGCTTATTGTTCTTATACATATTTCTCCTTATGAACCCCCTCATCCTAAATGGTATGACATCAATGCACTTTACAAATACCATGTGGGTTGGCTAGGCATTCCATAGAAAAATGCAAAGCATTCAAAAGAAAAGTTTAAAATCTACTCAATGCCAGCGTAATCTAGGTTTAACCAAGGTCAAATGCTCTAGCTAAATTTTTGTTGCACTATTGGAGGCATTAGAATATTTAGGACAATGAAGTGATCACGAAGATAATGTTTTGGCTACTTGCTAGATTTTTTAAATATAGGGTTCAAAAAAATAATTAGTGTTTGCAAAGGTTCCCTAAAAGCATTAACACAGCTAGAAAATGAAGTGTTTACAAAAGTATTCCATTTTGTTACTTTTTCTTTTTTAATCTCGTGAATATGGTTTTGTATGCCAACAATAAATAAGTCAAAAAGTTTGATTGATAAAATAATGGTGTTGAGTCATGAGTTGAAATTTTCAAATTCTTACCTTATAATAATCTCCATATACCAACTGCTTGGCTTCTAATCTGTTCCATTAAATACATTCACTCATTCATTCGTTCACTTATTCATTCACTCATTCATTCGTTCACTTATTCATTCATTCATTCATTCATTTATCCATTTATTAAATTTCCATTCATTGATGTCCATATAGGGATGATAATAAAAATTAATGTTGACAAGACACATACATATTCATATAGACTAATTTAAATTACTTTTTCCATTTAAAGTGGAATAACAAAAGAACACTAGATAGAAAAAGTAGATAGGACAAGTCCAAACAAGTCTAGAATAATGAAGGAAAACGAGAGCCCTAAACACTCTAAACCACTTAAAGAAGTAAAAGGATGAAAAGAGTTATAAAGGAAAAGTTTACGCAAAAACAAAGCCGTGACCAAAGAAAGCTACAAATAGTCCCATATCATACCAATACTTCTATCAGTGAATCTAAGGAAGTACAAGCTAAAAGGCAACCACTTTAAGGTACTAACATGTGGGAGCCAGTCCCATAATACATATTTATGCTAACCCTAAAGCTTGCTAAAGGGCAACAGCTAGCATACATGGAATGAAAAAATAATTCTATCAATAAATGCTAACAAAGCATAGCTGTGGAAGCCAAGACCATAAAAAGTAGATAAAACAAGAAATAGACTACATCCTTACCCTAACCTTTTAATACTCAACAGTTGGGTAAAGTTAAAGATCTCCTATATCCCAGCATAGCCTAGGAAGCCCTTTTATCTAGAATATTACAATCTGAGCACCAAGATGCAACATTTTTTATTAAAAGATCTTATCAACTACTGCGTGCTATTCAATAAGAGGATAATTTGGAATATCCAGCATGGTTGGTCGAGGAATCACAAGCTACTACAAATTCTAGATTGAATTGCTTGGATGATTTTTTGCTATTCGATAAGCTTTTGGATTCATCTTCCTAGATAAAGAATTCATTCCTAGATCAAGTCAATATAGTGGTTATGCTTATGGCACGATTGAGGTGATAGTAAATAATGGAATATTTTATGGAATGTTCAAGCTTGAGAACTTAGAGTTTGATATGCCTCTTGATGGTTCGCTAGCTGATCTACAATTTAGCTCTCAAGAAGACATTATTTCATGGTTCGTCCCACTATTACCACACTATTCGTATGATCAGTTATGACATAGAAGTGAAAACAAACTCGGTTATTGAATATTTCCAGGCCATTTTACCAAGAAAGATTTATCTATTGCTTCCATGAAACCAACATACAATCTTTAGTAGTAACATTTGACCCAATATATTGTTTAAGATCATGTCAAAACACATCTTTAATGAAAAAAAAAAACAAATCCCTTTAGATAATTCCTTGGAAGGAAAAACAAAGTATAGGTCCTCAGGGATGCCAATCCAGCAAAAGTTGATAAGTTGGTGGATGCCTATCAAGGATGATTGGTTCTAATGTCATCGACCTTATGGTAGTATGCAGTTTCTATCTTAAGTTTTAAATTCTATATATTTCTTTTTAGAAACTATGAATTTTGAAATAAATTTTGGTTTATAAATAGTATGCACTCTATCATGGGCCATGAAGTTTGTTAATAATATTTTCAGTATCTAGGATAGTGGGAACATTTTAAAAATTTTTCTTTGATAGGTGATCAACATTGGATTAAACTCTCTCAAAAAGATCCTTCATTTCTATTTATATGATTGTCCTAGACATTTAACCACAGAACTTTCATAGCCTTATACCTAAATTTTTTTTTTGGATTCTTTAAAGGTGAAACAAATAGGTTATGCTTTTAAAAGATCCAAACGCTAATAGTTTGACATATGTTAAAATAATGACAGTATTTCAAGAACTCTTGAATCCATTAGGATAACCTTGTACTATAACCTTTATGACACTCTTCCAAGTCCTTGATTTTTCAAAAATAGGACTAAACATGAGCTAAAAACACTTTTTCCTCCAGGATAATATAATTTCAATCTAGTGCCTAATAAATAAGATGTGAAATTCAAGGTTTTTCCATGCTAATTTGTTTTTTTTCTTAAAGGCCTAACCAAACCAAAACTCATCAGTGGTAATGGAGTTGATAATTTCAAAGGGCATACATTAAGCTTAATTATTGAAAAAAAGAAAAAAAAGAAAAATTTTGAAAAAGAAAATTACAACATCATGTTATTAGGGTATTCAAAATGATTTTAAAAGGAAAACTATCCTTTTTTCCTTGGAAAAAGCTCATCAATTCAAATTTCTTTGTTTGAAATGACAGATGGTCATCTTTTTCTACCTTTTTGCATAGAGAAATTTATTTCCTTTGTGCTTGATGACTTATTCCTTTGAAAAGCCCCAATCAAGGATCACCCTCCACAATGGGGGTTAAATGAAGCAAATTTCAAGATCAAAAAGAGAAAATTCCAGTTTGAAGTTATAAGAAGAATAAATCTGGTGTCATGCACAACGTTAAAGACCAATTCAAATTTTAAATCCCTAGTTCCTTCAAAGTGACAAATAAAAAAATAGATAAAAAAATAAAGCAAAAACGAAAGCAAAAGAAATGAAAAAAATAAAAAAAAATAAAGATGTATGTTTATCTTGAAAGACATGCCGGATCAAATTCCTTTTGAGTAGAAATGATCCTTGATTTAGTCACCTTTAAACACTCGATTTGGGAATATTATCATTTCTTTCTAAACCATGAACCATGGCTTACATTATGCACGTACAAAGTTCATTTTCATCAAACATGACTTTTTAAATTATCAGACCATTCCTAGGAAACTTTTCAAATATTTATCTTTCTGGATGATTTTTGAGTCCTTAAGAATATAATAGGGAAATCAATTAAACAAAGATTGAAAAATGAGAGAAAAAAAGGAAAATGAATAGAATTTTAGGGTGAAAACTTGAAAAAAGGTAGTTTAGAGCAAACTTAAAAGCTTGGAATTACTTCTAAATCAACAAGGGTGGCCACTAAAGAAAAAAGTTCTTCCATGCTAATCCAGAAATGATCCCAAACCCCTAGAAATTTCACTACATTAGCAAAAGGTTAAGTCACATGCCCAAATATTGCTTTGATTCAAGCTAACCTTTTAGAATTTTATTGTCTAGCCTTACGAATTGATAGTTCCAAATGCCTTCCCAAATAAACCCTTTGAGACTGGGTGTTTTCTAACATTAGTTTAACACCTGTTAGGCTATTGTGTTTGAATTAAAAGGATTTTATAACTTGATTGTTTGTCTTTCAAAGAACTACCATGAAAGAAACATTCACCTGAACTTTGTCTTAATAAACCTTGACCTTGTTGTACTAATTTCTTTTAATCAAATTATAGCATTATCAACCATTTGTGCCTTTAAATTCATTTTTTTATTTCATTCAAAGATGTCACAAATGGTAATCATAAATCACAAGAAAGCCTTAACTTAAAAAATAAAGATGAAATCTCTATTATCCTTGATATTGGAAAATTCATAGTAAAAAGTCATTCTATAATTTTTAGATTTTTTTAATCGAGTAAATTCTTTCTTAGATTAGAACAAAAAGATGATATCCTTTTGAAAATCCTAGAATTTAGATGAACTTCAATACTTCTCATGATTTCAATGGAAGTATATAAATATGCCTTAAGCAGCGAAATGCTAACTTTTATTCAACTACATAAAGTTATATCATTGAGTTAATAAACACCAACTCAATATTTTGTGACTTTTTAGAATTATTAAACAATTCCCAGATTCCTAAAATTAAGATTAGAAGAAAGATTTTATAAGGCAATATGACATCACCATTAAAAAGAAAAAAAATTGGCAACCATAAGGCTTAGATTAATGAGGCCTTACCAATGTAAAGAGATTAACCTTTATGATGTTTTAAATTTAGATGTCCTTTTCAGTCAATCTTATAAAAAGTAGCTGAAGTAGGATCTAGGTTTGTCAGCTTCACTTATTTAGAAACCGATGGAGCAACATATCTTTTTCATTCGATTGTGAAAGGTAGGTAAAGTATGATTTATGTTTATCAGCTTTACTTAGTTAGGAACTAGTGGAGCAAGATGTCTTTTTCATTCAATCCTAGTAAGGTAAGTGAAGTAGGATTTAAGTTTGTCAGCTTCACTTGGTTAGAAACCAGTAGAGTAAGATGGTCTCTTCATTTGATCCTATGAAAGACGAGTGAAAAAGGCTTTAAGTTAACTTTATCTGATTAAGTAAAAGGATTGATGGAGTTTTTATTTGTTAACTTCACTTGGTTAGAAACTGGTGGAGTAAGATGGCCTCTTTATTCATCCTATGAAAGGTAGGTGAAGAAAGTTTTAAGTCAACTTCATCAGATTTAGAAAAAAAATTGACAGAGTTTTATTTGCCAAGTTCTTTTGGTTAGGAATCGGTGGAGCAAGATGTCTTCTTCATTTGATCTTGTGAAAGGTAGGTGAAGTATGATTTAAGTTTTTCAACTTCACTTGGTTAAGGACCAATGGAATAAAATGGCTTTTTCATTTGATCTTATGAAAGTTAGGTGAAGAAGGCTTTACGTTAACTTTGTTCAATTAAATAAAAGGATCTAAGGGGTTGTTATTTATCAGCTTCACTTAGTTAGGAATCGATAGAGTAAAATGTCCTTTTCATTCAATCTTACGAAAGGTAAGTGAAGAAAGCATTACGTCACCTTTGTTCGGTAAAATAGAAGGAGCAGTGATGTTTTTCTAGGTTCTTTTAATTTAGTAGAAAACTAATGAAGTTGGCCTACATGGAAGCCCATTAGTAGCTGACAGTTTTATCCTTGTGACAGTGGCAATAAAATGAAAATGCCTAATAGTAGCAGATGGTTTCATCCCGATGAAATTGGCACCAAAATATAAAAAGCCCAAGAATAGCTGATGTTTTCCTCCTATCAAAATTAGCACTAAAAGAAAGCCTAAAAGTAAAAGATGGCCTCAGCCTAGTCAAATTGGCATTGAAATGAAAGGCCCAAGAGTAGTTGTTTCATTTTAATAAAAGTGGCACCAAAATTTGAAAGCCCAAGAATAGCTGATAGCTACGACCCAAGCAAAATTAGCATTAAAATTTGAAATCAGAATGGAATTGGTTAGTTACATAAACATTTTAGTAAGACTTATCACGGTCTGAACAAAATCGTGTCTATTTAATCTTTGCCCTATTCTTCTTCCTTAGTAATGGCCAAAAAAAGGTAACTTTAGACATTTAATTTAGTTGAGCCCTCTCCCAATAGTCCTAAAATATCCATGAAAATTAGGTTATCTTCTTGTGGGGTTTGTAGAGACCTAATTTTGTGTGACCTTTTTTTTTGATAGTCTTAAATATCAAAGATTAAAAGTCTAATAACTACTCTAATAGAGGTTAACATCCTTCAGGCAAAATGGGCACTTTCAAAGCCTTTTTAGTCATACCTAAATGATCATATATGCACTAATAGAAAATTTGTAGTTTCAAGGGTTGTTGAAAATGAATCTTGAATAAAAAAGACAAACATTCAACAGAAAAAATTAGTTTTTAAAATTTTTATCAAATTTTGAAATTCATTTTTGCAAATGGTATCATGATCGAATTTCCTTATTCTTAGAACTTTTTAGAATTTTTTCGTGAAAATTTAGAAATCAACTATCATATATTTTTACTAATACTCATGTAGTATTTATGTCCGTATTCACTCTAGAAAATAAAAAATGTTTATGAAAAATATGTATTGGTATTTTTTATCTCAAGGTGCCAAATCGCTAAATTTATTCATTAATTTTAAATTTTTCATAATACCATAACCATCTTACTTGTGAAATTTTTTTCTAGTAAAAATTATTTCAAAATTTAGGTTTTCATCTTTATTATTTTTATAGCTTAATATTTTAAGTAATATTTGAATTCAATTTATTTTTATAAATGTTAGCATATTTTTGGATTTTTCTTGATTCCAAAATACAAACTTTCGATCTATAAATTTTTTTAGAGTTTATAACTTTAAATATTTTCACATACTTTAATAAAATAGCTTGATCTTAGAATTTTGAAATTTAATTTATTTTTTTAAATATGAATTTTCTTCTATAAGGCTTTTTGCTCGTAAAATTTTATAAGTTTGGAATTTTTAATTGCCTTTTTCTTGCACATAAAATTTTTCAAAACTTTTTGAAATTTTATACGAAAACTTTATTAATTTTATATTTTATGGGGTAAAATTTATCTTTCCATTTCATGGGCTTTAGAACCTTATAATTTTCCTAATAGGCTTATTAACTTTCCAACAAGCCCAAAAAGCCCATTTTTGTTTTCTAACAAGCTTATTTTGGCTAAATTTGTAATTAAATTTATTGTGTGAAATATTATTTCTTGAATAAATAATTCTTTAATTTGTTACAATTTAATCCTTATAATTTATTTTATCTAATTTAGATTTTTTTTCTCTTATCTTATCTTATTATCATGAATTCTAGAATTGTCTTGCTGAGTCATGCATGACAACTCATGCAAAATGAAAAAAACAAATAGTTACTTCTTATCAAATTAACAGAATATCTAAAAAAAGTAAAAAATAATCAAAAATAAAGGGAAAATAAGAAAGGCCATTTAACCAAAAGGGATTTGGCTAACCCTTCACTTTATAAATAAGGGAGAATATTTTCAAATGGAAAAGGATGGCTATCGTAAGGAAGAAACACAAAATCATTAAAATTTCTTAAGTTTGTCAAGTTTTCAAGGTAATTTGCTAGGAAAATTTTTTATTTTGGGCTATGTTATGCATCTTTTTTTCTTTTAGTAAGCCTTTTGATTACTTGTGCTCATGGATTTTAATCCATGGTTAAAGACCGAGTATGAAGGCCATGATCAAAGTTTCCTGATTTAATTATTATATTTTATTTTTGTTAGAAATAATTAGAATGTTACCATGGAACTACATGTTTCATTGTGGAAATGATGTAATGATTATTTGTATATAATTTTGTGCTATTTTTATGGCATTTTCTCATTTATTGTTGATAAAATTTATTAATATGCTTATTATTCTTCATGATTTTTTCCATATTTAAGCTTAATGCTATATATTTATGTTGATATTCATGAAGTCATATGGAGAAATTCATTGTTTTTGGTAGTTCATGTGTTGGTTGAATATGTTAGTAACATTTTGACTGGATTTTATTTCTTGTTTTATGATATTTTAGACTATTTTGTAAAATATAAAAATTGTAAAGGCCTAAAAATATTTTTTTTTTCAAAATTTTGTAAGGCTTGGAAAGGTATATCCAAGCTTTGTATAACCTTGTATAGTTGTACTGGTGAAGTGTTTGATCATTTTGGGCTATTTTAGAATTATAGAAATTGCAAGGACTAAATTGCAAAAAATTGTAAAAATTTTTCTAAGGCCATCTATGCTTGGCTGAATCACTTTAGGCGTATTTTTCATACATTTTTAGCATGATTGATGCACATCATGCATTTTGAGCCTTTTAAGGGGTTTTATTATAATTTTAAAAAGTTTAAATGCTTGTTTGCAAAAATTAAAAAATTATCCGAAGGTTAAAGGAACTTGGGTAAATCCTTCAAGTGATTTTTGATATATTTACCATGCTAATTTTGGTGAGTTTGATATTTGATTTTGTATTTTATTTCATGTAGGGATCGCTTTGCAATGTTAGAAAAGTTTAGAGATGATTTAGTAAAGCCTAGCATTTTAGGGTTAATAGTTTTAGGAATATTTTTAGTATTTTTAATAGTTATGAGGCTAAGGTGTAAGTTAAGAAATTTAGGGACTCAGCTATAATTTTTGCAGTTTTAGTTCACTTTTCGTGCCCAAGTTACCCTTTGAGGGCATAATTGTCATTTGTATCACTTTTGAGTTCTTTACTGAACCAAGATACTTGCATGTTGAAGGTATACCCTAAGGACATTTTAGTAATTTACCCTAAGATCAAGTCTTTTATAATCACCAAAATACTTTTATGTCAAAGGTGTATAATAGGGATATGTTCATCCTTTTGTAGTGATATCAAGTCTTTTAGGGTACGGAGATATTTCTATGTTGAAGGTAGACCTTAGGGATATTTTTAGTGATATACAAGTCCTATGTGGTTACCAGGATACTACCATGTCAAGGGTGCACGTAGTATAGGTTTGTTCTTTTTTGATGTCATCAAGTTCTTTAAGGTTATCGAGATACTTTCATGTTGAAGTTATACCTTAGAAACATTTTAGTATTTTATCTTAGAATTGAATCTTTTAGGGCCACAGGATATTTTCATGTCGAAAATGCACTTTAGGATATCTTCTTCTCTTGGACCAAACCTAAGTCCTTAAAGTCTAGTTTTGTACTTTTTGTCAAAACTTAGTCTTAAGACAAATTTTTATTATTTCTTATAAAATTGGAAGGTTTAAAATTAAAGCTATGTCTTCAAATTAAAGTAGTACGCATAATTTCTCCTAGTATATAAAGGGGTTTTATAGATTATTTTAATAATAAAATATCCTTTTAAAAATGAGAAAATCGAGGTTTTTCAAATTTTGTAAAAATAAAATCTTTTGTATTCCTATAGCATCCTGGTTTGGTGTCAAAGATATTTTAATTTTTAAAACCTTTCATATTCCCCAGCTCTCTAGTAGGGTGCAAAAGAGAATGATAAAACTCTTTCGTTTTCCACTGGTCCTTCGGTGAGGTAAGAAAGATATTTTGATTTTCAAAAATAATTAAAACTTGATTTTCTCATTTGAAAGAATAAATTTGTTTCATAAAATATTATTATGATATATGGGAATTGTAATTAAATATCAGATATTGAAACCAAATAAAGGTTAAATTTTAAGTTAACATGTAATTATTAAGTTAGCAATTTTCAAGCATCATGAGAGGGATCAATCCTTACTCATGATTGAACCAACTCATAGACCATTTCACGCCATCTCTAGTATAAATATAGAACTCAAAATTTATTTTTAAGGGTTTCATAACCATCAAAATACGAACTCTAATAGGTGACCAATCTCGGCTAGCCAAAATAGATTGGTAATGACTCTAAGATAAATAGTTGTTTTAAAATGACTATTTAGGGTTAATCTGAGTAAGCGATCTATGTTGGCAACTCGATCCCCAAAAATAAGAAAAAATAATGATGATATGGCCTGTAAAAATAAAAAATAGTAAATATAGATATAAAAACGAGTGATACACCCACCTTTTAAGTCTGGTTGATTAGGATTCATATTCTGCCAATATGCGATAACTTGGCAGCCCTACTAGGGATGGTTAGAGAGTCAGACCTAAAATTAATCACATGTTAACTAAATTTTGATTAGTTTGGTTTCAATAAGTATGTAATCATAATTCTTGTTATTTCCAAAACAACAAAAGATTTTTTTTGATATATGGAAATTTTGGTATATATTATTCATATTTTTTACTAACCATTTTGTTTCCTTTACGGAGTTATTTTTTGGGGCATTTAGGATAAGGGTTTTTATTACTTTTCAAAAAGTCGGGTCATAAAGATCTGTTCATTCCTCAGATACACTGTGAACATTGCATTAGACTTTCCTCCAGACATATGAATGAGGCATAGATTACCTAATATCTTAGGAAAAGGTGAAATAGCTCTGCCTTCTTAGGTGTTAGCCCTCTATCTAGGCTAGTAAAAAACCTACCAAGTGTAAATTCGTATGCTTGCCCATGGTGTTAGCATTGTTACGGGCTTAGAAGATACTTTCACTCAAATTGAATCGTTTCTAATATAAACCCATGATGGGTAAGGTCTAAGGTACCTTGGCAGCTCTTTTTGAGCTTGGGGATCAATATTTAGATGTCCAACCCGACATTATGTAATAAACTATAAGGGCCTCAACTGGTTAGAGTCATACCCGATTTTAGAAGTAACTTAATTAGGTACACACAAGGGACTACTTCTTTCCCTTTTCTTTTCTTTTGACTTTGAGCATGTAAATTAGGTGATGATAATTGAATATCTTTATTTGTGATGAGATCTTTGTTTCACCTCAAAAGGTGTCATCTTTGTTTTTATTAAGATATTAGGTGACGATGACAAACATCATCACTTGTAATGTGATTTTTTTTTGCCTTGCAAGCCATTGTGTGACCTTAACAACATAATCTAGACATAGAGGTTAGGTGATGATGTTCGTACATCATCGTGAGCAACAAGGCTTTTTCATTTACCCCAAAAGGCATCATAATACCTAAAAAAGTCCACTTGGGGAAAAATTTTTTCATGCATAAATTCTTAATTCCCATGCTATATTTTTCATCCCTTTATATACATGGCAATGATGTACAAACATTATGCTACCTATAATAAGATTGATCATTTTTCCTTAAAACACCATAGTGCCTTTATTGTTTTTTAGGGTAGTCTTTTTGAAGTTGACAGGCCTTTTGTATATATTTGTTCGTATCACCTTAACATTATATTAATTTCTTCCTTGTAGGGTGGAATGGAGGTTTTCTCAAATTTAAAAGTTCTATAAAAGAACTTTCTTTCGAATTAGAAATGTTCGGACAATTAAATGTCATGGACCATGGAAGATGAATTCTCTACACGTATACAAAGAATAGAGAAAATGCATCATGAAGCCTAGGAGGCTATGATAAAACGATAAAGGAGATGCAAGCATAAATTTTTAAATTGGTGGAAATAATAACCACTAAAGGAAAAGAGTCTAAAAATGTAAATTTAAAAGATCAAAGGAATAACCCTTATACATCTGTCAGCTCATCTAAGGTAGAAAGGAAACCTCCATTGGAAATAATATCACTAAAGAGAAAGAGTTTGAAAATGTAAATTTAGGCAATCAAAGGAATAGCCTTTATACTGCTACCAACTTATCCGAGGTAGAAAGGCAACCCTTATTTTGAAAAGCCCTTGTCTCTAAATTGAAAACATTTGTGAAACATGCATGTTAAACATTTTAATAAGATAATAATGTTTCCAAAAAGTAAATATTTTCAAAAACAATATGATCATAAGTCTCGAGAATACTAATGATCAATTTTAAAAATGAGCTGTACTTTTGTATTCCTTTCTTTATGAATAAAACCATGATCATTTGAAAGAACAAATTTAAAGTTCCCAAATCATGATTCCCTTATAAAGAGCAAAATAAGGAAAACTATCCATATCACTAATAAGAATTATCAAATTTTATAAGGAGAAAAATACTATTTTGAAAAAATTTAGGGACATCTAAAAATCCCTAAGTACCTTAGGGTATCAACCCATAATCGAGGGCATTGACTTTGAAAATTAAATTCATCCACTTTTCAACCTGATCTTCTGATCCTAAACTTTCGCCGTTAGTCTTGGTACCTATCAAAATGCTAATAGTTAGGAGACTTATAGAACATCAAATTTCTTTGATTTTCAAAGAAATTCATACTCTATATGACATGATCCACTCGTACCTAGGAAAATAGGGTATGTATCCACCATGAAATTTTGGGCCAACCTAATTTTTTTAAGCATTTTAATTTATTTGGGAAAATTAGATTATCTTTAAAAAATTTTCAACAAAAAATCATTAGTATTCAAGAGACTTGAATATCATGTGTTTTTAAGTAGGGGCTTTTAAACAAAATACATTTTTTTAATTTATTTTTAGAAACTTGAAAAGATGTCATAAAATGAAACAAAGGTTTCTCAAATTAAAGGCACTAAACCAGAATAAAGCTTAATCCGTAGGAAAAAGGAGATGAAATAAAAATTTAACATTGAGAATTTAAAACTCAGCAAGGAAAGATGATGACCAAAGATTGAAAATGAAGTTATCTTTCTTAGGCATGGGAAGATCAAAATTTATCCTAAGTTGATAAGAAGGATTGGACTAGACTCAGGAGATACCCAAACAAAGTTTCAATCTTCGTATTCTTTAAATCACATAAATCATTTATCATCTACATTTGCATTATTTCATGTGGATTTACCTTTATACTTTTATTCCCATTTGCACCGTGTGATGTGCATTTGCAACATTAGATACATTTGCATTTGTTCATGTGCATCTACAATATAGATAATACTAGCTTTTATATCATTTAAAATATATTTATTTCTTAATCAATGCTTGCATTTGCATCATTTAAATGAGCATTTGCACTAGTCTTGATAATGACAATCTTTGAACAATGTTTTTATTTCTTGGATTGTTAAAGTAATTGCATTTGTATCAACCATTCATCAATCACAAGAGTTTTTAAAGTCTTTGGTGGTGAAATCTCAAGCGTTTAAAAGAGTTTCTAAAGTCTTCGGTGGTGAATTTAGAAGCATTTTAAAGAGTTTTCAAAATCTTTAGTGGCATATCCAAAGTTTTTGGTGATAGTAACCAAAATAATTTTAAAAGACTCTGATGTCATATCCAAGTCTATTAGTGGTTGTGTCCTTCCTACAAGCTAAAACATATCCCTGATGAAAGAACAAAAAGGCAAATCTGGCAAATTCCAATGAGTTAGTAGATGCCTATCAAAGACAATTGGCCTAATGGTTATTGACCTAATTGTAGTATGCCGATCAGGGGAAATTTTTATTTTAACTTTAAAAACTCTATACTTTTCCTTTACAAATTATGAATTTTAGTTTAAAATGAATGAAATTAATTCATGAATATTGTGTATTCTATCACAGTCCATGAACTTTATTGTTAACAATTTCCAGTATCCAGGGTAATAAGAACATCCTTTTAGTGAAAGGTTTTGATTAGGTTGGTGATCACTATTTGATGGGGGACCTTTTCAGAAAAACCCTTCACATCCATTTATATGATTGTCTTGGGCTTTCAATCACAGACCTCAAATTTCTTGAGGGTTGAAGAAATAAGTTGTAGTCCTAAAAGATTCGAATATTGATAATTTAACATGTATTAAAATAATGTTAGTACTTCCAAGATCTCCTTTATTTGGATAAACTTTTGACACAAGTTCCATGACACTTCTTTAAATTAAAACTTTCATAAATCCTTAATTTAGGAAGAATGAGAACAAACATGAGCCAAAAATGCCTTTTCCTCTAAGATAAAATGTTTTTAATCCAATGCTTGATAAATAAAATATAAGATTCAAAGTTTTCCTATGTTAATTTGATTTCTTTTTCAAATGATTAACTGGAATCAAGATTAATTGGTGGTTGCAAAGCTAATAATGTTGAGAGGAATACATTAAGCCTTTAATAAAAAAATAAAATGCAACATCATGTTATTGAGGTACTCAAAATAATTTTAAAACAAATCCACTCTCTTAGGGAAGAGCCTGTCAATTCAAATGGTTTTGTTTGAAATAGAAAATGACCATATTTCTCTATCCTTTCACAAAAATAGAAAATTATTCCCTTCATGGTCCTTTTTGAGCCAAATGAATATTTTTCTTCTTTCTTTAAACCCTAATCGAGGATCGCCCTCTATACTAGGGAGCGAAGTGAAATAAAGCTTCAAGATTAGAAAGAGCAAATATATTTTAAAGTTATAAAAAGAACAAGCCTACTGTCATAAAAATTGAAGACTAATTAAAAGTTCAAATCTCAATTTTCTTCAAAGTGAAGAATGAAGAACTCAAGATAATGAAAGAAAATGAAAAAGTAAAGGAAAATGATAAAAAAAAGATGAAGAAACAAAGATATGTTTGATCTTGGAAGATATACAAGATCAAATTCCTTCTAAAGAGAAATGATCGTCGATTCAATTACCTTTAAACATTTAATTTAGGCCTAACGATCTTTTCTTTCTAAACCTTGAACCATGGCCTACATTACATACCTATAAAGCCCATTTCGATTAAACATAGCTATTTGAATTGTCAAGTTATTCTTGGGAAGCTCCTAGAAAATTCATATTTTTGGATGATTTTTATGTCCTCTACAATATATAAGGTAATCAATCATAAAATAAAAACAAAAACAAAAGAGAAGAAGAAAAAATGAAAAGCAAATAAATAGGGCAAAAACTCAAACAAGGGAAGTTTAGAACAAATATAAAGGCTTTAGAATTGCTCCTAACTAACATAGGTAGCCACCAATGGAAAAAAAGCTCTTCTATGCCAATCCAAAAACTATCCAAAACTGCTAGAAATCTCATAACATTAGCAAAAGTTATTCCTTTGAAGATGACCTTTTAAAATTTTCATATCCAACCTTTGGAATTGGTGCTTACCAATGGCCTTCTAAATTAACCTTTTGAGACAGGGTATATACTAGCATTAGTTTAACACTTGTCGGGCTATTATATTTAAAGATTAAAAAGATGTTATAACTTGACTGTTTGCCTTTCAAGGAACTCCTATGTAAGGAACATCTATCTAAACTTGGTTTTGATCAACTTTGATTTTTTTTATACCAATTTCTTTAAGATAAATTTTAGTAGTACCATCCCATTTGTGCCTTTAGATTCATTTCCTCATCCTATTCAAAGATGTTCTAAATAGTGATCATCAACCACAGAAAGCCTTAACATCAAAAGATAAAGATGGTATATTTATTATCCTTGATATTGGAAAATTCATGGTTAAAATTATTTTGAAAATTCCATATCCTTTCCTAGGTTGGAACGAGAAAGTGATCTCATTCTGTAAATCCAGATAAACTTTGATATTGCTCATGATTTTAGTAAAAGTATTTGAAAGTGCTTCGAGCAATGAAATATTTACTCTTATTTAACTACATAAAGTTGATAAACATTAATTCATTATTTGGTGACTTTCTCGGAAAGTCAAACAATTTTTAACAATTTAGACCTTTAATTTGAAGGACAAGACTGCACTCTCCTCTGACAAAAGAAAAAAAAATCTCTTCAACATTTTAAAGATTCTTTCAACTCTGAGTAAAGTCATAGGTTCATTTCAACAAAAGGAAAAAATATTTGTTACATTTTTTAAAAATGCCTTTAAGTCTAAGTAGGCTGGATCGGAGGTTGTCCATAATGAAACTCATAAAACATATAATAAAATCATGAAAATTCATCATATGCATATTGCATTTTGTTTCATTGGCTTTTGATGATTTGAAGATCAATAAGTTGAATGTGTACTAGAAAAAGCCATTTAGTATGCTAATTTTCCAAAATCGAAAGGTAAGTCTCACACCTTTTCAAACCATTTTGAGTATCAAACATGGTCAACCTCTTTTAGACTTAGGTTTTGCCCTAGTCACCCAAGTTGACTAGTATGGTTTCATAATGGTTAACCTTTTTTGCCTTAGGTTTCACTTTGGTCACCCAAGTTGAGTAGTACGGTTTCAACCCAATTAACCTTTTTTTACCTAGGTATCTTTTTAGTCTTTGTCTAGCATGGTTTTATTCTGGTTAACCCTTTTCAACCTATGCATTGCTCTAGTCACCTAAGTTGACCAACATGGTTTCATCTTGGTCAACCATTTTCAACCATGGTATTGCCTTGGTCACCCAAGTTAACTAGTAAGGTTTCATCTTGGTCAACACAATTTTAGACTTAGGTTCTACCTTGGTCACCCAACATGACTATCATATCCGTCGTACTCAACCCTTTATGACTTAAGTTTTTCCTTAGTCACCTATCTTAACCTAGGTGTCGTCTTTAGTTATTTGTTTTAATGTATATTTTTAATTTAGCTTATTTTATTTTCCAAAACTTTATAACCCAAACACAAATTATCTATTTGGTTTTTACATTGTTCTTGTTTCTCAACAACAACCAAAGAAGGGCAACTGTAGACACCTAATTTTGTTTGTGCCTTTTTTATGGTAGTTTTAAATATTTGAGATTGAGAGTCTAATGATTACCTTGGTAGACTTTGACTTCCTCCATGCAAAATGGGCATTTTCAAGACCTTTTAGTCATGCCTAATGGTCGCATATGCACGTGCCGAAAAAAGTGCAATTTCAAAGGTTGTAGAGAATAAATATCAAATAAAAATGATGAATATTCAAGAGAAAAATTAGATTTTAAATATTTTCTTTTCAAATTTTGAAATTTGTTTTTGCAAATGATATCCGGACCAAATTTCCCCAATTTTAAAACTTTTTTAGAATTTTTTTGTAAAATTTTTAAAATTGACTATCGTATATTTTCACTAATACTTGTATATTATTTATGCCAAAACTCATTCTAAAAACTCAAAAAATGATTATGAAAATCGTTACATTTATTCATTAATTTTGAATTTTTAACAATACCATGAATATTTTGCTTGTGAAATTTTTTAGTATAACTTGTTTTGGATTTTATGTTTTCATCTTTATTATTTTTATAGGTTAATATTTTAAGTAATAGGTTGAATTTAATTCATTTTGGAATTTTCTTGGTTCCAAAATATGAACATTTTTATCTATAAAATTTTTAAGAGTTTAGAACATTAAACATTTTCACATTTTTAATAAAATAGCTTAAATTTAGCTTCTTAAATTCTAATTCATTTTTATAAGTATCAATTTTCTTTAGTCAAGATTTTTGCTCATAAAATTTTACGAGTTTGGAAATTTTTAATTGCCTTTTTCTTGCACATAAAGTTTCTCAAAAATGTTTTGGAATTTTTATATGGATACTTTATTAATTTTATTTTTTAATAGGTCAAAATTTATTTTTCCATTTTATGTGCTTTAAAACCCAGTAATTTTCCTAATGGCCCCAATAAGCCTATTAACTTTTCAACAAGCCCAGTAAGCCCATTTTTGTTTCCTAAGAGGCCCAAAAAGCATATTTTGATTAAATTTTTGATTAAATTTATTATGTGAAATATTATTTCTTTAATACGTAATTCTTTAATTTGTTGCAATGTAATCCTTATAATTTTTTTATCCAATTTAGATTTTTTTTCCTAGCTTATCTCATTACCATGAACTCTAAAATTGTCTTGATGAGTTATGCATGATGACTCATGCAAAATGACAAAAACAGATTAATTATGTCCTATCAAATTAACAAAAAATCTAAAAAATATAAAAAAAAATCAAAAGTAAAAGGAGAAAAAAGAAGGGCTATTTAGCCAAGAGAGATTTCATTCATTGTTGACCAATTTTTCCTTTTATAAATAAGGGGAAATGCTCTCAAATAAAAAAGAAGGCTATCGTAAGGAAAAAACACTAAAATCACCAAAATTTCTTTATTTTTTCAAGTTTTCAGGGTAAGTTACTTGGAAAATTTTGATCCTAGTTATTGCATGCATGTTTCTTTCATTTAGTAAACCTTTTGATTACCTATGTTCATGGATTTTAATCCATGTTTAAAACAACGTGTGAAGGCCATGATCAAAGTTTCTTAATTTAATCGTTATATTTGATTTTTATTAGCAATAATTTGATTTTTATCATGAAAATACATGTTTTATTTTGGAAATGATGCTATGATTATTTGTATACAATTTTATGCTATTTTCGAAAATGATGCTATGATTATTTGTACACAATTTTATGCTATTTTCCTTGGTATTTTCATGTTGATAGTTAATGAAATATATTGATGTGTTCATTATTTTTCATGATTTTGTCCATATTTAACCTTGATGATATGTAGTTATGCCGGTATTCATGAAGCCATATGAAAAAAAATATTATTTTTGGTAGTTCTATTTGTTGGCCGAATACGTTGGTAAAATTCTAATTGGATTTTATTTCTTGTTTTATGATATTTTGGACTACTTTTTAAAATTTAAAATTTATAGAGGCCTAAAAATAATTTTTTTTCAAAATATTGTAAGGCTTAGTAGGTTTATCAAAGTGTGGCATAATCTTTATGTGGTTTGGTGAAGTTTTTAATCTTTTTCAGCTATTTTATAATTATAGAAATTGCAAGGACTAAATTCCAAAAATTGTAAAAATTTTTAGAAGGCCATCCATGCTTGGTTAACTCACTTGTGGACCTCTTGGAGTGTTTTTCATGCATTTTTAACATGATTAAATGTCTATCATGCCTTTTTTGCCTTTTGAGGTTTTTCTGTAATTTTGAAAAGTTTAGGGACGTGTTTGTAAAAATTGCAAAGAATGGTTCCAAGGCCAAAAATACTTGGCTGAATGCTTAATGTGAATTCTTATAAGTTTTCGATGCTAATTTTGGTGTGTTTGATGATTGATTTTGTTAGCTTTAATGGAGAGATTGAACCAAGAGGGGGGTGAATTGGTTCTCTAAAGAATTTGTAAAATTTGAAAATTTAAATAAGGTAAAGAAAAGAGAAAAATTAACAGAGGATATATAGAGGTTCG
>JBBYHO010000010.1:4130818-4140828 GCA_038382025.1 Adansonia gregorii | reverse complement strand
TATATATATATATATATAAAAGGTGTTAAATTAAATACAGGTTAAAATATTAAGAAAGTCTTTTAGTTATTTCAAGTCTTTATATATTTATTATACCAAAATAAACTCTTATTTTTTTAATTTATACACAAATAAAACTCTTATTTCAATTAAAAAGTCATCTAAAGGTTTACTTTATTTCAGTATAAATCAAATGCTAGAAGCTTATTTTATTATAAGTTAAAAATTAATGATTTATTTGCATGTAAATTAAATGTTCAAAGTTATTTGGGTGTAATAAAAATATAAGGATTTATTTACCTAACTAAAGGGATGAAGTAGACAAACATTTTTTTTTTTGGTTATTTTAACCTAAGATTTATTTATTTATTTATTTTTGGCCAAAAACCTTAAATTTATTTTAGTTCACCATTTTCTCTCACTTCTCTAAGATATTTATATTTTTATAAAATTATATAATAATAGTAATACATTTTAAAAAGAAACTAATCAAAATTTAATCGAAATTTGTAATACTATATAGGCTTGATATTACTTAAATAATTTTCCTTCTAAAGTGATAATTTCAATTTATTAATTTGCGTAATCATTCATTTGCAAAAGACTTTCCCCCCACTTTTTTTTTTTCTCTAAAAAGAAAAAGAAATATTGGGCTTTATTTAAGAAAACCCAAACCTATAAAGTCAAAGAGAAAATCATCTAACCATTTGGGCCTTATTTTCTCTTCTCTGCCTTCTAATTCTAGGGTTTAAGGTTTAACTCTCCAATCCGTAGGGTTTTTCTTTCTGAGATTCTGAGGAAAGAAAGAAAGGGGGAGCGGGACAGAAAATGAAGGTGAAAGTAATATCACGTTCCACGGATGAGTTCACTCGAGAACGAAGCCAAGACCTCCAGAGGGTGTTTCGTAATTTTGACCCCAGCCTACGATCCCAAGAGAAAGCCGTCGAATACGTCCGCGCTCTTAATGCCGCCAAATTGGAAAAGGTGACTTTTCAATTTACGATTGAATTAGTTTGATTCTTTTTTCTTTATTTCAAATTTCACTCAGTGTTTGATTACTTTTGTTTAGATATTTGCAAGACCGTTTATTGGAGCTATGGATGGGCATAGAGATTCCATCAAGTGTATGGCAAAGAACCCTAATTACTTGAAAGCAATTTTTTCTGGTTCTGACGATGGAGGTAATTTTTGTATCGTAATATTTTTATTTTCATCTCTTTAGTACCAAATACTAATGCCATCATAAGAGTAAGTTACTGAAAAAGCTTCTAAGTTTGCATCTTCCATCTCTTTTGCAGATATTCGGCTTTGGGATATAGCTTCCAGGTATTCCTAGTACATTTTTCAATTTTATTGTCCTACTGCAATGATTGTTAGCAATTGTGGATTCAAATATCAGTTTAGTAACTTATTTAATTCTTCTCATTTGATGTATTTATGGTGCTTTTTATATTATTTCATTTAATATAAATGCATTTTGATCTGCATTTATGTTTGAAATTTGGATTTAAAGACGAACAGTTTGTCAGTTTCCTGGTCACCAAGGTGCTGTACAAGGTTTGACAGTATCAACAGATGGAAGCATTCTTGTATCATGTGGAAGTGATTGCACGTAAGACACAAATTTTAATAGTTGAAGTTGATTTTCTATGCGGAGTGAAAATGGATTAAGCTGGAACTTAAATGCATGTACTATCTCGAAGTATCACCTAAATTTTCTCACATTTGTATTCTGTACATTTTTTAGTGTTAGGCTCTGGAATGTTCCTGATGCGAATCTTGCAGATTCAAATAACCTTTCTGATAATTCTGCCCAGGTATGCTCTTTATATATTCTTGTATCCCCCCCACCCCCCACCCCCCAAAAAAAGTTTTCAGTTATAGTTCTTTCTCTCTTCATTCCCCTATCCTAAAACCCAATCTCTTCCCCTTTTTACTTACTATCTTTCTTGACCAAGAATTCCACTGCTGACATTCTAAATCTACTACTTGTACTTTTAGCCACTGGCAGTTTATGTTTGGAAGAATGCATTCCGGTAAGGATCATGACTTGTCTGAAAATATCTAGGTTCTTTCAGACTTTCAATGGTTTTTTGGGTTTTTTTTTTTTCTTTCACAGGTGTGAACTATAATCTTTGCACTTTTTCAGGGCTGTTGATCACCAGTGGGATGGTGATCTCTTTGCCACAGCTGGTGCTCAAGTAGATATATGGAATCACAATAGGTTTTGATCTCAACTTGTCTTATTTTTTAATTTTTTTTCTTTATCCTTCTGTAGTATGCAGATTTATTTATTTTATGAAAAAGTGGCTTTCTCTTTAATTAGGTCTCAGCCAGTGAACACTTTCGACTGGGGAACAGACACCACTATATCTGTTCGATTTAATCCCGGAGAGCCAAATGTTTTGGCAACATCAGCTAAGTATGTGTACAGGCTTGTTTCTGGATCAAATACTATGTGGTTGATAAAAATGGAATAATTATACAAACATCAGCTAAGTACGTGTACATGCTTGTTTCTGGATTAAATATAATATGGTTGATAAAAATGGAATAATTATGCAAAGTTTCGTTGAAAACTTTCAATAATTTTTGTATGTTTTATCCAAAGAAAGTTAAAATAGATGACTGAAACATGATGGCCGTACGGATAAATAAAGTTATATTAAACCAAATCTAGTATCTTGTGTCTAAATAAGTATAAATCAAAGATGAAACTATGGAGAGCTAGAGCGTAGCTGTGAGATCCGTAATGTCAACTAGCTTGCTTAGTAGAGACACCAGAACAGTGTAGACTGTGTAGCCTTCCAATAATATATTTTTCCACCTTATGATTCCCATGACACTTTCTATGGTATTTGTGATATTGTATCCATGACTGCGGCTGGGATAGTGTCATTTCATGTACTATTATTGCATGCTTTTCGTTGGTAGTTAGGTAGTTGACAATGTATTACTTTTTTTTGTTTATGGGTCAATTCTGCAACTCAAGAAGAATACACTAATTTATCTTGGATATGATTTATGGTTTTTTTTGTAATCTAAGGGATTTTATGGGTAATTGTCTGTTATTAACTGCTGAATTAGGCTTCTAGCAAGCAGTTTTTGGTGAATGCTGTTGTTAGTGCACATTTTGCATGAGTTTAAACTTTTGAACTTCTAGGTTTCAACCTTGGTTGTAAATGGAATATTTAAATTAAGACTACTGGCCCTGCCACCTTGCGTTACAGACCTACCACTGGAACTGATCTTTCTTATGTCTGCTTATGTCTTGTCACGAAAGGGGATTCTCTTTCAACTAGAGGAGCTGGCTAGAATCAAGGTTATTATCCTTAGTCACCATTATTGTCATTCATAGTTGTTTTTCTGTATAGTGAAGCAAGAAATTCAGCTAAAGGCCTCTTGGGAAGAATATTTTTCGATGTGATTGCAATTGTCTATACAATGCCAATTGGCTATGCAGATTGATGTGCATTTATGTAGTTGCAAATTTGCTATGCCGATCGATGTGCATTTATGTAGTGTGTAGTCTAACTCTTTTTTATCTGACGGAACTTGTTTGCCTTCCTGAAAATGTATTTACTCATTTACAATGTTTTAATATCATATGAAGGTATATGATTATTTGTATACATTTGTTTTCTAATTTTAGTGACCGGAGCATAACGTTATATGATCTGCGGATGTCGTCCCCCGCAAGGAAAATTATCATGAGGGTAATTCTGGACACTTTTGAGTATGGAAACATGGAATTATATTTCTTGCTTGAGAGGAAAAAAGTCGGATCATTTTTATTGCAAATCTAAACCTTTTGTTCCTTTTTATCTTATTATAAATGGTGGGCAGTTTTCCTTAAAAGAGCTGTGGAACTTGTTAAATATAGATTTGATATCTTGGAATTCCGAAGAGCTTAGCAGAATATCTTTCTTTTATTGGTTAATGTTTGAAACTTTGCATTTAGCGATGGCTTGTGAGTAATATTGTAAATTCAATGACTCTTCAAGGGCAATCTGACATGTATCTTCTTGTTACAGACGAAAACCAATTCTATCACTTGGAATCCAATGGAGCCGATGAACTTCACTGCGGTAAGGGCAGACAAGTTGAAGCATCTTTGCATGGAATATATGTTGGCATTTTCTTATAGAAGCTTCTTTGATTTTTAAGATTTCTTCCAATTCTTGTCTGTTAGTTGATATTTTTTGGCAGCATTACTCCCCCACCCCCCCCCCAAAAAAAAAAGGGAAAAGTGAGAGAGAGAGAGAGAAAGGAACAAAACATTTGTTCAAAAAAAAATCTCTTTCCTGAAGAGCTCTTTTAAATGCAGGCAAACGAGGATTGCAACTGCTACAGCTATGATGCTAGAAAACTGGCTGAGGCCAAGTGTGTGCACAAAGACCATGTTTCTGCAGTGTATGACCTGTTTTCGGTCTTAGTTCTTGATGTATAAGAAATCTATTTTCTTGAAAATTTTAACTTCTCACCTTTTTCTCCCAGAATGGATATTGATTTTTCACCAACTGGTCGGGAATTTGTAACTGGATCTTATGATAGAACAGTGAGTCTTTCTGTCTACTTTTCTTAATTCCACTGTAATATTGTTTTGTTCATCAAGTGCATTGTTAGTGTCTAAGCAAACTTTTGTCTGCAGGTCAGAATTTTCCAGTATAATGGTGGTCACAGTCGAGAAATTTATCATACAAAGAGAATGCAAAGGTTTAGTGTCCAATCATTTAGAAGATAAGGATTTTTCAGTTTATTGAATCCGTTTTTGTTTCCTGATTGCTTTTCCTCTCCTTTTAGGGTATTTTGTGTGAAGTATAGCTGTGATGCCAGTTATGTCATTTCCGGAAGCGATGACACAAACCTTAGGCTCTGGAAAGCTAAAGCATCAGAACAATTGGGAGTAGTAAGAATCTTTTCATTTGACATGATTCATTGGAATTTCTATCTTTAAACCATATTTCCTGGCTACTGAGAAATTTGTTGAGACTGTATTATCAACTGAATCAACCTTATAACAGAATATTTGGTCTTTTTTCGCTCCAAATGTAGACTATGTTATTTATTTCAGATGATAGCTTTAAGAGAGATTTCTGTGGACATTCATTGTTGCATTTTGGAGGAGCTATGTGCGTGAAAAGCCATATTGCACCCCACTTAAACATCTCATCCCTTCTTCTGCCTTGGTGCAGGTACTACCAAGGGAAAGAAAGAAGCATGAGTATCTTGAAGCTGTTAAGAATCGCTACAAGCACCTGCCTGAAGTCAAGCGTATTGTCAGGTAAAATTGAAACTGAAGACTTGGTTCGCATTTCTAACCTTGTGACAAATGTCAAATAAGATAGCCATAGTTTCCTTCTTTTTTTCTCTTGGGAGTTTCCCATAGGGTGGACCTTCTAAAGATCTTAAAACTATGGACTTGGAAATTTATTTATCAAGCCCTATTTTCTTTTTCTGGTCTTTCGATATTATATTAGATTTTCTTTTTCAGTGTAAGAGGTTTTTAAGTGCTTAGGTAAATGAATTAGGGACCAGGATAAGTACAAATTATTTTGTATTAAGTTCTTAGTGCTCCTGAATTGGTTATGATTATGCAGGCACAGGCACTTGCCAAAGCCAATTTATAAGGCAGCCAACCTCAGACGCACGATGATTGAAGCAGAAAAAAGGAAAGAACAAAGAAGGAAAGCTCACAGTGTCCCTGGAAGTGTTGTGACTGAACCGATACGTAAAAGAAGAATCATCAAAGAAGTTGAGTGAGTTGCATATGAACGTGTCCTCAGGAACTATACCTTGAGCAACGAAGCATCAGCACTGCATATCTGCAGTTCTCTGTGGTCCAATGCTAGCAGCGTGCAAGTCCTCTTTTTCCTTCAATTAACAGTTTTTTCGCACTTAAAAGTTGATTGATACCTTTGTAATTTGAATATTTATCTTAATCTGGTTTATTAATGGATGAAAGATAGATTCCAGTCTTTGTCTGAAATCACCAATGGTTTCTGCCTTACCTCTAGAGAATCTGGAAGTGAAAAGTATATGATATCTTCACTTGTTGCAACTTTCAACTCATAAAGTAGACAGTAGCTGGTACTTGGTTCGTAAACCACAGAAGCCTAAGCCATGCAACCTTCTCTAGCCTCTGTTGAATGGAATGATCAACGAAGCAGCTTTATTGCACTCGAACTCAATTGAACCAACTTCCTCCATATCCAGCCTCGTCTTTCGATAGTTTGTAACATCTCAAAAACTCCTTAGCAACAATGCTCTTCACCTTCATATACAACTCATTTTTAGGCCAACATAAATACTATTCCAAAGGCAGTCTTGCTTTCTGCGCCTACCAAAATTTAGTTAAACAGCAGATGTTGATGAGGGTAGACGTTTGCAGTTTTGTTTCTCTTTTATTTTTGTTGGTTCTTTCCGCTAAACATGTAAAACGTAGTGAGAGTTGCATTATCGAAATGCTACAAAGAAAAATTCATCCGGAGTGAAATGCAGAATCAAGGCCAATTTAACATTAGATATCACATTAGTTGCCTAAAAGAAAATAAAGCAAAAATAAAATAAAATAAAATCAATGGTTCACCTTTAAACATACAACAAGTTCCTAAAACCGAGATCCAAGACAGCTGCAGCATACTGCCCCAAATCACAAGGCAAACGCTAAAGCAGTATTTGGTGCCCTATCAATTGTAGCATGAAAACTCCACATTGTCCCACATGTGGAGCACCTCTTACAAATGCATAAAAACACCAAGAACTTACGCCAGATACTACATAACATAAAAACTATCCATTAAGGCCGCCGTTTACGATCATCATCTTCTTCATCATCAGAATCACCACTCTCGCGGAAACGTGGATTCTTCTCCTGTTGAGTCAAAACTATGGTTTAAAATACGTAACAGAAAGGATAGACTGTACAAATTATAATACAAAGTGAAAAGGACAAGAGGATTTGAAAAATGCAATTAGCATCGTACCATCTTTTCATCTTTTATATTCCTTTTTCCTTTTAATTTACTTTCTTTCCTACCATAAAGCTATCTATTTCCACCCCAAAACATCTCCTGATGGCTCATACAAATCAAGAGGAGAAAGGAGGGGGATAGTAATATTCAAAATTTCTCAATCAAAAAATAAACTCTTCATAGTGTGCTGTTAAGCATTACCGGTCTAGAGTCATGGTCTGAGGCTCTCCTTGCTTCATGATCCAAGGTTCTCTTTGAAGACTCACGTGCATAGCGGTCATCATCTCGGTGTCGCTTCCGATGGTAATCTGCTTTATCAAAATCGATCAAATCTACGAATGGCTCAAACATGTCTATATAACAAGAATAATTAGACATGCAATGCAAAGGTAAATACCTCTCCCATGACGATGAGAACCACCGTGACCATGTCCCCCTCCATGCCTACCATCTGTAATTATAAGATGTCAGTATGTTTTAGCCATTTTCTAAGCATATTAACACCCAAAACAATACGAGATGCACATTAAAGAACGCAGAAGCCTAGAAGCACCCAAGAAGCTAAATGGTATCCAGGTGATTTGCTCCAGTAAACAAGATTAAACCACAAAGGGATCAAATGATATGTAGTAATGAAATTTAGACAAACTAAGAAACAAAAGAAGTAAATAACACCTAGCTGCCAAACCATCATCTATCAAGAATACAAAATTAAGTTTTTTCCAATATATCCATAATTTATGATAGGCGAGAATAGTCATTTCTAATAGAGCAGAACTTTTTTCCTTTCAACTGATTATCATCCTGTAGTTTTCATTTAAAGCTATTAGCTTGTATTTTTCTTGGCTCTTTAATATATAGCATGTATTCTAAGGATGTATTATCCTACCAATATAATTAAAACTTGCAGATTTGACAAATCACATGCCATCCGTACTTATTTTCAACATCATTACGAAAATAAATAGATTTCACTAACCAGTGAAAGCCTGTTTATCCCCCTCAAGCATTTAAAACAAGGAGCAGAAAATAATTGGCAACCTCATGGTTTTATAAGCAAAAAAGAAAGGTAATAATTCTAACCAACAAGCTACATATCTATATCCAAAAGTCCGTAGAAACTCACAATGATGGGGCATAACCGGTGCGAATGAGCCCAACGACCCGGCACCATAATCTACAAGCTGCCTTTGTGCTTCCAATTCTCTTTGAACTAATTTTCCATAGCCACCTCTGCGTATAGCATGTTAAGGGAGGAGACGATATACAGACGAGACATTCTGAAGAAACCCCAATGCTTTAGTTTGGGAATCAACAATCGTATTTCTCAATGCATAAGATCTCATGAGATTGGAAACAAGTGATTATCCAAAATTATCAATATTAGACTTCATTATTCAAAAATATATATCTTTTATTGTCTAATAAGAAATTATGAGCATCAGGTTCTAAATCAACAGCTGAAAGGATATCAGGATCATAATCAGTTCGATATTCATCTCGCACCTGCATAAAAATAAAAATAAATTAATTCATATACGAGAAATATAAGGTTAGCATCACTCTCTCCATCCCATCTTAAATGTCTTAAATCCATATTGTACAAGTCCAAAAGTATACATCCAATTCGAAAAGCCAAAACAATGCAAATTTCCATTAAAATGTGCATAGGGTCAAACATTTGGAAAAACTGCAGGCACAACAAAAGAACTCACTTGGCCACCACTTCGTCCACGGCCCCATTGCCTTCCTTCAACGAATCCCCAATCAAAATCGACACGAATCGGACGGTCATCAAGAATTGTCCCACTAATGTATTTAACTGCATCCTCTGCATCTTCCCTAGAATAATACCTAATGAATAAACCCCCCCCCCCCAAAAAAAAACAAAAAACAAAAATCATAATAACCAATTAAGAGCTTGAAAATAAATATTTACATGTTTTAAGGGAAAAAGAGATTTACAAGACAAAGCAGAAGCCGCAAGGTGTTTTAGAGTTCTTGTCAAGGCCCATGATTATTTTCTTAATTTCACCGGCTCTAGTGAAAAGCTCGTAAACTTGTTCTTCAGTTGTGTAGAAGGACATGTTTCCAACATAGACGGTTGTCGAAGTCAGTAGTGCTTGCTCGAATTCCTCTTGCGAACCATTAAATCTTCTGTCTCGATACGCTGAAAGCTTCGTTGGGTCCTGTAATTTAACCCCAAAAAACCCGCCAAAAAATGAGAGAAAAATTATCATTAGTAATTTGCAATCTAAAGTAGCTGGTAAGTAAATAATATACCTTGAACAGAGAAGCCATTGCCTTCTTCAAATGCTCCCAAAAAATCGTATTGTCTGCAAATAAACGAATTACGAAGGTCGAAGCTTTGCCCCTGCCCTTGATAAACACTACAGTAAAGTTTATTCCTTTGCCTTCTTTAGGCGAATAAAGGTTTGATTGGGCCGTAGTGTTCCCAGAACAAAGGGTTTAAATGTTATTTGAGGCCTTTGGCCCATTTTTGATTATTTGGTTCAGTCCCATGCAGCCCCCTTCTCAGCTTTGCACGCTCCCCAAAGGCTTCCAAACCCAAATCCCCGCCTGCTGGAGCAGAAGGAAGAAAGAGGTGAATCTTTTGATCATTGGTATCCAAAATATCTCGCCTTCTTTTCATCTCATCGCCCAGAAATCCCAATGGCATCGTTCAGCGCCGCCACAAGATCAGTTTTCCGACCTACCTCTGTGCGCAACGTTGCAGCTCGGCTCGCCCCACTATCCAAAGCCGCACCTTCGCCACTTCGTGTGTCCTCCAGGATTCCTCTCCCCCACCGCATTTTCAGGTCTCCCATTCATCTCGCGCAAAAAGGAAAGAAAAAAAAAACCATTTCTTCATTTAAAATAGTAAAAAAAAAAAATCAATTTTTTATAACTAATTTTCTTCTTTCTTTGGGTAGCGAAGGTGTCCGGTTGAAGCGAGTGTCTGCCTGGAATCGATGCTGCCGTATCACACGGCGACTGCGTCGGCTTTGATGACTTCGATGCTCTCCATTTCTCGCC
>JBBYHO010000010.1:4097947-4111511 GCA_038382025.1 Adansonia gregorii | reverse complement strand
ATACTTTTTTGTTCTCGAGAGTGGGAGTTGTTTAACCAATTAGGAAATGACTATTAATGAGTTTGATTGGGAGAGGAGCTTAAAGAATAAGGGTACACACCACCACAAAAAGGGGCTCAAATTCAATTGAAAAAATCTTTTAAATCTTACAAAACTTGGAGAGGTTAAAACTTAACAATTCTTTGGCCCACACAGTTGATCAAAATAATTATAAATGGGGGGAGAGGGCTTCAATAGAATGTTTTCAACTTTCAAGAGAGTGCCTTGAAAGTATGAATATAAACGATGTATGAAGCAGTAAATTATGTTGATTTTTAGTAATTGCAGCAAAGCCTATCTATCTATCACGATATGTCATCCACGAACCGCAAACAAAGCAATCATACATAAAACAGAGTGCTTTAGGTCAAAGAATAAGCAGGTGAACATAAAGATAAGAGTGTGATACAATTAACAATGCAAAACTCAAATTTCATTTGCAATTATGATTAAGCGTTTATATTTTCATATAGAAAAGGATCGAATAAAAGAAAAGTGTGAATGAAGCAAAATAATAATAATAAGGTGATAGTTACCGTACCTGATTTGTGAAGCAGAGAGAGACTGAGAAACCACCTTGACCTTTATTCTAGCTAACCTTTTTTATGATTCTATTGTCTCACTAAAATTTGGATGCAAAAATTGAAATTTGAAGCTTTCCTTTATTAAGAAAAAATATATAATAATTCTAAATATACGAAATAATTTACATTGAAAGATACATTTCATGCTCACATCAATAACTAAAAGAGAATGGTGTGCAAATCTAGTTAGGTAACATGCTGAATAAAATCTTCAAATATATTGAACAAAATATATAGAAGAAAGGACAATAAAAAACAAACAATCAGATACCATCTAGAAAAGTAAACACTGCCTAAACCAAACCTTTAATACCTGCTCAAGAGTAAACACTGCCTAAACCAAAACTTTTCTCTCTATTTTCTCGGCAGCTAAATAGGAATTTTGCAATGAAAATGAGATTCTAAAGTACTTTTTAGGACCAGCCATTTTAATTCTTTGCTATTTCGCTATGACAATCCATTGCATCATATCACTAGTTTTCTTAATACAAATAAAATAAACTATTCAATGAATCAAAAAGCCAATCAAGTTCAGCAAAAGTTCTTCCCTCTATTTTCTGGGTAATCAAACAAGAATTTCAGTAGTAGGATCTTACCTTGTAAATAGGTCTAAAACCCTTTTGCCAAGCTTGTGATGAGGGTGGAAATTTCGATAGCAGCAACTAAAATCAGGAATGACAGAAAGACTAATCTTTAATGGCAAATAGAGCTAAATTGGGGAAAGGTAAAATGAAAAACATTAAATAAATTTAAGAAAGCCAAAATTATTACCTTTTAAAGCGTAATGCAAGAGAAAACGAGACAAAACCAAGTCTCTACGCGAAGAGACAATTCCAACGGCGAGAAAATGAGAGACGAAAAAATAATTGAAAGATGAAAAGCCCCTAAAATCAATTTTAGAAAGGATTTTGCAATTAAAACGTTTAGCTACATTTCTTTAATGAAATGCTACTTAATATTGCTTAACATCGGTGTTTTAATAAAAATGCCACTATCAACATAAAATAAAGGCATTTAATTAATAAAACGCCACTAATTTTACTATTCCATATTTTGAGCACGTAAAGGAAAAAAGGGCAGGCAATTCATTTACTAAATTCGTGGCCGGCGTTTATAACTAAAACGTCATCAATTGCAATAACTTAGTGGCGTTTAAATTTAGTGGTGTTTGAAATATAAACGCCACAAAAATCTTTATATAACGGTGTTTGAATTTAAAATGCCACTAATATCTTTAAAAATTGAATAAAATGGTGTTTTTTAATCAAACGCCGCGATAAAATACCATTATAACTCCTATTTGTTGTTGTCTGTCATAGAATGAATGTCATAAATAATTATAATATAAAATAGCCCATCAACATGATCATACATAAGTATGCTAACATGCATGGTGATGATGCCATGATCATAGTATTTTCATGGAAAAATTCATTAACATGAGGATGATGACAATAATCAATGGAAATGTCATCAAATGCATGCATCATACATAACATGACATATAAGTAACATAGAAAGTCAACTAAAGTTGAAACATAAAAATATTGATGAAAACCATATAAAAACTAAAAAACTTGAGACAAAACCTTTGGAAATAAATTTTCTTGGGTGGAAAGACAATTTTTAGGAGACATTTAACAAAAGTCAGCAAAGAAAACTAATAGAAAACATTTGAGGATCATAGCTTAAGATTTGGCCATAAACTTGGTTTTTAAACCTTTGGCTCAAATCATCACCTAAGCATGACTTAGGATTCTCAAGCTAACATAAGATGAAGAGAAAAATGATCAAAAACAAAGTAGAAAGAAAAGAAACAACTCTGAATCAGACTTGAAAAAACTTTTTTTTCTTTTTTTTCCCTTTCTCTCTCTTTTTTCTTTCTCTTTTGTTTTCTCTAGTTTTTCCTGTTGAAAACTAACTCATTTTCTGCTTTGGATGTCCCAAGAGGTTTTCTTTGATTGATCACATCTCATCCCCATGTATTACTATCCATTTCTTGGCAACAAATCCATGCTTATTTGCAAGCAATCTCTTTAAGCCTTAGGTGTTTTGATCAAATGGCTGAATCCTTCCTGTTGAGGCATTATTTCAGCTAAGCTAAGTGAAAAATATCAACTGTATGCTCTCAAAGAGAAACCCCACATAAAGAAACCATATCTTGGTTTCATGCAAGAAAAGGCTTTTAACTCTAATCTAAAATAGCAACCATTGAATTTTAGCTGAACTAAACTTGAAATAGTTAGGAAACAATCTAGTTATATGCCATTTGGTTCCCAAGTATGGTTAAAGCATTAATCCTACTTATTCTCAACTTATTTAAGCTTTAATGGCTTAATCCATTTGGGTGGTTCTCATACCTATTTTTCAATGTAAAAATGTTTGTGAAAGTACTCTTGTATGGTTATGAAGTGATCCAAGGCCATTAGAAAGAAGAAATGTAAGAAAACTGAGGTTAAAAAGCTTGTCCGTGGTAAAAATTTTCATGTATTAAAGATAGTGTTTGTATCAATACAAGTACTTCCAAAACCAAAAACACATGAAAAACACGACATTATAGCAATACAATATAGCTTTTTATCGATACAATATGACCTTGTATTGATGCAATGCATGCTTCAAGCCTGAAATGATCAGAACACGATAATGTAGCGATAAATTAATTAAATGTATGGATACATCTTCGTGAACTTCATGAAAATGACTTTTTTTTTTTCCATCTTAAAAGTTTCTAATTACTTGAATTAGTCCTTAAACATTTCAAACGTTTTTTCTTCCTTCCATGATCCTAGCCACAAAACAACATGGTGTTAGACCTGGCAATATTTGACACAATTACACTAATATGATATATATAAAGTAAAAAAAAACAAGAGATAGATACATTCTCAAAATCTATCTAATATGAATTATAAGTGTATCAAAATTGATATAAATATAAGAAACTTATAAATGCGATTATGATATGATAAAATATATGAATATAACATGAATATACGAATTGCAAGATCTACACAGTGTCCTACAATCCTTTTTTATTATTCCATTCGATATTATTATTTATTTTTAGTCTTCTAATTAAATCTCATAATGTTAAAATTTGATCAGAAAAAAGAAATAAGTGCATTTCATTTAAAAAAGTTTCTGATTAGATAAAATTTATTTGAAGGCATTCAGATAAAATTAATTATCTATAATAATAAATATATTAAAATGAATGATATTATAAACTGACTTAAATCTAATAAATTTAATTTTTAAATTATAATTAAACTTATAAGAGTAATAAATAACTTATTTTATAAATAAATTTAACGAGTATGACAACAACCCATTTAACCAATTTTTAAATACATTTTTAATAAAATTTTTGTTGTAGTGAAAAAAAAAAAAACTTTTCATGCGTGTTTTTTTGTTTTATCTCTTAAAAGATGATTTGGAGAGGCGCTCGGTTAGCACAGTGTTGGTTTGTACCGTAGTCTTCACTTTATAAACCGACGAAAAAAACCCATAAGGAGGCGAGGCGTGATAATAATCATGACACGGAGCTTTTTCAAAATTCACGTATAGTATAAGGAGCGGCTGACAGAAGCTCCTAAAGGGAAGGGCCAGGGACACGTTTCGCTTTACCCATGGTTGTAGTTCTACTCTGTTATCTCTCTTAACTATATGTGTGAGAAAGCGATACCTACGATTATTAGATGTTACTGTCAGTTGTTAGAATTCGTCATAACTTAAAAGCACCGAAGAAGATGCTTTATTTCCCCCACTTTTGCAAAAGGATCGTGCAAGCACGCTCCGCACTAATTTTAGAATCTCCTCTCGGATTATTATAATTTAATTTTCAAACAATTTTTTTATGATTCCTAAGCATAATCCATATACCGTAACATAATTATATTAAATTATTAAAATTAGCATTTCCAGAATAAATTTAGTAATTATTAATTTAAATTACTTTAACATAGATGAAAACAGTTAGGAGAAAGACATGGGCTGTGCTGATCGGTTGAAATAAGTGGAGAGTGGAATACACTCAAAAAAATAAAGCGTGAAAGGAATTCAAAGCGGTGAAGGCAAAAGCCGGCAAAACATCAAGACCTCGCCGCTTGTCTCGAAATTCCCGCGTGACACGTACACCCCCGGACAACGTATCTTATTGTCTCCTAACTTGGGCGGCGCTCCAGTCAAACACCTCGTTGACTGCGCATTTTATAACTCTGTATAAGTCTAATCCACTCGCATCTGACTCAAAGCAAATTACGCTTAAAAGAAGAGGTGAAAAAGAAGCTGTAATGGCTCCCAAAGACAATAATGCCAGCCAAATCTTGAAGAAAGGAAACGTTACTGGAAATATTAAGAGCAAAGAGGTGCATTATAGGGGAGTAAGGAAAAGGCCATGGGGTAGATACGCTGCTGAAATCAGAGATCCCGGCAAGAAGAGCCGCGTTTGGCTCGGTACTTTTGATACGGCCGAGGAAGCTGCAAGAGCCTACGACGCCGCAGCCCGTGAGTTTCGTGGACCTAAGGCTAAGACCAACTTTCCTTCACCGGATGAAACGAACAGCTACGTAAGTAACAAGGGCCAGAACCGGCAGAGCCCTAGCCAAAGCAGCACGGTTGAGGAATCCTCCAGCCCAACGATGGAGCGTGAGCTCAACCGTGGAGGCAAAAGTGTGACCGGGGGTGTGGGTAGATTTCCTTTCGCCTGCCACCAGCAGCTGGCTCTGAGTGGTGGTGGTGGTGGTGATGGTAGGATGGGCGGGGTTGCTCACGCGCTGCCGGTTCTGTTTTTCGAACCGTTAGGGAGAGCTGGGGTTGTTGGTCAGGTTTATCCGGTTCGGTTTGAGCCGGTCGGAGTTAACTTAAGCATGGGATTTGGTCGCGTAGTACAAAGTGAATCGGACTCTTCGTCTGTCAATCACTGTAAGGACAGGATGCCTGGCCCTATTCTCGATCTGAACCTTCCTCCTCCAGTCGATGCTTGATAGTTCATATCTTTTTTTCCGGCAAGTATTTTCCTTTTCCTTTCATCACTTTTGGCGTCTGAGGGGTAGGAAGCTTCAAAAAAAGAGGGAAAAAAAAAGGAGAGAGCAAGAGCAGATAAACCTTTTTAGCTATGATTTATCCTTAATATGATGTAAATAATTTAGAATAGTGATCGTTTTTTTCTTTTTTGGCAAATGAGAGGAAAAAAATGCTTTCTCTGCTATTTTTGGTATAGCCTCTCGTTCAAATTAACCAATCTTTTTTTTTTTTAATCAACGAAATGAAATATCGAATATCTGTTATTTACTGTGCTTTGGTTTTATCTTCCTTTCAACGTACTTTATTAACTCGATTGTAAGGCTTTGAATTTTAATTCTTTCTCTGGATGGATAACTGAATCACTGAATTAGGGTTTAATGAGAAAATGATCGGCGACTTGCCGCAAGAGCAGAAACAGTTGTTTATTTTTGTTCTCATGCACATTTGTTTTTTTTTTTATTCTTTTTTGGATTTTTGCCCAACAATCCATAAAGATGCGACATAATGGAAAGGAAATATCAAACGCTCCTGTTAACAATGAATGAGCGTAAAATTAGCAACAATTTGCGAATAATATGCCTTACTGACGGCAAAAGTAAACAAATAGAAGTATATAAATTTATGTTAATGTGAGGAAGAGTAGGGCGGGCGGGCCTTGCAAATAAAGAGATGAAGAATACCGTGTTGACATAGGACAGAGGGGGTCGTGGTTATGTAGCTGGTAGCTGGTAGCAGGTACGTGTACTTTACTATGTTGCCGTCTGTTTTTAAGCTGTTGGAAACAAGTGCGGTGGCCGCCGGTAGCGGTAGCTGATGAAAGGGTCCCACTCCTACGCGGGAAAAGAAAGACTTGGTCAGTGTGTCAGGCCTCCCTTTTGATTTCAAAATGCTTGCTCTTTCTCCCGTGGGTCCCGCTCTCCGTCGGCTAAATCTGTGGAAAGGATTTCTCCCTCTTTTTTTCTTTTATGATGATACCTTAGTTCCACGCGCTCCTTCGTTGAAAAAAGAAAAAAAAAGAGACTGCTATTTTTAAATTTGTATGCAGAAATGGATTTGTATTTTTGTTCGATCCGGTGGGCGCGTGGGTATGGGAAAGCGGTGCAGAAGAGAAGGGGTGTGCGTGTACAGCGCATAGAAGCCGCAGAAAAGTTATGACGTGTCGAAGTGCGAAAGAGCCAGAGGCTCACAAAGCTTCGCCGCCGCTGTAGCTTCGCTTTTTTTATTATTTCTTGGAGGTCATTTTCTCGGATAGTTGTGAAGTGGGGTCGGTCCCTTTACTTTGCTGTAGGATCATTAGGAGCCAAGTGTCTAGGGCACGTCAATGCAACCGTCAATAATAATAAAAGAGGGCAAAACAAGTGAGTATGGGCTTTGGGACGGCTACTGCTAAGTGCTAAATGCTAACCACACCGCCCCTCTCTTAACTCGAAGGGGGGGGGGGGAACTCGTGGCCCTATGACTTTGAGGTGCCGTGCCTTTTGTGGCGCACGGGGCTTTTTGGCAACCTACTTTCATGCTAATTGTGCCTTATTTTGAAAGCTACTTTCATGATACGGTAGTGAAATTTAAATTCAATATAATAACAATTCAAATTTTTAAAAAAAGTTATATATAATAAAATTTTAATATTATTTATAAAATAAAAATTTTATAATAATTATTAATAATAAATTTTTTTAATTTTATAAATAAATTAAAAATTTATTATTTATTTTTTTGGATATATCTTATAATAATTCTTATAATTTTAAAAACAACTAAACAGGTTTTACAATGTCTATTTTTTTTTCTAGTGGTTTTCATTCCGAAGTTATAAGCATCGTTTTAGAAACATTGATCAACGAGTTGATAATAGATGAAGTATTTTATATAAATTTTGATATATTAATAATTTAATTTTATCATATTTTATATTTATATCATATTAATATTTATTATCACTTATATCATACGTGAATATTTATTTTATTTATTTTAAAATATATAAAGTTTGTTCAATGTTTAAATATATAAATTCATTATTTTTAATTTTAATATAAAATTAAATTTTATGAAAATAAAAATGTCAAATTTTAATTTTTTTTATTTTTATCAAATAAATTCATTTATATTTTATGGTTAATAAAAGATTAAAACTCTAAAAATAATGTAATTTAACGTAAAACTTTCAAAATAAACATATTTAACGAACATTAAAATTATTACTCGCAAATTAGATAAATACTATTAATAATAAAATGTATTTAAAATGACAAATACTTATGACTATTTTCTTTATTTAAAAATATAGTTAATACTTATGATTATTTTCTTTAGTTCAAAAAATTTTCAGCACTCGTCTTTTATACATATTGTAGATTACTGTTATTTTTGTATCATATTATATTTTAATTACTTTTTATACCATAGATATTCATATCCAAAATTACTGTGTAAGTGAGTACTTTTTAACTTCATCATAGTGTCACTAGTAAAATGTTAATTGAACTTGAAATTTCGTCTTCCTTAAATTCAAAGTCCATGTTCCTTTGTTTCCTTCTTCTAATTCTGTTCATCAAATGACTTGAAAGTACATGCCAAGGTCCACTCCAATACCTGTGTCATTGAATTTGAAAGTTGCATTGCACATTTTACTAACAAATAATTAACACAAAATTTCAATGAACAAAAAAAATTAACATAAAGTTTCAGTTTTCATGTGTTTTATATTGTTATGTAAGCATTTTACAATGGATCTATATTTAATACAATATCATTTTATGAATTTAGGTATTGATAATAAATCACGTGATACCACTTTTTAAAATATAAAGTTCTCGGTATTTATTTTTAAAGTTTATTAATGAATATAATTTTATAATTCATTGATAATGTATAAATTATATATTAACAGCATATCAAATACAAATTCTTGTATCACATTAAAAGTATATTTTTAAAGGAAGCCTTACTAAGAGAAAAAGAGTTGTATTGAAGGAGGGTTTTGTCATACCTATTTTTGTATATAATTTAACTATGATACAAACTCATCAAGTAAATAAAATCTTATATGAATTTGAATAATGATATCAATCTCTGGAGCCAACATGTATAATGTAAACTTGTTATCACCATAATAGAAATGGAAATGTAATATTTTAAAAGATAGCTAGGTTCAAGAAGCAAGGACCACGAAGGGACTTTTGCCTTGGAAGGATTAAAGATTGAAGTCCCCTGCCTACACTGAGTTAAAAACAAATTGGAAAAACAGGATGGAGGGATTGTCATTTTCGTTGTATTTATATATTGTTGATATTTTGCGCTTTTAAGCACGGGCAATGTTGGGGCCTAAAGAAGAAAAAGAGGCGCACTTATTGTAATAAGTATATATTTCAATATATTTCAAACTTTTTTACTTTTTAACGGAGCATTCCTTTATTGATATATAGTTTTTTTTTTAATTTTCATAAATAAAATTAAAAAATTATCAAATATTTTTTAAAATAAATGTTATCAAATATATCTTATTGAATATTTGCTATTTTCTAACTTTATTTATAAAGTTTAAAAATTTCATTAATGATAAATGAAATATATGTGTACATGTGTGTATATATATATATATATGAAAGATCTATTTATGTTAGTGTAAAACTAATTTAATTATATACACTTTCATAATTTTTATACGATTAATTTTTTTAATCTGATTGTAGTATTTCATATATATTTATGTAGATTGCACACATCATATTCTATATAAATTAAAAATGTTTAATTATTTATTTGCTGAAAAAAATTTAATGATTAAATATATATATATATATATATAAAGATAGTATTATCAAATAATATAATATAAATATTAGATAGATTGAAAGTTACATGCACTCTAAGTGCAGTTATATTACTAAATTACATCATTTTATTAGAATTTTAATTATAGGCAAACTTATAAGGCAAACTTATAAATATATATTAAACTTATTAATCTTATGCCAATACATAAAAAAGTTTATAATTCGGCTGTGTTTATCAATTAAGTCATAGATTATATATATCAATGACCATTCGTGAACAAGGGTAAGCCATAGTCTAGATTAGGAGTAAAGATTGCGAAGAATAAATTTTATAATTCATATATTTATATCATATTTATATATGCTTTGTGTTATATTCATATTTATCATATTTTATATTTATATTAATTGTAATAAATTAATAATTAATATTATATTAATTTTAAAATATATATTTATGTCATATCATTTTGTGTTTTCATTAATTTATGCGTATTGTTTTTAAGTAAATGTACATAATATTTTCAAATCTTAGTTTAGTAAGTGAGAAGGGAGTCATGGATCATATTGTTGCAATTTTAAATTTCAAGAAAACATTTCGTTCGTCTCTAAATGACATTCCACGTTCACATATTTGCACTATAATGTTTCTGAACCCTTTTTACACACCAAAAAAAATAATATAAAACAAAACCGTTTAAGTTTCTTTCTTTCAATATATGACAACTATCAACAGTTAACCATAGAATTTTGATTTATCAGTATAATCAAATATCAAACCAAATTCAAATCTCAAAGAGGTTTGCAAATCCGCGGATCCCAAAAGATGCAAAGATTACTAATACTCGTTTTGAATTGATATTGGCATAATTTTTTAGATCAAAAGTTATAGTTCATAACAAATTAATATTAAACGGATAAAAAAATTTTGTTTTTACTTTTTAAATCATAATTTGACAAATCAAATCAAAAGGTCAAACAAAATAAAGCTTTAGTGATTTAAAAGTTCACTTTTAAATAAATAATTTTATTATATTTGCATCTCTAAACTTTTATTATTTAAAATATATATTGGTATTTATTGGACTACATTCTTTCACCATACTTTTTAAATACACTTTCCACCCAAGTTGTTTCTAACATCAATTCTAAACTAGGCTTAAGTAATTGATTATAGGATGATGGTAGCAATATATGGCATTTTTACTAAATTAACACACTTTTTTAAATTAATTATTGAAGTACTATTATTTTGAAACATATTATTAAAATATTGTTGTTTTTGTCATGTGCCATTTTTAGTTTTCTTTTTTGTCCTAGATGAAAGTGCCAATCATGTTGGCATTTTCTCAACCAAGGGTGTATTTAAATGGAGAATGAGATCGACTTTGATGAGATTGAAAATAGTGGTGGCGGTGTCATTAAATACTATTAGATTTATTCAAAGATTGGACTACTCGCTCAAATCTAAAGGCTTACCTTATATTTAAAAAGGTTTAGATAAAAATATTAAACTTAAAAAATAAATTTGAAAAAAAAATAGATCTGATTAAAAAATGAGCTAGGTGTTGGCTCTAATTTCCAAGGCTCTAGTAGGCTCGACTCGGCCCATTTTACTATTATATAATATGTAATTTTTATCATATAAAAGTATGTATATGTAACATTATAGTGTAAATATAAAAAATTAAGTAAATAATTTATATTTTTTACTTAATTAAAGAAAATATTAAATTAATAAAAATTAAATTTTAAAAATATATTTTTAAAAAATAAAAAAAATATATAATATGGATAAATTTAAATGAGTTTGAATAGTTTATGTATAAATATGGACGAGTTTAGACAAAATTTTAGGCCCTAAAGTAGTAAGATTAGATAAACAAAAATGAATTATAGTAAAAAAGTAAAATTACCATTAGGGACATTAAATTAAAAGTTAATAAACCATTAGAAATTATTAAAATATTAACCTATTATTTTATATATTTTATTTAAATATTTTTATTAATATATAATTATATATATTTATTATATTAAATGAATAAAGTTTTTGAAAATCTTTAAATAAATAATTTAAAAATAAAATAAATAATTTAAAAAATTTTAAGTTAAAAATTTAACAAATTGAAAAATAAAGCAATGTTTTTAAACTTGTTAATAATATATATTAACTTATTGTATAATAATAATTTATTAATGATATTAAATTAATATATTATTTTAACTTTTAAATAAAAAAATAGAAAGAAAAGTCTATGTATTATGTAATAGAAATTAACTTTAAGGTCCAAAAAAAAAAAAAAAAGAAAGCCTGGACTGAGCAGGCAAAAAAAAAAAAACTCCACTGGAGGTTTGAATTTCTACTTGAGCGTATAACCCTAGCAGGAAAAAAAACATGTCCAGCACAGTGGAGAGGCTATTCGTCTTGCTATCCTTTGCAATCCAAACCGATCAATGCGGCACAATGAAGTTTCCAAGTCGTGCCGCGCTAGAGGTTCTTTTAGAACCAAATCCACCCTCGGTTGGAGCATCCATGTTGGAGGAGCCTCCAATACTGGAGGCACCAACTGCGCTAGCGCCTCCAATATTGAAGGATCCCATTACCATTTCTTTTCCTTTTTATTTTGGGTTTCTTATCCGATACATGTATTATATTATTAAAATATTTAAAATTATATGATAAATATTAAAAAAATTTTGATACATAAAAATTTAAAATTATGTAAAAAAAGTGTATTTATTTTTACTAAATAATAAATTACCCAAAAAATAAATAAATATACATTACACAAACAATTCATGTATTAAAATTTATTTAAATATAATATCGTACACATAATTTTAACATATAAAATTATACGAATACAACACAAATAAGTAAATAGTTAAAATTCGATATAGAAAATCATTACATTACATGAGAAAATCACATGAACATGAGAAAATAAAATAATAAAAATATTACATAAGAAAATAATACGAACACAACATGAAAAATAATGCATTTTAACACAATTTATTATCAATGTTTTACACTGTTAAATCCAATTATCAATTTTTTATAACACAATTCACATTGATGTAAAATTAATTAATTTTACATGATATTATAATTTTGCCTTATATTTTAATGAATTGATAATTGAATTTAATAATATAATCACTATTATTGTGCATGTAAATTTTCAAATCAATATAATATCTTATGGATTTAAAATATTGTATATTTGGCAATTAAAATTTATTTATTATCAACCAAATAATTAGAAATACAGTGATATCATTAACAATTATAAATTAGATAAAATTATAAAAATATGTAAAATTATATAAAAATTTAATTTCTTACCGTAAAATGTAAATAGTTTATTCTATGCATACTTTTCTTTTTCCTTTTCTTTTTGTGTTGGCAGTTGGGCCTCTTTGGGCCTTCGTTTCAAGTGGGTTTGTCAAAGGGCCATAGTATAAAGAGTACCTTGCTGATGTTTCACCCTTTTTGTAGATATATAACAATGATACTAAGTTATTTAAAATATACAATTTAAATTATAATTTCTAATTCCTATTAGAGGTATAAACAATACATCTGTATTATTAAGTTATTTGGGTTAGATTAAAAAACACTTGAATTTGGCTCAATCATTGTCAAGTCCAGCTCAAGCAATCGAGCAAACCAAATTGAGTATTTTAATATTTAACTCGAAAAAGCGTAATTAAATTTTTTTAATTCATATTGAAAAATATTAATTCGTACTTGAACTCAAGCTCGGGCTTAAGTGGAGCTTAAAAATCAAGGTCATTTGTTAATAAGTAAGTGAGTCTTATTGAGCAAGTTGGAATAATTTAATTTTTGTCTCAAATCTAGCTCAAGCTTAAAAAAAAATCAATCAAGCTTGAATCAAGCTTCAAGCTTTGAATTCAGGCACTAAATTACAACTTAAGCTTGTCTCAATTACACCTTTCCCTCCATCTTTTTTTTTGTCATTTTATAATAGATAAATTACATCCTTATTTACTCAACTATACGTGATTATGAAGTTGATCACTTTAATTTTTATAATTATCGATTTAAACACTGACATTAAAAACATTAAAAATTTTGATCACCACAAATAATTGAGTGACCAATGG
>JBBYHO010000010.1:4084658-4095724 GCA_038382025.1 Adansonia gregorii | reverse complement strand
ATTATTATTTTACAATATTTAATAACTATATCTTAAAGATATTTTATAATAGTAATTATATTATTTTCTATAATATGCGTTTCTATTTTTTATGTTGTAAGATAAATAAAAGATAACTTTAATTACATTTCATTAAAAAAATAACATTTACATCATGAAATTGAAAGTGATAATCAATGATGCAAACTTTCCCTCGATTTACCGGCTTGATAAGGGTAATTTTTTTGGTTATGGCCTTTATTCCTACACAGTCCACAATGCCTTAGTTGGCCTTTCTCCTTAAGATTCATTTTGTTACGAATTCGACTTGATTTTGGTCAACCTTTGGGATCTCTTCGCATTTTTGGATTACGGCACAGTTATGGACCATTATATTCCAGCCAATAAGCTTCATTCTCGACGAGTTGGAACTCATGTTGATAAACATTGTTTATAGTCTCTAGTCTATAAACATTGTCTACATATAGCATGCAATCAATATAGATATGAGCGCAAGCAGCAACAACATGTGAACATAGGTATCTGTGCACTTGAAACTTCCTACAATCACACCACCTCTCATTAAGATTTACTTTGTATGTCGAAGTCATAACTCCCTCTTGAAGGCTTTCTAACTCCTTAACTAAGAAAGATTGATTTGTTCATGTAAACCCCTAAACAAGGTGTGAGTTAGCTTTTTATCAATTTTCTTGCATGTTATTTGTGTCTGTTTCATAATAATTGTGCCCGACTACCATCATTGCAATCCGCTTGTTCCCCATCACCACAAACAATTCTGGTAATCTAAACTATGTGGCCTTCACCAAAGCGGTTATAGGATGATGACAAGTCCCCTTCAACATCGAATTTATACATTCGGCCAAGTTTGTCATCATATGTTCATATCATCTTTCTTCATCATATGATTGTGCCCACTTCTCCTGTGGGATCCTATTGATCCAATCTGTCGCTTCTGCATTCTCAGCATGAAGGTTTTCATACTGCAATTGAAAATGGGGTCGTTGCAACTCGTACGCTGAATAAATAATATGATAATTTTTAGATTTGTTAACAACTGATAGATAAATATTAAAATTGATAAGATTGTAAGATAGTAAATAACCATAAACACGATTACATACCCATGTTAACAACTTATCGACGTAACTTTTTATTGTTAAAGCTCTTTATGAAGTTGCAGCAATATGTCGAATATAGTACACAAAATATGCCGGCGGAGGTTTCCATGCACTATCTGAGTCTCTGATCACAGATTTTATGGATTCATGTTGATTAGATATTAAGCATATCCCAGGTTGTCTAACAACATATCTACATTAGTTGTTGAAAAAAAATGACCATGCCTCTTTTGTCTCACCCTCTACAATGGCAAAGGCAATTGGTACTATGTTTCAATTGCCACTTATGCAACAGCTAACAATAATGTTCCTTTGTATTTTTCATATAAGAATGTATCATCTATTTGGACAACAGGTTTATAGAAGGGAAAGCTTTCAATCCAAGACTTGAATATCCAAAAAAGTTAATGAAAAAATACCCATACCTTACACCATTTGATGACCGTGGTATGCAGGTACAGTTTGTAATTCCACTATTATACCAAGAACAAAATGTTGCATTACCGTCAACCATTTTGGAAGATCATTGTATTATTTATCCTAATCTCTATAGAGTAGAACAATTGCCTTCTACTTCACTATCCACGCTTTCTTATAGGAGGTCATATATCCATACCTCTGTATCTCGACAACCAAAACTAAGACAGAAATGGCCGAATTTGCTTGAACAAAGGACAAAATGCATGAGCATATCATGTTGGAATATAGTTTCATGTGATCTTATGAAATACGCTCAAATGCATACGTATGAGGACGATTATACTTTCTAATCTCCCTACTTGTGTCTTCTTCAATAATCTTGCCTTTATACTCCAGTTACAACCGACGCCATACATGGTACACTAGCCGTGATATTTGATTAGTGATGATTCTACTACTCTATAATCTACAGAGTTCTTGATATTGTAGTGCTTGCTAAAACCATGGCCTCTATTGTTGCGAACTGCATCCCAACACAGAGCTTACTAGTAGATGGATTCCTGCTTCTCAAAAACTCTGATGTTTGAGCATATTCTAGAAATTCTACTATATGGATTGCATCCAGATCGAAGGTGCGCATATGGAGAAGTGGCTTATACTGATGAAGAAGATCACTGGCTCTACTAGTAGATGACCATGAGAAGCGTTGATATCACTATCGATATCTGGGCATGGATCATGGTTGTCATCACTATCATCAGCTTCAACATACTCTTTCGGTTCACTAAAGTCACCAACATAATCACCATGGGCTCCATATGACACTTCAGGATCAGTAGCGGATGAACTTGGCCCTTCATATTCCATTTCAATACCTCTAATTAGAGAGTCTGTCATTATAAAGTTATTTGGCTCATCATCTTCGTAGCTTGGAACAATTGGTGGCACAGATGAATAATGAAAAGATTCATACAAATTATTCATCACCACTTGTGCATCTGGAGGAGGTGACATTCAGGATTCTCAAATGGCCATGATATATGCGTATATGCAATTGGCATGTATGAAGCTTCAGCATCATGATGTATATCCTCAAGGTCAGCATATAACTTAATTACACCAACATTAGAAAATTGCTAATGAACATCAAACATGCATCTGGCATCATCATCATCTTCAAATGGGAACGTCCTATATCGGACGCATCTTTCTCCCATGGAAATATAAAGCCTATATTTGATATATGATACTCTAGTTCTGCTTGTAGCTTTGATTTTTGCACCAATTTTTATCTTTAATTCCTCCATTGTAATGTTTTCATCAATTCCGATAGTATTAGGATGGGCACTTTGAAAGGTAACACCTTCTACATTATTGATAATTTCTCTATTAGAATAGACAAGTGCAACAAATTTATTACTTATGTTAGTAAGATGGAAATAACTCTAAACAAAATGCTAACGATTGAACACTAAGAAACAAAATAAGAGAATGAAAAAGCATTATTACTAAACTGAGAAAACAACAATATCAGCTGCGAATGAAAATGACAATAAAAATGATAATGATGAACACATATTTATAATGCAACATAGTTAACAAATTTTTTTTCATTCAAAATGTTTAAATTTATCTCATTCATTAGTCTAATCTTTGCAGTCTAACATTTACGATTCATGCATTAGTCTCATCAACTAAAGATGATATCAGAAAGAATGGATTCTCATGCATTGGTCTCGTCGACTTTTTTCATATTAGAAGGAATCTGATTCCTATGCATTAGTCTCATCGACTTTTTTCATATCAGCAGAAATTACCTTTCTCATGTATTAGTCTCATCAACTTATTTCATATAAAAAAGAATCTGATTCTCATGCATTAGTCATATCAATTTATTTCATAACAGAAGAAATCTGATTGCATGCATAAGTCTCATCAATTTATTTCATATCAGAAGAAATCTGATTGCATGCATAAGTCTCATCAATTTATTTCATATAAAGTACTCTGATTAATTTATTTCATATTAGAAAAAATCTGATCATTTTGCATTAGTCTTATCAACTTATTTTATTTCAAAAAAAATTTAATTTTCATACATTACTCACGTACTTCCAAATATAAATAAAATTTAAAAAACTGTCACGTACTTTCAAATATAAATAAAATCTAAAACTTATAAACTGTGAGACGAAATACGAAATCGTCACATGAATTGACGATTTCTCAAAACAAAAAAAAAACAAAAAAAACCAAAAAATCAAAAAAAATTCTCATGCTGGGAAATCGCCATATGATATGGTGATTTCTCAATTATTCTTTCAATTTTCGATCTCCGGTCATCGGATTTTGCAATTGTTTATGCAATTATTGAGAAATCGCCATTTCATTTGACGATTTCTTAGAATTAGTTAAGAAATCGTCATCTGATTTGGCGATTTCTCAACTAAAACTTACAATTGAGAAATTATCATTTGAAATGAAGATTTCTCAATTAATTTGAAAAATTGACTTATTTTGATAAATAATCTAAGAATGACCTATTTTCATTAATAAAAAAATTTTACATTACTAACATAAAAAAGCCAATAAAATTTTAATTCACTGTTTTTCATAAAAATCAAATCCCATTTAATAAAAAAAATAACTCGTTCCTCTACCAAACCATTGTCGCCAATTTTCTTTTAATTTGATTAAGGAATTAATGTACATTAAATTTACCATGTAGCTTTACTCATATTTTTGCACAGTGGAACAATTTTACTTGATTCTGCAAAAACAAATAAAAGTATATAAAGTGTAAACATGTGATTTTCACAGAGTAGAAGAATCATTTCATAATATTTCATACAGGTTTAGGAATTAAATGCATATTTAAAGAAGAAAATTACATTTTGTAGGCTATTTTATATAAATATTGTAAATTTTTTTATTTCTTAATTTATAATAATTTTTAAATTAATTATTAAGTTATATTTTTTACGTATTTTGAAAACTCGTCAAAGATGAGTTAATTTATTAAAAACTTCCAACCAAAATAATAGAAAAATTTTAAAAAAGTAAAATTAATAAATAATTATTAAATAAAAGAAAATAATTTTAAAGAAAGAAATTATATTTATTGAAATTAATAATAAAAAGATTGAAATTATCTATTTACCCTTCTTTAGTCTGCTAATTGACTCTCCTTATATATATATTTTTTATATAAATTATTTATTGTATCAGAAGGAATCTGATTTTCTATGCATCTATCACATCTCTCAGGTTCTAAGAAATCTAGTAGTCATTAGTTAAATATTATTAGTCATGTCAGAAAGTGAATTTCCAACACATATTTTTTTTAAGAAAACACAACATATAATATTTAATTAATGACCATTAGATTTTTTGGAACTTGAGAGATGTGACAGATGCATGCAAAATCAGATTTGATTAGCAGACCAAAGATAGATAGATAAGTAATTTCAATCACTTTATTAATAATTTCAATAAATATCATTTTTTTCCTTTGAAATTATTTTTTTTTACTTTTACTTTTATTTAATAACTATTTATAAATTTTACTTTTTATAATTTTTTCAAAAATAATTGAGTTCGTTGGTGTTGAAAACTCGCTTCCGAGTTCTCCTCAACCTTTTTTTCTCATTACGAATTTTCAGTGCATATTAAAAATAAAAATATATTTTAAAAATTAATTTAAAAATTATCTTAAATTAAAAAAATTATAATATTAATATAAAATAGTCACTATATTTTGTGCCAATAAGAAGGGAGGGGGGAGAAAAAACCCTTTAAAACGGCACGCTTCCGCGAGGTCCAGAGAGCGTGGGAAAGTAGCCGTTAGAAAGACACCACCTCTCAGGCACCAAGTATAAATAAAGTTGACCGTTACACTACATTCCTCAAAATTCAAAAAAAAAAAATAATTCGACCGTTGCCACTTCCCAACTTTTAACTCCAATCTGCTATTGGCCCATTCTTTCATTTGCCTGTAAAGCAGATCTTCTAAAAGAATCTCAACTGGAAGCAAAAAATCCAAAGACCTTCCTATAATCGCTCTCGCTTGTCAATACCACCCCCAACCACCCCGAAAAAGTGAATCTCCCTGCTTTTGCATCTGATGGGTGAATCAAGTGGGACAACGGCAACGATAATCGACGAGTTATACGAGTTCTCAGGGCCGTGCTTCTTTGATTTCATTAAAGGAGAGTCAGAAGAAGAAACGCGCAAAGCCGAGCTCTGGTTTGAAACCGCCTTAAGCTACGCCCCTTCTCGTATGTTCTTTCCCCTTTTTCCTTCCTATTTCTTTCTTGTTTCATATGTTTTTAGCAGTACAATTAACAGAATCAACTACTCCTCACTCTTCAAAGATTATTCTTTAAATCATTCTTTTCTCTGTAAATGAACCTTTTTGGTTGATGATGGTTCTTGATTTTCTTGGCATTTTAACTTCGTCGATTTTAATTGTTTGCTGAATCGTGTTCCAAAACTCTAGGTTTGAAGTAAACGATTATCTTATAGTAAAGAGTATGGTTATCTCCCATTTCTCCCCAAATTTACCAAAATTTCTCTGCGTCTAACCGATAGATCACAATTGATCCAGGGTTTGATCCAAGAATGCTTTGTGTTTTTGTTTGCCGATAGCAAAAGCAAGGGAAGGCGATATAAGTTAATCATCACCAAATTATTTTTGACTTTCTCAAAATTGCTGGAATGAATTAAGCATAACCGACTTGGTTAATTTTCAAGGACCTTGAAGTGTAAATTTAATCATCAAGTTAAATTTTGGTCCCATATATTATCTGCAACCCAATAAAACTGTTGCATTTTTAACCAGGAGAAAACTGGAGTTTCTCATTTCCGTTTTTTCCATAATGCAGCTTTTATGGCTAGAATTAAGGACGGTAATCGATCGTTTCATGTGGAGAGTCTCTGCAATTTTAGTGAAGAAGATCAAATTCAGAAGGTGGGTATAATTTTCAATATCTTATAAAGCAATTTCTCTCATTACAATTTGGTCGTGATGAATATATTAGTATTGCTGCAGGCCTCCGAAGCGTCAGACGAAACAGCTAGTAATCCTAACAGTAACTCAGAAGATAAGCCTCAAGCAGAGCTTGTGCCTGACAGAGTAAAGGAAGAAGAAGTTAAACCATCTCAGGCAAAGGTTGAAATCAATCAAATTGTCAATGAGGTAATTAGTGGACTTTTTTTTAATCCATTTTTGTTAATGATTGATTAATTATTTCTGTTTTCTCATGATTTTTAACTGTGTTTCAGATTTCTAATGATGATAAAAACAAGGACAAAGTATGTGCTGAAGAAAAAGAAAGGTTTGTTTTTGAGTTTTGAAAATTTGATAAACACTACTTGAGTTATGTTATGGATAGTTGGGTTATTGTTGTGTTTTTGGTTCCTTTGTGTTGAATCTTCAGTGCCCTGACTGAAAAGAAGCATCCGAATGTAATTGGTGACAAAGACAAAACGAAATCTTCTGTGCAAGTAGAAACTGAACCTTGCACCCCTAAACCATTGATGAATTGCCAGAAAAAACTGGTGAGTGACAAGAAGCATCAGACTGCGAAAAAGATAGCTAGTATGCTACGGAATCCATCGGCATTGAAGCCCAAAAAAGGCAGTGCTGGAACTCCTAATTTGGCTCTCGAGAACCAAGCCATTAAACGTCAGAAACTGGATGGAGGGAGATCTAGACAGGTACTTATATATATATATATATATGCTCTTGCCTTTGGCATGTTAACAACTTTTTTTTTTTTTTTTTTAAGTCTCTATCTGAAGTTTTGTCCTTCTGTTGCTTCCCTCTATACCTCAGATCCTAAACGTAAAGCCCCACCACCTACCCCACAAGTCAAAAATTGGTCTCACCAGTGGTAGTTCCAACTTGTGTTCTTCCACGGTTAAAACTTCTAACAATTTGGAAAGAAAGGTTTGTTTATCTTTGCATCCTTCCTCGCACTTCTTTTCACAAAGAATTGTGAATTATATTAAAGGTTTTTTTATGCCTTGAAGGTTTATGTGCGAGAAACAGCAGTACCATTTGTTTCAATGGCAGAAATGATGAAAAAGTTTCAATCAAGTACCAGAGATTTGTCACTCCCTCACAATTTTCCATCAAATGTAAATAAACAGAATCACGTCATTTCGGCTCCAATATGGATTTGGTTTCTTAATTCCTTATACTTTTTTGTTTTCCCTTTTTCTTTCACAAAATTCCTTTCCAACTAATCAGGATGATGCTCCTTGTGTCCAGACGAAACATAGGCTCAAATTGACAAGGCCAAAAGAACCTGAATTCGAAACAGCACAGAGAGTGCGCTCAGTTAAAGTAAAGAGCACCGCGGAGCTTGAGGAAGAAATGATGGCTAAAATTCCAAAGTTCAAAGCAAGACTATTGAACAAGAAGGTGTTTACTAACGCGTATACCATCTATGACATTGACTTCCAGCTTTTTTATCTTGTTTATGTGCATCAAACTGATCTTTCTCTGGTCCTTACTGTTTAAGATTTTTTTTTGTATCTATGAGTTTCCATTTAATTTGTTCCCGGTTTTCTTCACTGGTGCAGATTTTGGAAGCTCCAACACTGCCGGCATTACCAAGAAGTACTCCAAAGCCTCCAGAATTTCAGGTAAATTGTCCTGAGGATACAGGTGGCTGGGGCTAAAAAAAATTTATTCAACAGACTCAAAAACGAAGACAATCCTTGCTATCAGACTAAAAATTTGTTTCTGTTTCAGGAATTTCATCTTGAGACCATGGCTAGGGCCAATAAGAATGCTGAGACATCTTCAGTAGCTTCAACAGAAGTGTCTCGTCAGGTTGGTGAACTCTATCTTATTAACTATTTGATTCATTTTCTTTTGGAACCTTAAACAGCTTACTTACCCTCCTTCCTTTTTGTTTTAAAATTTTCCTGTAACAGAATGCCCAGTGGAAGCCTCATCTCACCGAACCTAAAACCCCGTTACTTCAAACGTCATTAAGGGCACGGCCTCCAAAGGTCAAAAGTTCTATTGAAATTGAGAAGGAGGAACTTGAAAAAGCGCCTAAATTCAAGGCAAGGCCATTGAACAAAAAGGTAATTATTCTATTCAATCATGCCAATTCTGGTCGCATATTAGCAACCATGTTTACTTGAGAGTTGAGAAAAGTAACTCTAGTTTTTTGCCTCGTGTAGATATTTGAGAGCAAAGGAGAATTGGGAATCTTCTGTAATGCAAAGAAACAAGTGACTACACCTCAGGAATTCCATTTTGCAATCAATGAGAGGATACCACCACCAGTAGCCGTTGTTGATTTATTTTACAGGGTAATTATACAAATGCATCAAATAATGTTACTCTGCTACTGGCCTGAGCATATATAAAAGCAAAATAGAACTACTTATTTACATATTTGTTATCTTTTACAGCTTTCTCTAAAGTCTGAAGCTAGTCATGATCCAATCCCTAGAAAGACCATTCTCAATCCATTCCATCTCCAAACTGAGGTAAATTTATTTTCTCATGTTGTTCATAAATGGTATGAGAATAGAAAACATACAGGGTTCGGTATTTTACTAAGCCACGAATGTTCGGATTTCAGGAAAGAGGAGCTGAGAAGGAAAGGAAGTTCGTGATGGAAATTATAGAGAAGCAGTTCGAAGAGGAAAGAGCCAGGGTTCCCAAGGCTAACCCATATCCTTACACCACTGACTACCCAGTGGTATGTTAATTTTGTTTCCTTGTATTATTAGTTGAACATAAAATTATAGATAGTGAATGTGGGTTAATGGTGATTATTGTTATGCAGATTCCTCCAAAACCAGAACCCAAGCAATATACAAAACCAGAACCTTTCCAATTGGAGAGTCTGGCGAGGCATGAGGAGGAAATGCAAAGAGAGATGGAAGAAAGACAGAAAAAGGAGAAAGAAGAGGCCCAGATGAGGATTTTCAAAGCCCAGCCAATTCTAAAAGAGTAAGTTCATTCAATATTCGTGATTTGTATTTGCCAAGGGCAGCAAATATATTTAAATCCTTTTTTCCTTTTTATGCAAATTTACGCAGGGACCCAATTCCTGTTCCAGAGAAAGTTCGCAAGCCTCTGACACAAGTGCAAGAGTTCAATCTCCATGTTGATCATAGAGCGGTAGAAAGAGCAGAATTCGATCAAAAAGTAAATTCTATTTTCTCTGTCTTGTGATATTTTCCAGTCGATGAGCTTAATGAATCTTTTTTTACAGATCAAGGAGAAAGAAATGATGTACAAGAGATACAGAGAGGAGAGTGAGGCTGCTAGAATGGTATGTATATTCTTCTCAATTATGTTTTAAGGCCAGCATGTGGTGAGAATATATTATATTATAAACCTTATTTACCATATATTGACTGACAGATAGAGGAAGAGAAGGCATTGAAGCAATTGAGAAGGACAATGGTTCCCCATGCTAGGCCTGTTCCCAAGTTTGACCATCCTTTCTGTCCACGAAGGTAAGAAAAATAAGTACCATCTCGGCGGTGTTTCATTCATTTATTGTTTTCCGCTATCCTCCTCAATTGAATTGCGTATTGAATGAATGAATCTGTTTTGTTGACCAGGTCTACCAAGGAAGCAACAAAACCCAAATCACCACATCTACGTGTTGTCCAAAGAAAAGAAAGAAGGAAAATGATGCTCGCTGCTGCAATTTCCAGCCCCGCTGCGAATATGAGGTGATTTGGTTTGAGGAAACCAAGGCAGGCAGGCCGCAGGGGTTGTTCAAGAACTTTTGATGAACCCCTTTGATCAACTTTTCAAACGTGAGCCTTGGTAACCACTTTCGTATTTAGTAATAGCGAGCAAAAAAACATTCTTTTTGTACTACCAGTGTAATTTCATTGGACTCCAAATTATGTATTTCTACTTCTAATGAAAATATGTACATGCATTTGACTAAGAATTTGTAGCAGCTTGAGGGAAGATACAATTTGTATTTTTCCTCGGAAGAAAGCTAACCACAGAGTACAAACATTATCCTACTTTAATCCTTCCAATGACAAGATAAATAACATCGTCGCTTGAATTTTAGATTTTAAAGCCTTCCCAGATTTACAATCGATAGGTTTGACAGAGGAGGCAAGTTTGCATGTTAGCACGGTGAGTGGAAGATACAATTTGTTGTTCTTGGCCAAGATTATTTTTCCTCGAGAAGAAAGCTAACCACCGAGTACAAACATTATCCTACTTTAATCCTTCCAATGACAAGATAAATAACCATCGTCGCTTGAATTTTAGATTTTAAAGCCTTCCCAGATTTACAATCGATAGGTTTGACAGAGGAGGCCAGTTTGCATGTTAGCAGGGTGAGTGGATTACTGTTCATTGGAGAAATCAAGGTGGGGGAGAGGAAGTTACCCAGTATTGGTATGCTTCCTTCCATTGTGGGCGTCCATAGAAAGGACGCTTGTCCGTCCATCCATGGTGCTGAATGCCACACCACCTCAAGATGACAAGACGATATTGTAGAAGATGTTCTTTGGGTTTCA
>JBBYHO010000010.1:4062292-4075629 GCA_038382025.1 Adansonia gregorii | reverse complement strand
GAACCTGCCAAAAAGTGGCCACTGGAATCTTTTCTCGACCTAGAAGGAAAAAAAAAACATATATATATATATATATAACTCTGATTGAAACAATTTAGCGGTAAAAAAGTAGAACAAGATGAGCAAAATAGGAAGAACTTAAAAAGAAATCTTGGAAAGGAACGCAGGTTTATACTAATGACAAGGCACGCCTGTAATACTATGTTCCTCCGACTTTTCATTTTTTTTGAAATTTTTTTGTCTGAGACCCGTGTTTGATGTCATATCCAGACGGGTATGAAGATATAATTTTTCCAGAACCTTTAAATACATGAAAATCTTGGAAAAACAAAGTATTCCCGTGTCGATACTTGCACCCGAGTCCAAGTAACATGAGGTTCAGATTTAGAGGTAGTTTACAAGATGCGTAGTTTGAAAGAATGCAAATGAAGAATCAAACTATAGATTCCTCACAGGTAGAAATAAAGCCTCTTCTCTCTGAGCATTGTCAAGCATTCAAAATTTTATTAAAATGGTTGGTATCTGAGAAAATGATAATGTCATTTAAAGATTGGCATTGAATCATTACCTCAATGAATAAGTTGGGGCTCATTGATGGATGGTATGGTATACAGATAAAGTGGAAAAAATTTTTTAAGCTGTTGGTAACGAACGGCGGCAAGTCGGGCATTCCATCTTTATGTCCATCCACCTTTGCAAACAACCAGAATGAAAGAAATGATCGCATGGTGTTACCTGTTAAGAGAAATGCAGTTTAAATCAAGTTCACAGTTGAAGAAAATGATCTTTAAAGAGCCCCATTAAGTAAAGATAAAAATCACAAACAGTATACCATGCAATCCCTTGAACGCTGTGTAAGATCAATCGCAGTCATACAAATGACACAGTCTGTGACATGATTCATATCCGGATCAAATCTTCTATAGTAGCTATATTTCTCAGGTAGGATCTGCGAACCAGAAAATCAAAGTAAAACTCTTATAACAGGCTTTTGGAAGCGTCAGATAAATCCTAACGCATTGGAGACAACAAACATCTAAAATGGCCAGCTGAAAAAAGCGCATTTCACTACAAAACAAGCTGACTGTAAAACAAACGAAATACTATTCACTAAATTAGAAAATTTTGAAAAGGAACAATCTGGCAGCAGAAATAAATAAAGAATTACTACAGATAAGAATTAAGAAAAAGATTCCCCATTGGCAAAAAGGGAGGGTGGACACGAAAGATGAATTTGTTAACCATACGCAGTCCTAGTTAACTGCAACAAGCCATGGCCAATGAAATTCCCCAAGCTGTTTTCAGTCAAGTAGTGTTAGAGGCAACATACATGCACTTGAGTGCATGTAAGTTACCACATAGAGTGGAAGAAATGAAAATAAGAAGCCTATATAAGATGAGAATAACAAACTGAATCTAACCTGACGAGGAATGAACCATCGAGATCCAAGATAGTGCTGAAGAAGAAGAATAGATGCTTGAAGTCCAGAGAATACACCCAAAAAGATACACCAGCTCTTGTCAGGCTCAATTCGCATGAAATTGTGAGGGCATCCAAATATATATAATGGGATTGCTAGCCGAGTAATAGTCATGCCAAAGATGTAATGAGGATGCAAAGGTTTTCTTGAATCACGAATGACATTGGTGATTATCTGAGGTATCCAAAAGGAGTACAAAAGGAGAAGTATAGGCCGCAAAAAATTATGGAACTCATACATGACCAAAATGCCTCCTAAAAGGACCCCATCTGCAAATAATTGTACTAGTTAGATCAGATTAACCAACCAACTTTGACATAAATTTCATAATCTAAGAAAATAATAGATTCCAGAAAGAAATCAATAGGATATAGTATCGTTGGAAAAGTAAGATGCACATTGAGCAGCTAACAGTGAAGACTGTTTAGAACAAAGAGGGGAAGAAACACGTGCACTCCATTGATCAGTTCTCACACTATTTCTTCAACAAGTATCACCTGTAAATGATATAATTTCCTTTTACCATGCGAGACTCAAATTCCACTTTAGCCTTCCTATCATCATTTCCCCGTCTCAGAAAAGCAGTGCTTATGCCTTACACAACCCTTTTTAGTTTCTCTCAAAAACTTACAGCTTTCCACATAGTGGATCAAATGAATCAAAGTTATTCTTGCTGACAGACTGAGCTAACTCATTTTTTTTTTCTCTCTATACCTTTCAGTTTTGGATGTGGGATGATACTCTTGCTACCATAAACAGTAAAGATAATCGAATTTGTTAACACAGATATTTTTTTTTTTTTTTAATGGAACCATCTTTTGTCTTTTTCTATCACTGAGCTTCCTATTGATTTACACTGGTTTGGTTTTTAGTTGTGTCATCTTGTAGGTTTTCAGCTCTTCTACCTATGGAAAGCAAAGAATTAAGAGACCTTGTCTTATCAGTCTAGACACTAATGCAAAGATTTATATGAAGATATTTAATTCAAAGAGATTAATTAGATTGACTTGTTTTAAAAGCCTTTTAAATAGAGATCCAAAGAAGATTCAGATGGAGGCATAATCTTTTTCCTGGTACACGTATGTCCTATATCAAAGCATACGGTGTCTGAAAAGTGGCATCTATAGGAGCTTGAATGAAATGGTTACACTATCACGATTAGACTAGGTAACAAGGCCAAGAAGCAATATTTAAGAAAATCACATCATAAAATTAATGTTTTGATAATTAGACTCTGATCTTACGAGCAGTCTTTAGAGACAAAATTAATGAATTTGGAAGGTGGCTGGGTTAGATTATGCAAGAGAAAGAGACAAGAATTATTTCTCTACACATAACTTTCAGCAAACCATATACATTAAATTTCTCTCCACAAATGTAAAAACTTTTCTGACACTTACAGAAACGGCTATATAGAACTGATAGCTCACGCCTCATTGTCTCCCAACCTTCACCATTATTCATAGGCCTACTCGCCTTCCATATTGCAAGAAGGTACCTCATCTCAAAAATGGAGAAGACTACAAACTTGAAGAATGCCGCAGTTGCAAAAGCATTAAATAAGGATTCTGTATAAGGAAAAGCAACATGAACTTAGTAGAGATAGAACATTAAAAAGAGTAGGGTAATAGGAGAGATCACTCTTGTATGTTAAGCCATCAACCTACAATCTTGTGCAGAGCAGATTCAATGCGCACTTTCAAATGAAACCATTCACATTTGATACTGGACAAGACTTGCTGACAAGTACAGAGAAAAATATTTGAAATTCCTAGCAATCATTTTCAAACTGAGAACTATACTGCTCATAGTCTCCACTGACGCCAATACAAAGATAATTCATCAAGTTCTAGTTTTGGATCTCGTTACAGTTGCAAATAGAGCACAACCACTTGAGGGAGTTAAATAAATGAAAAGGAAAAGATGAGAGAGAACTTTAAGTCCTTTATAAATTTATATTACTGCAAAGATACGGCAGATGACTGAAATAAAATTTTAGCATTTCTTTGGGACAGTTAATTAATAAACTCACCAACCAGTATTCCTGCAGTAAGATGTAAGAGGCAAAGATAAGCATCCATGATAGCCTGTTGACCAATCGTTAAAATTGAAACTTTTGCAGCTCCCTGAGACATAAGAGTCAAAAACACTTTTATTAATCACAAAGAAGAAAGTTACTGATTAATGCTATATCAAAATATAATATCCATGCAAAATATGTTGCCTTGTCCTTTACGAGATATATACTTTAAGTTCTTACCGATTGTGTGTTGCTGTGTTCCATTTGTCGAATTAACAGAAGGACTTGAAGGAAAGAGACCTGATAAAAAACAATTAAGGAAACCAGCAAAACAGGCCAGTGATACTGCACTGAAGATGAAAGGACATGATGCCTAAAGGATACAAAGGTGACCATTAAGGTGTAGTTAACTGCTTTGTTGTAATAGACTTCAACATTCACAGAAGTCACATTTAATAGTAAAGGCGAGAAACAATCTCCATCGTCATCCACTGCAGGACTCTCCATCAATCCTTCGATGTGATACCGATCATGATCTCCACCTATAAAAATTTACAAAAAATACTGAATTTGAATAATTATATTGTCATAGTCCGATCTGTTCCGAGTCCATGTTAAAAATTTGCAGCTGTGAAGGTGACACATATTTAACTCGCCAAGTTAACTTGGCCTTTCCGCTGCAAGTACTATCTGGCAAGAAGCTTCTAGTCAATACATATTCCAATGACATTTTAAGATATGTTTTGCTCGAAAGAAAGACACATGGGAGTGGCTAGATAAATAAAAGACCATTTTCCCAAACTGATGGACCTTTCTTAAATCAAATCATAATTAGTCTTTATACGCACACTCGATCCTGATAGGCAAGAGAGCCCAATTGTTTGAAATACCAATTTGGCAATCAAGTCTATGAAGATTCATAAATCAATATTTCTTCTGCAATTGCTTAAATTAATAGATTATGCTACAAATATTTTCCCAAACATTTGTTTCCCAAGAAACTGATCAGAGAAGAATGTAATAGTACAAGATGGTGATGAGGTGCGATGAATGAACTAAGAAGTTGAGATAACTCATGTACCATTTTGGGGAGATGAGACGCGTGAAATTTGGGCTGCAATTTCTATATTGCAATGTTTCTCCAACTCATATATTGGTGCTGCAATAGGAGAAAATAGCGTTAACTATATTGCCAACCTAACTTGAACTTAAACCAAGGGAATCAGTTAAAACTTACAATTTTTTCTTCTCCATATTTTGTCACGTGGAGATTCTTGGAACACTTGAGATGAGAAAACTCCAAGCTATTCAAAGACATAGCAAGTTAGCAATCACAATCGCCATAAGTAAAAGTTTATAAAAATAAATAAATAAATAAAAACAACTAAAACTGTGTCCGAAAAACACAGCCCTAACTCAAACATTAACTAAAAAAGCAATTCAGGGGAATAGTTCCTCCTGCAAAATACATAGCTATAAATAAGAGCCCATAACTCACAAATAAAAATATCTTGCAACACCAAAGCAAACTCAGGAAGAAGAGAAACTTGAACGGTAATTATCTAGGTATCAATTTGGTGTAAGTTAAAAAAAGCCAGCTCCAAAATCCAAAACCTAGGGTTAAAAGCCCCAACCTAAGACCGAAACCACACAGATAAGCTAAGCAGTTGACCGTTTTGTCCTGTTGATCTGACATTTCAGAAAATAACATTACTCTAAAGAAAGACTTTTGGAGACAAAAGCAAGAAACTAGCAGCATTGTACATGGCATTCTGAATGGGAACCAATTCTCAAAGCCCAATATGCTGTAGAATCAACATTAAATGCTAGTGAACCATGAATGAGTGTGGCATGAAGCATTACCAAGTGGTATGGGTTAGACAAAATATAATCTTCATCTTGACTCGCCTCTCCCTCCTTTCCACTGCAATAGTGTTCCAGTAGAATATGTCAGAGTTGAAATGCAATGAGCAAACCAGATTCACAAAATATGTCATCTTAAAAGAGCACATAAGTGGAAGAGAGAAAATTAAGAACTATATTGCAATGGTCCTTCTTCCTGGCGGTAATTGATTGAATTTGAGTTCAGACCGCCTTCCTACCTCTCCCAAAAGTTTCCCCAAGTCAAATAGAATCACTAACAATTAGGTAATGATGGTCTGAAATACATTTATATGGACCCTTTTGTTGCAGCCAATCAACTAATATGTGTTGCTTGGACAAACAATATCGCAATCAAGCTGAAATAACTTTTAATGAGCGACCAATATACTCCAGATTTACCTGTTAGCTACCATTCGAAGCTGTCTAAAAGGCCATATATATACACCCTCTACCCTTATTTGAGCACCACCAACATTGTGTTTGTTATCAAACACATCATGGAAAATAATTACACCCTGTCATCACCACCATGAATAAGAAATTTTAGTCGGACATAATTCACAATGATAGGATACAGCCTAGAGCAGTTAAAAGCAATAGTCTTTATAAAGACAGTTCTTACTACAAAGAATGGAATAAATATGATTAGGCAAACACATAAAGGGGATGGAAGAAAATCAAACTCAATAACATAGTCTATCATGAGTTGTCATGAAATTTCTCATCAGTAATGACCAAATCATGTCTTAAGGCCAATTATAAAAAACATAGAGTTCTCCACTTTTTTTTTTTTACATCTAGAAACATGGTTCAATTGCCCTAACATGTTCACAAAACGCTTTAGCGAAAAATTGAGAGTATATTAATTGGTCATAAGAGTGAATTTCCTTATTATGATCAAGAACCCCCTTACCTGAACATAATGTACACCAGTTATTTTTGTTGGCGTGCTAACTAATTCAATGACTGAATCACCACCTGATTTCCTGAAATCAGGAAATTTGGAAGAGCTATTCATAGACTCCAGAAATTTCCAAGCCCCTGCAATTTCCAAGCCGTATCGAAAACAATTGTCAACAAAAATAAATGTGCTCAATGAACCGAAAGATTAAATTTAAACCATTCAATTGGCAGTCCTGATAAATTAAAAAAAATCCAAGAAAAGAACTTTCAGAAGCCAGACAACTTATCAGCTTCCTTCCTAAGTTTTTTTTTTTTTTTTTAATATCAGAACCTGTTCTTAGGTTAAAACACCTTCTGATCCATGTGCCATTTAAATACAACCTCCTTTTACATCCAAAAAAGTTTGACATGAAGCAAGCATCTGTTTTGGCAAATAAATTTCCATTTCTATTTTATTTCGATATCGTGAGCTTTGAGCCTTTGACAAAAGATATTGTTACCAATATTTTTCTGGAAATTCATCATCTAATCATGAATAACCAAAGCGATAGGTGTAGGGAAATAAGAGAAAACACTGGCAATACAACATAAAGCTACAATGAGATAATAAATTCAGCCACACAACCGCATGCTACTTCCCTATATAAGAAACTAGATCCAAAAAAATAATGCACTCAGTAGTAGCAACTCCCCTAATGCACCAACTCTAATATGCATACTTGAGAAAATTTACTTACCTCGATAAGTTCCTGTTATGTTCCACGCATGAAATGGACCCAATTCGCTTTCATCTTTTTTAGCAAATAGCCACTACAGGATACATTAAAAATATCAATAAATTTATAGCACCCAAAATGGAGAGCGCAAGGGGTGAAAAGCACATGGAAAACGCAAAAAACAGGGGAAGATCCAATCCATCTTTTCTTAACAGTTAGCTCCAGACAATCAACGAATGAAATATTTGTCGACAATTAAGTGATATACCTAAAATAAACAAATGTTAAAAAAAGGGGGACCCTAGATTAAGGTGAAGCCATTTTTCAAAACGTAGAACAACCATACATCCCAAGTGCCCATCTTGAAAATCTACCCATTAACATAAATCTAATTTACAGTTTCAACTACATATGTTCCTGAAGTTTATTAGGGCAAGATTCCTCAATTGCACCATCAAAATTTGACATTGCCCACTTCCATTTTGCAGCATTTCATTATTCATCAACGTCAGAAAAATAACTAGACAAAACCTACCAAATTGCAATGACTAAAGCACTAACATTTGGAAAAAAAAATAAAAATAAAAAATCTGAACTTGACAAAATCAGAAACACGATAACCAACTATAACAATGCAATTTTACATCCAGAGTCAAAACTATACCCAAACTATTTCGCATAAGAAAAGACATCATATTTAACAACAATTAAGCTCAATAAAGAAAAGGCATATGAAATTAAGAACACCAACCTCATCACCCCATGACCGAGTCCTCTCTCTTATTGGTCTCAATCCAGCCACCGGTTTTAACATAAGAAAACCAAACCATAATCCAAAAACAATCCTACAGACAAACCCTAATCTCTTTCTCTTCAAAATCCACAAAAAACCCAAATATTCTCTAGTGACCATATCAAAACCCCAGCATCCCATTTCACAAACACTAGTTTTTAACTTGAACTTCAATTTTCACACTAATAAAGCAAACAAGTTTACAAAATGAAGCTAGATACAAGAAAATGATACAAAGACACTGCAAATTAGGAACGAAGAGAAGAAGAGATTGCTTCAAATAGAGTCAAACATATGAAAACCAACAAAGAACCAAACAAAATGATCAAACAGTCGAAAATGAGAGCTCAACGAACCAATTCTCTCTCTTCTCTTCTCTTCTGTTTGATCAATTTAATTTTTATTAGTTTAATATAAGCAAACAACAAAACCCAAAAAGAACTTCTCCAAAAGATTTTGGACTCAAAACAGAAACAACACACTTATACAAATATAATCAGAAAAAAAAAAACGTGAAGTACACGATAGAAAATGTTTAATCTAAATGGTTTGGCAAGCGGTAGTTTGTTGTTGTTGACATGTTTGCTGAGTTTTGTTAGACGAAGGTCGAGAAGGAGAGCGTCTACATCTAGGTCTAGTTGTTTTGGATACGCGCTCATTAGAAGTGTTAGAATCACGTACCAATGGCGAAGAGAGTCAACTAAGAGTTGATCCTCACTTTATCTTTTTTTGTGTTAAAATAATATTAATATTATTGGTTAAAGGCTGCTTAAAGGCTAGTACAATTAAATTATTTAATACGTTTCTATTATATATATATATATATTTTTTTTATTATGGGGTTATGTGTATTTTTTTTTTATTATGGGTTTATGTACCAAAAATAAAATATAAGCAAAATATTTTATCGAATTTATTTAGCTGCCGAAGCTATTTTTTCTTAGCCGTTGCTTTAACTTAACGTCGAAAAATCCTGTGAATTTTTTGAGTAATTGATAAAAATTAAAAGAAAAAAGCAGTCAACGTTAAAGCGGTATAAACTGTCAATGTTTTGAGTTGACGAACAAGAAGTATTCAAACGGCCGCGTTTAGGCCTCCGAACTATCTTCTTAATGCAGAGTACTCTGCAGGCCACGCGCAGCACTCCCTTCAACTATCATAATTCACAAAATTTTACAAAAAAATAAAATTAAATAAATAAATAAATATGGGAAAAACAGGAGTGAAAGGAACGGTGACGTCGCTGTCGTCTTCCCGGAGCAGGAGGAGCAGAAGGAGGCGAAGCGGGTGGAGGAGACGCTTTCGGAGAAGCAGAATGAAATGAACCAATTGAGAGAATTCATCGCCGATAGCACCTCCCTTATCAACTTTGTTCAAAAACTCCCCGACGAACTCACCACGATGGAGAAGCAGAATGAAATGAACCAATTGAGAGAATTCATCGCCGATAGCACCTCCCTTATCAACTTTGTTCAAAAACTCCCCGACGAACTCACCACGATCATGGTCAGCATATCCATTTACTGTTGATCAATTCTACTAGGAAGATTTATGTTTCATTCGTCTTCTTTGTATTAAAAAAAAACGTTATTTGGTTATCATTTTTTTAGATTCCATTCGGGAAAGCGGCGTTTTTCCCTGGTCGTTTGATTCACACGAATGAGTTTCTGGTATAGTTTTTCTTTACGCTAAATCAGGAGCTTAATTTTGAAGGTAAGAAGTATGGCATTTCCTTTAAAAGAACATGAATTTCGTTGCAGGTTCTACTGGGAGAAAGTTACCGTGTAGAAATAACAGCTAAGAAAACTATTGAAATTCTAAAGAGAAGGGGGAAGTCATTGGAGTCTAAAGTGCATGCGTTGAAGACCGTCATGCTGGATCTTAAAGCTGAAGCTTCCTTTTTTGATTCCACCGCTTCTGAAGCAGCAGCAAGTTTCCCAGTCCCTTCTGTTTTATTTGTTAATTTGTTAAGAAAGCGTTGCTCTGATTTCTTTGTATACCTAGGTTTTTTTACCTATTACTATGATTTTATGGTTGCAGGAGGGTCTTCTGGAGATTAGGGAAGAGTATGAGGAGGAGTATTCTACGGAATCGGTGTCTTAATCAGGCAGGTTCCTGCTTCTTTTTCTTTCCTTTTCGTATTATTGGTATCCTATTGAACCTTTTGGAGTCTACTTGATTTAGTATAGATGATGCACGAGCCACTTGATTCAGAATTATGTTTTATACAAACCTAATTGGAGTGCCAGTTGCTTGCGACGTCTCTTTAACACAGTGGGCGTTTAACCATACCTTTAACATGTTGCATTTGTGTCTTACTCGTTCCTATATTCTCAATTTTTTATTGCCAAGGTGTTCCTCATCATACAGCTTACTTATCTGATGTCTGTTACTTTTATTCTTAATTGATGAGGATGAAATAGTTATTGGTTACTTTTCTGAAGTTAAGGATAATAATTTAGACAATTTGTTGTCTTTTCAGGTCTTTCGGAGCTAGAATCTCCTAGTTTTGCTGAAGCAGACAAATCAATGGGTGTGTCTGAGAATGATGAATACGCTTGTATGATGTCAAGGTTGGAAGAACTTGAGAAAGACAGCTGAAAGGCATGGAGAGAATGAAGATCGGGATACTAATGCTGCTGAAAGTGATGGTGATGAAGATGAACAAACTAAAGCTGTTTTTCACAGAAAAGAAGATGAAATTACAGTTCTCTTGATCATGATCCTAGATATTCAGAGGAAATGTTGAGACTTGCTGCTTTTTACCTGTTGAATACAATCATACGTTGAATGATTACTCTGGTCACTTTTGAAGGTGTATCACTCAAGGAAACAACTTTAGCGATCAAAAGGCAAAGATCCATTGAATGAAGAGATCTCTAATAAATACCCTCATCAAGATTTTAGTAATCGGTTAGCTGTAAGAGATTAAATCCTTTTATTCCTTCTTTATTCTTTTAGTCTTTTTGTTAGTATTTTTCATTATTGATAATCGGTATCCTGAATTAGTATTTGTTTGTACAAGCCATTGATTTTTGTATATTTCAAACTGCAGTGTACCAGATTTGACGGTGGCATCTGTTACCAAAGGTTAGTATTGGTGGCGTATGGACTTGTGCATGTAGTCAATCATGTAAACTCAAGAAGAGAATAGAATATATCTTCTCATATCTACCAATAGATGCAAATATCATTTCAAGTTTGTTTTATAAATGAAACGATTCCTTTATTTTATCCTTTTACATGACTAAGTCGAAGTATGCCTCAAGAAAAGAAGTTGAATCCTTCCATAAATGCATCTGTTCTTTTTGAAAAGAAGGTGAAATTTGAAGCAGACAATCCATCAAGAAATGAGGTATCTATAGCTTATATTTGAACTCTATAGTATTCTTATGGTTGCATCTCTTTAAAACTTTCTCCCCCTCGATGCTTTTTGGTTCTCTTCCTGCATCCTTGATCTGATTGCTGCTATTTTTTTTTTTTTAATATCCAAATTTTGAAACTATCCTGCATAAACTGCTATTTCAAAGATTTTGCCCTATGCTTTTAGAAGTTGCAGACCTGATCTTTCAAGTGGTAGTCTTTTGGACATGGAAAAAGAATGAAAACAACATAGTCTCAATTATGTTTTTTGTTATAGATCTTTACAAAACAACAATGATTTATTTTGAGCTTTGTCTTCTCAAAATTGTATTAATACTTGCAAGATCACAAATGAAAGGGCTATTAACCATCTTTTTAACCCAAAGTTTGTGTTACAAAAATCTGTCAAGACCTCAAGATCAGAATTTGATAGTTCAAATATATATTACCTCAAATGTTCTGGTTACTTTGTCATAGGCATAATGGATGTTGTTTAGGTGCCTTATCCATCATGGTTTGCTGACTATTTATGCAGGCTTTTGCGGGCTCTATAGTAGAGCATACTCAAAATTTGAAGAGAAATTTACCACGATAAAGACAAACTACAACTTCATCACAGGTATTTCTGCTTTTGTATCTTTGGGAGTATGTAGCAATTAAGTTGTTCATTGACTTCAAATCCTTCGCACAAAATTTTTGTGCTTTGCTATTTTCTGGTTCTCAACCTTCAAAGCCAGTTTCTTGATTCAGAATGCAAGCGAAGTAGTTTAATGTGGTTAAGCGACATGGAAATGCTGGAAATGTAACCTCTCTGATGCTTCTATCAGAATCGAATGTCAAAATGAGACGTCTCATTCATGAATCTGACATGGCTTTATGTCAAACTATAATTTTGTGGGATGAAAATTTTGTTTAGATCGTTTTCAGGGACAGTTGCTTTCATGGCTGCTTGAATACCAGGAAATGCAAGGTATGTGTTTATTTTTCTCCTTTTCCTATCTTTCATATTTTGCGCAATAGCTAAGCTTGCATTGAGATTCTGTACGCTGCAAATAGATTGGGCAATCTGTGTATTCTTGTCATATGCTTTTTTTTTTCATGTCAGTTGTGTAAATATGAATATAACAAAATTATTAAATGTATTTATATCATTTTTGTATAATATTCAAAATTATCAGGTCCAGCCGCAACCTAAAGAATGATAGCCGTCAACATTGTAAGTTTGTTGCAAGTTAGCATCATACAGCATTCTTTTTAGTCATTGGCCTTACATCTACCGATCTACGCAGTTTTGGACAAGCAAAAAAGTTTCATAACTAAATTTAGATTCCGTACTTGAAAGGATTGTTGCCTCAACCACTTTTCTTACAACTTTTGATTAGGACTGTAAATGAAGAAAGCGTACAATAAACAGTTCATTAACAGTTCAATTTTTATTCGTTTATATTATTTATTAAGTTAAATAAATAAATATAAATAAGATTTTGAGACTCGTTTACTAAATGAACCGATCACGAACATAGTATGTTAAATTCATTTTTGTTCACGAAAAAGCTTGTTTATAAATCGTTTAAAATTTATTTATTGTTCAATTATAATATAATTAATAATATTATTATTTGTGTCTTATATATTTATAATATAAATAATAATATTTATATTTTATTATTTTATATTTAAAACTAATAAACATATTTGAATGTTTGTTTGTTTAGATTTGTTTGTCTATTATTCATGAACATATTTTTAATTATTCACAAACATGTTCGATTATATGCTCATGAACATGTTCATTTAGTGTTCACGAACAAGTTCCTCTTGTTTAAATAAATTGACACAAACACATTTAATTTTAAATAAACAAACACGAGTTCAAATTTAAAATTCTTAACAAACATGAACAGAACATGAATATATTCAAAAATAAACAAATGAAAACAAATAAAAGCATATTCGTTTAAGTTTAGTTCATTTATGGCCCTACTTTTGTTGGAGAGAGGGTTCATGTCAAAGTTTTTGAGGAGGCCGCATGCAATTTCCCTTGAATCAAATGCTTTTATATTTTTTGTCTAACACTTAGAATTCTTGACGATGCTATAGTTTTTACAGTTCTTACATTCTAAAACAATGGCAGTGGGAACACAAAGGTAGAAGGAGCAAGTGTGACGTGAGGAAAG
>JBBYHO010000010.1:4031642-4042849 GCA_038382025.1 Adansonia gregorii | reverse complement strand
ATGATATAAACATTAAAAAGGATGTGAAATTATTTATGTTTTAAATCCTAATAAAAGAAAAAAATTAAAATTTTAAAGGTTAAATAAAAAAAATTATTCAATTTCCTTTAATAATACAAGTTACCTTGAACACGCTTTAATAACATATGCACAAATATAAATAAATTTAAATAAAATAAAAAATTATATTTTAATTAAATTAAATTTAAATAAATAAATATGACATTGATAACATACTTAAATTCGGCTCGAAATTGAACACTTTTTTCTCTAGCAAAACTTGGTTAACCATAAAACTTCACTGCATAGTAGTGATATAAGCCTTTATTATACCGAAAAGGAGTGAACCGGCTTTGGACTTCGGAGCAAGGAATTTAAAAAAAAAAAAAAAAAAATTGTTTCTTCGATTAGTACAAATTTATTGAAACCATCCAACCTCAGCTCCAAGTAAATGTTTTTGAATTTAAAAAGATACTCAGCGTTGCGGTTTTTCTTATTAAATAGTGGAAACATCATATTTTTAGAACACCAAATCTCATGGTAAGAACGCCCTGCAGTTGCGGGGATAGCTCAGTTGGGAGAGCGTCAGACTGAAGATCTGAAGGTCGCGTGTTCGATCCACGCTCACCGCAATTTTTGGTTTCAAAGTTTTCTTTTTGGGCTCTGTTTTAATGAGGCTTCCCAATTTTCTTCTACTTGAATGAACAATAATATAAGGTCAAATAAGAGAGGGCCTAGTTTCGGTGGAGTTATAGCAATGGTGGCCGGCTGTTGAGTTAGGGCCCTAGAGACCATGACTCAGAACTCCCAGACCATTTGCTGCCCTAGACTCGGGATCGAATCATAGCTTGATAGATTGCATTTGATTTGGGTTCGGTTATTTTTTTTTTTTCAACAAAAGTTATTGAGCCCACATCTCAAATTTTTTTTTTTTTTTTGAAAATCAAACGATAACCGAATTTAGGTTTTATACTTTTAACTTTGACTAGGAAAAACGACTTAACCATTTTAACGGAAAACTTGAATGATAATTTCAAAAATTAGACATAAAACTGATTACAAACTTAGCCTAAAATGAATTTAATTTAGTTAGATCTAACTGTTCTCTAAATAGATGTCGTTCTATCTAAACCAAATTCTGTAGCAGACTTTATAATTTAATAAAAAAAAGGAAATAAAAATAGAAAACTAATCGATATTATTTAAAAAGTTCAAAAATTTGATCTCTTTTTTTTTTTCTTTTTTAAATGAGAGCAAGAATTACAAGGCTGAAGGGAAAGATCTGGAAGGGGAGTCTTCAACTTTTTTTTATACACAGCATTGACAAAACAATAGAAACCAAGGTGGGAAAAAAAATCTTATTTTCATAATGATTATTTAACTATAATATTTATTATATCATTTAATGAGAAATTATTTTATTTATTAGAATCAAAATATTTAAATTTTATGACTGGAATTAGTAAGCTGACACAGAAATGAAAACTCCCTAGTTATGGGTATATTCATTTCGATTCCATATATAATCTAAATTGAACTCAAGGTTGTCAGAGAGAGAAATGCCGCCTATAAAATATAATAAAACAGAAGGCAAATTTATACCTTACCAAATCAAAAGGAAATGAAATGATGGAATTACTATGCCAAAAATAGATTACCCTGTAAGTAAACTAATTATCTCTCTGGGTATCAATCAAGTTTCACCACAAGAGAGAAAAAAATAAATTGAGGGAAAAAAAATCTATCTAGTAGCAGAGACATGAAATGGAGTTATTCTGTGAGTCGTAGCTTTCTAAACTTTTGACTTGTCAAGTCTTGATCTTCGAGCAAACTCTTGGATCTTCAGGTCATGCTCTTTAAGCATCTGATCAACATTGTCGGATGTGGCAAGTAATGGACCAGAGACATAAATTTTGTTTCCCCTGGCACCTCGACCATGCTGCACCAGAATAGTATTATTCATAAAAATACATGTTTTAGGTAGATGGTAAGTTATATAAAAGGCAGTCTGAAAAAAAAAAGGTTGGAAAAATTTTGACAAGGTTAAGTAACCATTGATTTCAAAGTAACATTTAGTAAAATAAAGAATGGGGTCAATGATAAATGTTAGTTATATACGCTCGATTAATTAGTAACTATGACCTATGTTTAAAAGTAAAAGAACAACATAAGAAACTAACCAGACTTGATTCCTTACTGCAGACTCTTCCACCTCCTGCCTGTGGGGATTCTGCGGTCTTCGGCATATGACGCCTGGCATCATGTTTTCCAGCAGACTCTAATTCATTAAATGATCTCCGAGGCCTGCCCGTTTGGTTTACTGCTCCGAGAGTCAAAGATCCAGGTTTAGGTCCTGGTTTATGTCTTTGATCTTCAGAAGCCGAAGTCCTGGTTGCTACTAAGCCAGATAATTTTGATAAGTTAGCTTTCGATGAGACCATAGGAAGATCATCTTGTTCCTCCCCAGACTTCCCAAATACAGTGCCATGGACCAATGGACCGGAATGCGAAATTTTCTTTCTATTGTACCTCAAGAAATCTCTACTTTCTTCTTTTGCAGCAGGTGTCTGTGTCTGTGTCCGTTTAAGGGGATCAATCAGAAAACCAGAAAAGGCATCTGCTTTACCAGAGTTAAACATCTGACTCCTGCTCTTCAAAGTAGGATAAGGTTGACTTTTCTGTAATTAGAGAGGGGAAATTGAATATGATTATAGCTATAGAGAAGCGAGAGCCAAGGCACTGAGGGAAGAAAATAAGAAACATGTTAATCTATAGGTTTACATATAAAAACAGTTCTATGGTGCTATAGTGTAAATTAGCTCATTTAGAAGAATGACAACCAGACAAAACCAAATTTACAACCATATAAAAACACAGATGAAACCAAAGGATGAGTTACAAGAATCCAATCACATTTGGTCCCAAAAGAATTCTGTTAGTGCATATATGCAAGAACAAACTGCAATTTCTGTCTCCGCCCATGACAGATTGCCTAGACCTTTTCGGCCTCCAATTCTCCACCCCGACAAGTATACACTTAATAGTAAAAAGATAAACGCCCATAGATTCATTTTGCAAAATCTCTTTACGTTTTGAGTATACAGACAAACATAAAAGAGAAGCTCAATTTTCTTCCTCCTGTTCTTAATGAAAAGCACAAAAGTGACTGCAGATAAGGTTTACATTCTTGAGAATTTTTTTCTAATACTGCATCTCAAATTTATGATATTTTACTACAAAAGAGATTTCAGAAAACAAGGAGATGTAGTTTCTTCTGATAAGTATTTGAATAAGTAGGCATCACATCTTTTTTTTTTCTTTAAAAGAAATTACCTGAATTGATTTTGCCAACTCAGTATTAGAATTGGATGTTGGTATCGCAAGTGGTTCCTTTTGTCCCCTCCTTTCCATGTCAACCCTTGAACCTATGCTGCTCCTAACTGCACTTTGCCTACGGGAACATGAGAAGAGGTTAATCTTATGAAGAAGACTTCTCAATAGGAAGTAAGCCTACCTTTGGCCTAAATTCTGAAAATAAAAAGGTGCCATTACAAGTCCAAAGTAAACAAAAAAAGAAAAAAAATCAAAGAAACACTTTTGCTATAAAAACCCGAATACTTCAAAGGAAACAAACAAAAACATCCCCATCATATTGAAGAAGCGCTGTTCATATGATGGACACATTTAAGCTTCAAAGATTTTGGTAGACCACCTATCAGGGTTCAATCATTCATTTGCAATTATCAACGTAGGGACAAAACTAAATGGTAAAACAGACAAGTAATTTATATCAAAAATAAAATATATAACGTGCTGATCATTTTAGTTGATAAGAATCAATTTTAATATGTACCTTGTAGCTTCTTCATCCCGCATCTTAGCATCAAGTTCCTTGCTAGGAGGATATTTTGGTAAACTTGAAGGATCGCATGCAAGAGGATGTGTTGCAAAGAGCTGGAGAAAGAGGCAGAGAAAAAAAAATCAGTGAAAATGGATAACAGCTAATAAGACCACAAATTCTAGGAGAACCGGGATAACTTGAGTTATCCACAAAGAATTGCCTTCTCAACAAGCGAAATCAAATATTCATGGTTGCAACAGAACGATCTTAGTTCTGCTTAGAAAACAATAAAGAAAAATGTTTTAACTCCACTATTTAGAAAGAGGTCAGTATATAATCCTGAATTGACTCCACAGTACTAGGTCCATGCAAAAAAGAAAAAGGAAAAAAAAGGGCACACAGGATTCCCCCTTAATAGATAAATTCATTGGTGATGATTGATCACATTGTGCATACCTCACTTTTCAGAGCAAAAGCTGCAGTTCCTCGGTGAACAGGATCTAACGAAAGCAAGGTCTCCATGAGACTTAAAGCAGGAGAAGGAAAGTCTTTAAATGTTTCAGCTATACATCTTCGATACGGGTGTAGAGGCTTGAACACAGTTGAATGAGGTAATTTTGCTCTTTTCCAACATTCATCAGTTGGCGAGCCGCAAAGCTTAAAAATCTTATGTAATTGCTCTACCTACAAGGCACAGAAAATTTAATTCATGCCTGCCATTTACTTTAAAACACAAAAGAAAAAAAAGAAAAGGAAATAAAAGGCCTGCCACTAGCATATTTTGTCTTAGAATATTAAAACTATGTGCACATTAGCACATGAATAGGAGATAATATCACCTAAATAGAAATTTGGATTTACAAATCATATTGCTTCTTGATCGAAGAATGGTACGCACAATAGAAAAACATGTATCATTCCAAAACTTCATAAACCAAAGACATTTATTAAAACATATCCAAACTGCCTTTTTTGTTTGCCGAAATCAGCTTCAGCACCTTTACAAATGTGTAAATGCAAAGATTAACAGTAAATTTTAATCGAGTTCAAAGTAAAAGACAAATTAGTAAAACAAAACCAATTATTAGAAAATAATCATAATCTAAGATATCATCAGAAGACTGTTTTATGCACATGAGATCCAAACTCCACGAAAACTTGAACATCAATATAAGCATGCACTGCACAAAGTTTAATCAAGATTTTCTGACCAAGGGCAAAATCTAGTATTTGATTATAACATCTAGCAATTTCCATATTATTTCTCTTTACCATCACAATCCTGAATTAAGGCCAGGAACTTGTGGTCCACTTTTTTTTTTTCCTCAAACATTTTCTCTTAGAATTATAATAAATCATTGCTATATCAGTCGTAAAGAACAAAAACAGCTACTCATTAAAACTAGACTCTTGAACACAGTACCTCTGTTTTCCCAGGCAAAATAGGTTTGCCAGAATAGAGTTCCCCAAGTATGCAACCAGCACTCCATAAATCTATTGCGACCCCGTAATGAGAAGCTCCTAACAAAAGTTCCGGTGGTCGATACCAAAGAGTCACTACACGACTGGTCATTGGAGCACTATAATGAGGATCAAAATGACATGCTAATCCAAAATCTGCAATCTTTAAGATTCCATTACTGTCAATGAGAAGATTTGATCCCTTTATGTCACGATGAAGGATACCACGACTGTGACAATGATCAAGTCCACTTAGAAGTTGCTGCATGTAGCATTTAATCTGACCCAAAACCCAAAGAGAGTTATGAACAAAGAAATAATAAAATTAAAGAAATATCCAAGAACATCTGAATAAATTGCAAAATAAAGGGTAGGCGATTTTTGCACCCAGCTTGCATCCAGACACCACTTTATTAAGAGACAGTGCTGAACAGCAGCTGAGATAACAATAAAAACCATTATGAGATTACCTGAGGCTCTTGAAACTTGATCCCAGGAAGCGATATGAGTCCCACAAGATCATGTTCCATATATTCAAAAACAAGGTGTAAGCTGCATGACTTTGGGGATGCGATCAAGCCTTCCAGTTTAATAACATTCGGATGTTCAAGTCTCCGTAAAAGAATGATCTCTCTAGCCATAAACTTAACACTCTCAGGATCATTATTATCAAACCGCACTTTTTTCAGAGCCACAAGTTTATTATGAATGAGGTCTTGAGCCTTATACACAGTACTATAAGTTCCTTGGCCAATCTGCAAGAATGAAATACTATCATGCCAAAACCAAATGAAGGAAAATGAGAATATCAACAAGGAAAATAGAGTTAGAAAAGATGCATAATAGGATGAGTTTCACAACGATAAGAATATGAGATCTTCAAAGATATGCAATTAGGTTACCTACAAAAGGGCAAACAAATAGACTTGATATTTGTTCATTGTTTCACTCATAAAGATCTATATATGTATACATAAGAGAGAGAGCGAGAGCTTTGCTTGTTGGAGCTAATTACTCTATTGACGTCCCAAATTAATTAGTATACTTTCTGCAGAAGAGGGATGTGTATTTTGAAAATCAGGGAAATTACACAATAAATATACAAAACTGCCGGATCATAGGTCCAACTTACAAAGTCAAAGCAATGCAATTTAATATTCAACGAGTTAAACTAATAAGCAAATATAATGGATAATTTTCTGAACTAAATCATCTTCCCTAGTTGTAGTCAGTTCATCAGCTTAGCAGTGTATGATGAGCATTGACCATGATTCAAAATAGATGTAATAGTGGATCAAGCAAAGCAAGAGAAACTTACTTTATTCAACTTCTCAAAGTTATTGGCCCGTCGTGGTATCCATCCCTTTATAGCTTCGCCTCCCACTGCAACAAGCCAAGAAGGCCACCCCGCAGCAATCTGCTCTCTTTCAATGCTATGCAGCACCCTTCCTGAACCAGGATGATGACCATCAAGTGTAACCTCGCATTTTTCCACCTTATTTTTCTCAATCACCTCAAACTTATCACGGACTCTTTTCGTCATAACATGATCATTATAGCAAAAACGATTTGAAACACTCGATTTCTTATTGTTCAACAAGACTTGCACATCACCACCATCGTTTTCGTCCTTTGATCCAACAGCCTCCTCTCTTCTTGATGAATCAGCTTGTGGAACATGCGTAACTGATGACCTTCTCCGCGTCAGCCTCTCTTCGTGGTTCTCATGGCTATCTTCAACAGCCGCAGACTTTGAATTCATGCAACCCATGTTTCTAATATATGCACAATTACAATCACCAACAACAAATAACCGCCTTCAACAACCTTAATTCACCATTGAAAAACTAATACTAACAAACTAGCTAACTCTATATTTTCTTATCAATCCTGCCAAAGAATTCGAAAGTTCACTATCTCCAATCCATCAAATAGCCAAAGTTGAAGAATTTGGACTATACGAGCAATAGAAATCCAAGGTTTATCTTAAAACTCTTTCGAACAATTCAAAGTCACACCCAAGACCCGAGTTTTTCCAAATTAGAATATGCTTCGAGTAACGTGAATATTGGACCTCAGAAACGGATGAATAAAAGTCCAATCCAACAGACAATCAAAACCCAGAAATTTTTCTGAAGATCACAGCAGTAGGAAACAACACAGTGTCTGCAAAGGTGTTAAGAGATTGAATTTGAGAAACAGAGGGAAAAAAAAAAAAAGCTTTTGTTAATCGCCAAGAAAACTGTGGCTCTCTTTGATTTTGATAAACGCTTACACATAAACAAGCATTTATATAATAATAACAGTAAGGGTTCACTTAACTAAACTGGCTAGAAATTATATAGTTATTAATTTAAGAAAGATTTTTTATTTAATATAAATTTCTATAAATTAAAAATAATTCATTAATTCAATTTATTATATAAATATTACTTCAATAAGTGTCTAACGACACTGTTATTTTTTTAGTAAATAATAATAATAATAAATTTTGAATACTCAACTATAGATATACATATATATATAAATAGAAGACAGAGACGGGCTTTCGCCGGCTCTGGCTCAGTCAACAGATACCATTCTTTTATCTTTCTCTTTCTAAAACTGAAAAATTTTTCCAATTATTTTATTTGGGTTATTTAATTAATTATTTATTTACACAGATAAATACAGAGACTGCAAACAGTTAAAAAGCGGATTTTGGATTGAAAAAGAGGAGATCAGACTTTTTGTTGCTTTGGGTGATTGAATGTTTATATTTAACGCGTCTACGATTTTGACAACTACATTGTTCTGTCTGAGTTTTTTTTTTTTTTTTTTCAATGAGGGCTTGCCGCAAATTTATTCACATTATCAAAAATGTTGACAGAGATTGCTATTTTGGCTTACCAATGATGATCGGGCGGAGCAAAGCGCTTCGAGTTTGGAACTATTAACGACAGGATACAAGCAGGAGTTTGAGGGTGGAAGAGGAAATCTTCGTCTCAAGTCGAGAAAGTCTATAATGGTACAGGCGGCGTGATAGATAGAAGGAGAAACAAGAAAGCAGAGGAGGAATTGAGGGAGAAGAAGAATCCGAGGGAGCATTGGGGTAGAAGTTGATTCTTCATCATTCTTAAATAGAATACAGTGCAACTAAAATTACGAGAAATTTACGAGAAATACAATAATTTTTTGATACTATTGCCATTCTCACGAAGCCAAAGTATTTTGGAATAATTCTCCTGATAGTGTTGCCATTCTTACAGAATAAGAATATTTCTACTTAGGCTCTCAACCGATATCAAAATCTCTGGTCAACCCATAACGTTTATTTAGTGTTTAAGGTCTGGTGACTTACGAGCACCTTGACACTGTTTTTGGTTCGCATTGGGGTGGTTTAGGCTAAGACGTTAGTTTAGTCAGGCAAATCAAAAATCGAATTAATCAACATTAATAAAGGTGTCAGCTAAATCGATTGATTTTTATAATGATAATTAAATTAATCAAATTAATTAAATTTTAATTAATTCAGTTGATTAGTTCGATTATAAAGAGGTCTAAAATAACAATATGGACCAGACTAGCAAACAATCTTTTATTCTTTTTGAATTTTAATAATTTTAAAATAATTTTTAAATTAAATTTAAATTTTAATAACATTTGATATTTTATTTAAATTTGAAATATAAATAAAATAAATTTAAGTTCATAGAATGTGTTGAAGTTAATTTCAATTTACAATAATTTTGTAAAAATATAATAACAATATAAAAAAGTTAATAGATATATATAATAAAATCTATATATACTAATACTAAGAAGAAAAAACTTGAAGAAAAATATATAAGTATAAATATATTAAATATTATAAGTTTGATTAAATAAGTCAGTTCGGCTAATGATTTTATTAATCGATAATTGATTGAATTAACTTACTTAACTATCTTCTAAATTTAAGATAACTATCAAACTGACTTAACGGAAATGATCTAACCAAATTATTTGGGCTAAGTTAGTTTGAACCTACTTACACACAGTCCTAGTTCAGGCTATTTTGTTGTACGACACAATTTATAAAGGGATCATACTTCAAAAAAATTTTTAAATATTTTATTTAAAATTAACTTAGGCTTGACCCAATCTAATTTGAAAATTCAAATTATTTTTTTAAATATTAATAAAGATTTAAAATTTATTATTTTTAAATTAATATTAATATATTTATAATTAAATTTAAATAAAAATATTTTTATTATTAATAATAATTTCAATAAAAAAATTTATTTTCGAGATTGAATCCATGAAGAAACTATACAGCATAAGTCGTTTTAAATTGCCGAAAAAAAAAATTGTCTTCAAGAATTGAATAGAGAACACTTCGTTATTAGGAGAAGTGGTGTGTCAGCCTGGAGCCCATTGCCATATGGAGGGATACGTGGGATGGAAGTTGATTTGGTCTGCTGAATTTACGCCAAGAGTTAAGTAACTTCATTTTGAAACTTCGTTAAATTCTTCGAAATCTATGCGATAATTAGGAAATGATCTGATCTCTCCTTTCGAAAATTCTCCTAATAATTATTAATATCAAAATATTATTTTTTTTCCTTAAAATATGATTGTAGGATTATAAGGTTTCCATTTTCTCTAAAGTTATACCATTCTTTTTATTTCTTTAAAATACATTTTTTTAAAAATATTAATAATCAATTCAATTGTGCGTAAAACATGAAAAGAAACGTAATAAGCAAAGAATTAAACGAATAGCGTGATGTGATGATGTAAATAAAGACAAGTAATTAGGTAAAGAGCGAATAATAAATAAACGAATAAATAACAATGCTGGTAAAAGTAATAAGAAGAAAGCCAAGTGAATAAATTAAAGTGCAAACAGAACAAAATAAAGAAAAGAAGTTTATGGTGGGATTATCAGTCCAACCTTATAGATTTATTTAATATTTGAAAGATTTAGTTAAAAATATTAAATTAAAAAATAAATTTAGATAAAAAATTAAATTTATTTAAAAAATAAATCAAGCACTAGTTTCTTTCATTTTTTATAATTATATATATTATATAGTATTATAGTGTAAACATTAAAAAAATATGAGAGGTTGTCTAGATTTTAAAACTTAATAAAGAAAAAAATTTTAATTATTAAATATTAAAAATTTAAAAATTATATTTAAAAAAATTAAAAAAAATAATATGAGTGTACTTAAATGAACTTAAACTATCTATTTATAAATATAGATAGACAAAATTTGATATTCATATTTCAAACCATATCAAATTTAGGTAAGCATAAATAATATTAATATCATATTTAGGTCCAGCCTGATCTACGAATATCTTTAATTATAACCTGATCAATTTTAAATAAGATTATATTAAAAAATTAAAATACGTTATAAAATAAAAATAATAAAAAATATATAAATATATTAAAATTTATATAACATAAATTATTAATATATTAAATTTTATATAAATATATAATACTTTAAATATAATTAAAATATATAAAAATAATATGATAATAACGTAAATACACTAATTATAAGACAATATTGAAATAATTTAATTTGCTAGCAAATTTTGACCGATGGGAGTCTTCTTACCATAACGTCCGGTCTTGCAATTGAGCACTTAAAAATCAATGTCGAAACGATAAGATTGAAGAAAACTTTTCTCGATCATCCAAATAAAGCATATAGAAAAGAAAAAAAAAATGCGGCCAGCGATTTGGATTGTAATTGTAATTGGAAATTTGAATGTTGAATGATATTTGATCAAAAAGTGCCGGCAAGGTGGATATATATATATATATGTATATGTATATGTATATGTATTTCAATCCAACATTGAGTGGACCACAGTCGTTTGAACCTCAATTTTTTTAGTTTAGTTTATCTTTCACTCGTAA
>JBBYHO010000010.1:4003701-4017775 GCA_038382025.1 Adansonia gregorii | reverse complement strand
ATTAATGATGACTAGGGGTACATTCTTGATTTAAATCTTACAGGCTTAGCTTATTCATTTGCTTTTCCATATCTTTTCCTCTCAACTGCTGTTTCAATTATCAGTTTCACCATAGCTACAAGATAGGGCAGTGGAATATTTGCACCCTGCTGTCTGACTGAAATTGCTCTCAGTGTCACCCCAAATAGTAATTAATATCAGTTAGACAACAGCGGCAGCATGCACACATATAACATTTAGAGGCTAGCTATGGTCTTGATAGGTCATTCTTTACTCTCGTAACATCAAAATTTCTTTTCAAGGTAGAATCTTTCCAAAGAAAACCAAGGCAAATCAAATCATTATATGCGACTATAGCTAGTTGGTCAGCCACTTTGCCCCAAAAACTTGCAAGAAATAGGAGAGCAATAACTTTTTCTTTGTGTCTAAATTCCAGACAAAAAGTCCGATTGAAGAAAAAGGCCTACATATGTATTAACATCTGATACTAAAATCAGTCAAATGAAGAGTGTAATCACTACCGGATACAGCATGGGAAGGGAGTAAGAAGAAATATTGTGAGCAGTAGGGGTCCTGGAACCAGAGTTTGAGCGTTCATCAAAAAAGAAAAAAAGTAATCAATTGTATATGTTGGAAACACTTGGGCTTTCTATGTTTATGTGTCTGAAAGTAAGTTTAAATTTGTTTTTGGGTTAATATTAAAGAAACCCAAATTCTTTTTAGCCCAATTACTTAATCTTTGCTCTTGACTCTTTGAGACTGGTTTGGTTTGTTTGGTTTGTTTGCTGAATTAGTGGCAATCCTTGACTTTCATGATCCTGATCACACGACAATGACATGTTCGTGTTTGGTTACCCACTTCAAAATAATTCTTTATTTTTATTTTTTCATTTAATTTGGGGGTACTTTACATTGACAATGCATGCATAAATTGAAAATCCAAATAATAAATTAAACAAGGGTCAACTTATCTCTGTCTTCAATTACTACATTATTAAATTAATTAATGTGACAGGCTTAAAAGGGTAAATTCAATCTCCCTCTAATCCTATTCCTGCTATATTAATAATATTATATATACCCATTGATTCCATTGAACTATAGAAATTTTTTTCATTTAAGTTATTGACATCATTCTTTTAGTCAAATGGATCTTTTTCTTCCATATATTTATTGTAAATATCAGTCAATTTTAAAAATCCAAAGTGGCTCCAATGCCAATACATTAATTAATAATTTATCTGATCTAGTAATAAAAAAATTATTGCAATTGATTGCTGTAGTCTTACTTGTTTCCTGGTTTAATAATAAGATTTTATTAATAATTAATTAAATTTTAATATTTTTTTAATAAATTAAATTATTTATTAAATATTTTGATGTTAAATATAATAGTTGATAATTAATTTTATCAATTTTCATGCATTGGGAGAATAAATTACCTAATATAAAATAATATAATAACATCAAAAGTGTTCTAAAAACACTTGTTAATAAAACTTTTAATGATAAAAAAAAAGAAAGAAATAGTTTTTTTTCTTTTTAATTCTATGAACATATTAATGATATTTATTAAAAAAAACTATACAAACTTGTTGAAATTAATTTAGGGTTTAGGGTCGTCTTCTTTTGATTAGGAAATAAGTGCTGGTTGAAAAGGTGAAACTTCGAAAGGCGTTATGATTGATGATGGAATAGATTAATTGTGGCTTATGAGTTTGAAATGATATTGTTTAAAACAATTGCATTTGAATCAAGACGTGGGTTGCAAGGTCCACATCCATGTCCTAATTATTTAATTAATTACTCACCATATAAATAGGATTTTTTTTTCTCTTTTTACGAACAGCATTTATTTATACTATTATTTAAATATTAAGATTACGAGTTAAATGATATAAATATAAATAAAAAAATTATAAAAGTAATTAATAATTAAAATATAAAATAAGAGTGTATGCATCTTTTTTAAAATAAATATTTTTAATACATATGTATTAAAAAAATATATATGCCCATCATATAACTTGAAAAAAAAAATTATTGACTTATCACATAACTTTTTTCTTTATTTTTAAAACATAATTAGTGTCCCAAGATCTACTTTATAGTTAATAATAAATAAAGTTAGTAAATAAAGAAGATTTAATTGTTTATGTCATTCCCAAAAAGCTAAACATTATTACATTACTAACTCAATATCGGAAAACAAGATAGTGGGATCAATTATTTATTATCTATATAAGTATATAATAATGTAACGGTGATATAATGGTATAAATTTGGTAATATATATTTATATTATATTCGTATATTTTTATATTAATATTATATATTTATATAAAGTTTATCTCGTTTATAATTTCTATGTTATATATGTACCGTAATATCTTCATATATTCTTATTATCTATATATATTTTTTTATTATATCATATTTTATATTATTTTTTAATTATTTTTTATTATATTTGTATTATATAATTGTGTTAAGGAAAATGAGAAAGGGACAGAGCGAGAGGAGAAATTATTCTTTCCCCTTGTTCAGTCAACACAATTCTTCCATTCACCAGTTACCACCATCTTCTCTTTCTCCTTCAAAATCACTCTTAACTTAAAAAGGATGCCCCCATTTCTGATGTACCGACTGTTACATCATGTATTTTTATCAATTTCGATGCAACGATGGTTTTTTTTTAATATGAATTTATATTTTATTTTATAAATATATTATGGGATATGAAAATTCATAAGTATTTAATTTAAATTCTTAAATGCAACTCAAACAAAATAATAGGATTAAGTTATTTTTTTACAATTTTGTACATGTGAGATTTACTCATTCCATGTGAGATTTCAAGCAATACCTTTTGGCTTTTGAATGGGGAAAAAATAAGGGATTAAAAGTTACTGGTAACTTGTGGTAGTACCACAAGAATAAAGTTTGCCGACACCGATCATTGTTGGTGCAATGCAAACGACCAACGTCAGATCGGTTGGCTAATTTCCAATTAATCTTGCAGGTAGGCTTTAAGAACGCTTACCATTGTTACATCAATAAACTTTGAATTGGATCATTTATTTATTTTAAATTTCCTGACATAGTACACGTGTACGGACATCATGCTGGCGGTCTGAGTTTATCAATCTTACCAAACCTAGATTTTCAATTAATTTCTGCTCATATTTGCACTTTTGTGTACATACATAAAATTTCGTTCCGTTTTTTGTTACTATAAGTTTTCCTTTTATTTTGTAAAGAAGATGATTGTCGATGCAAGTATTATTCCTTTAATGCACATAAAAAATGATTAAAAAGGAATTAAATTGTCATTTCACAAAGTTTAATTAGACATAGAACTGTTATATGTAGGTTTCAAAGGTGACAAACAATTTTAATGGTGTTGCTAATCAAATGGTTCAAAATACTACACGCTGATTGTATGACTGAGAGAATTAATTTGTGATTTAAGCAAAAACTAGAGGAGGAAAATGTTGCCCCAAAAGGAAGAAGGAAGTGTATAGCCCCCACTTTCACATGGGAAAGCTATTGTCGGTTATAATGAACAGCTTGCCTAATCAGTTTTTCGTATCAAATGGAACCATTAGGGTTGGTACCAACTGTGGATTCCTACACAATTAAGTTATTTGTAAATAGGAACAAAAGAAAAAGGGAAAAGCTTATAGTTTACAGTTGCAAAGGCCGAGAAACTCCAAGTCCTCCCTGCACATGAGGGGTTTGGATTTCCTCAAATTTTTTCTGGTAACTCTTTTTTTCCCGTGTTTTTTTTCCTAGCAAATAATTTGGTGTAGGCTTGAGAGGGCAGGGAGAGACAAAGAAGGTAATCACACGTGGCCCATGGGTGTTGAATAAAGAGACTTGTTTCAGTAGCTATTTTAGAATTGAAGGAAACTGTGGGGGAAATCAGGTGTGCAGTGCGTAGTCATAGATCTGATTTTAACCAGTAGGCTGATACCAACATTCCACCATCCATCCCATCCCACCTTCCCCATATTTTTGCCTTTCTCCTCTTTGTTGTTTCTTTTAAAATCTCTCAATCACGGTGCCTTCTTAGCCTTCGTCTTTCAGTTTTTTTTTTCTCATGTGGTCTCAACCTTCCTCATTTCTTGCATCATTTTCTGGTATAAAAAACCCCCAAATCCTAAACAGAAGGACAGAAACTTTCAAATCGATCTATCTATCTTTCTTTCACTGAACTCGTTATGTCTTAAAAGGACTCATTTTTATTTTGTTTTTGCGTAAATTTATGAAGAGGGATCTGCGTTCACATTGGAGCTTAAGGTACTGTAATCTCCACTTGAGCATCCTCACATTTTGGAGTTAAAATAGAGCCACAAGGGTACCCAAATAATCTGTCTTTTTTTTTCCCTGGAATTTTGGTTTGTCGATTGGTTTTCAGGTTCCTTACTATATATAGAAAGATGGTGGCTGGAAATGGGCTGTTATACCCAATTCTTGGATTTGCATCATGTCTGGCTTTTATTTACATGTCTTTTGGTGACTTGAAGCTTAGTAGTTTCCCAAAGGAACCGAGGTTAAGTTTTGTGCAAAGGAATGGGACTCAGTTCTTTCTGGATGGTAAACCATTGTACGTTAATGGATGGAATTCTTACTGGTTAATGGCCCATTCGGTGGATGAAAATAGTAGACCTAGGGTCAGTGCAATGCTGCAAGCTGGTGCGACGATGGGTCTCACTGTTTGTAGAACTTGGGCCTTTAATGATGGAGGCTATGATGCTCTCCAGATTTCCCCTGGGCAATTCGATGAGCGAGTTTTCAAGGTATTAGATAGATATCCGTAACTTTTTTGTTTTTTGTTTTTATTTGTTTATTTAATATAAATTTTATTGTTTTGCATTACAAATAATCAACAGTTTATTCTATAAATGATTATCAGCTTTATAATTTCAATCCTAGATGATCTGGGTGTTCAATGCAAAGCTTAATTTTAGCATTGAGGTCTCCATTTTTTTAGGCGTTTGGTTTTACATGGTTTTCTAAATTCACTTCCAACGTTTTTGGTTTCAAGCTTAGAAGATAACAGCCAAGTAGTTATGGACCAAATGGAAAGGCAGTAAAGAGATTTCCAATGTGCATGTTGAAGATAATTTAGATTATTGCACAGTTCTTAGACTAAATTAGGTCTGTCCTGAAGATAAAAGGCGATGGGATTCTCTAACAGAAAGAGAATAGCAGGAAAAACTATTCAAATTGCTTCAATTACTCAGCAGCTTGATTAGAAACCTGTAAAAAATCCCTGAATCGATGACTCTGTTGGGTTTTATAATTTCAGTTAGTATGATTCTGGAGTTCATTTTCCCAATTATTGTTATTTATGTTTGACAACTTTAGGTTTTGGCAGGCCTTGGATTATGTCATTGCAGAAGCAAGGCAACATGGAATTAGGCTGCTTCTTAGCTTGGTAAATAACTTGCAAGCGTATGGTGGAAAGACACAGTATGTCAACTGGGCATGGCAAGAAGGCGTTGGTTTGAGCTCTTCTAATGATTCCTTCTTCTTTGATCCGTCAATACGCAAATATTTCAAGAATTATGTCCTGGTATCTGATCATCTATCTAGTAATCTAGATTTCGATTATCTATTTATTCCCTTATATTTGAGGGATGCCCTGCATCATGATGCATGTGTATGACTGCGCCTCTACCGTTCAGTAAACTGCTAGTAATTGTGCTGAGTGCTGACATTCACTGTTGAAATAGATGAATCTTAATGTTCAAAGAGCAACCTGATGCTGTGAAGGTAGCAGCAACTTGCTTATTCATTTATTCCTTAACACTCTGATTGTTTCTGGGTAGGGCCCTATAAACAATAAGGATCAAATGTTTCACCCAGACGACAAATACAAAGGTTACTAGCAACGATTTGATTTTGAAAGAGAACTGAAACAACGTATAAGTGAAAGGAAATTGGTTACAACGTGTTGTTAAGATGTATGAACTGTTATACATTCCTTTTTCTTTCTTATTTTATTACAGAGGGGAAGCATATAGGATAATTCCATTTTGCTTTCTTTTCTAAAATAAAAGGGGAGTTTGGTTACCCTGATTTTTGCATTTTGAAAATGCAAAAATATTATTCATCATGGGCGCAAAGTCTGGAACTTGGGTGTGTCTAATACAGCGTGTTATACAGTTTGGCATTAGTATGATTCTTTATATCTTAATGCTGTAATAACTTAAAATTTGAAAATCAATTATTCACAGAATAATGAGAAAATTACAGGATAGGCAGAATAAAAATCCTACTAAATCTTTACTTACTCTTACGTAAGAACAAAAACAAATGTAAAAGCAAAATCGGGGCATTAGCCTTGGTATTTTTATGATGTTTAGGAATGGAGTATGTATGGTACAGTTTGGTAGATAATTTGCATATTTTTGAGAAAAGTCTTCATGCCTTAGTGCTAGCCAATGGTAAGTAGGAAATCACCATCTTCCCAGCTTCTTTTTTCTGCCAATGCACGGTATATACTTAAGATCATTACAAACTTTTAGAGCCATAGTTTTATGTGAATAAAGTTGACAAAAAGGCCAACTTATACAATGATCACATTTGAGGGAAAATATAGTTTCTTATGAAGATGTAGTTGCTTGCTTTCTTTTTACATATTCGCAATATCATAAATTCAAAAATGTTTCCTAAGCTGCTATGAAGTCTTATTCTGTTCTATTTCTTTTTCCCAGACTGTCCTCACCAGGAAGAACACCATCACTGGAATTGAATATCGGAATGATCCCACCATCTTTGCTTGGGAGTTGATGAATGAACCCCGTTGCATGTCTGATTCTTCTGGGGATACTCTTCAAGTGAGTTATGAGATCTTGCACTGTTAAGAAAAATAAAAGAGATCTTACACTATTTATTTTAATTTTTAAGCACTAATATTGACCCTAGATTTGTTTCTAACTTTTCTTTAAGCCTCTTATAATTTAGACCAATTATGCTTAACTTAGATGAATGCAATTATGTCGTATAAAATTTTCACATAATTGAGTGATGGGCTTTACATTACTCGGACTTGGGTGTGAGTGTTGGTTACAAGTATGTGTCCAATGTGGATGTATTCAATTTTTTCTAAGTTTTTCCATGCATTTGGAGGGTCCTTGGAGGGTCATATACCCATACCAATATATGAAAATATGTCAGACATGAGTATTTCTAGAAAAATGAAGAGTCAAAGCAATATAGTATGGGTTTACTTGTAATTGTGGGCTTCTTACTTCTTATAAATAAGGTTGGCTATCATGCTCACTTTCCTTTGGGATAAATGTTTCCCTCTTCCATTGAAAGCAGTCAATGTCTGTCTCTTGTTTGAAGCAAAGCCAACTTTATGGAGTTTCTTAAAAATCAGCTTCTTCAACTTATACTTGTCATCTTCTTCTTTACTAGAAGAGCAAAGATTTATAACGGCTTTCTACTTAATAACCTGGTGTGGAGAAAATTTTCCTTTCAAATCTTTATATTCATTAATCAGAGATACTTAAGTTCAGACTTCCAAAAATAGTTTGTATATTTCATATGCATTTATCTCAGAGATGGGGTTTTTACTTTCTTCAAGGATTTTTTATTTGTATCTTAATATGAGTTTAATTATATGGCATTCTTGCAGGATTGGTTAGAAGAGATGACAGCTTTCATAAAATCAATCGACAAAAACCATCTATTGACCATCGGCTTAGAAGGATTTTATGGTCCTAAAAGCCCTAAGAAGTCAACTGTGAATCCAGAAGAGTGGGCGTCAATTCTGGGAGCTGATTTTATGCGCAACTCAAACATTTCAAATATTGATTTTACCTCTGTTCATATCTACCCTGACCAGTGGTAAGCAATATTGACCGACCATCTATGAAATTGTATCAGTATGCATGTAAAAAAAAATGTATTCCATGACACAGAATAAGCCTGTCATCAGTGGCTGAGGCAGATCCTGAGGATTGATAGTGCCAAAGTATGACAAAACGTGATGGCTAAATCCAATGACATTTAAAGAAAATAATCCTGCGAGGCCTCAACTTTTATTTATATATTTTAAAAAGGTCCTCAAGCTTAAGCAACATCAGAGGAGATCTCTAGCCAATTTAAGCCTAGTTTCACCCCTGCCTTTTAGAAATGAACTTTGCTTGAAATTTTACATCTTACCATTTGGCTATTATCTCCAGTGGTAAAAAGTTATTGAAATTTTACCCTTTTTTTTTTTTTGGTTTGAATTGCATAAAGTTCAGTTTTTCTCTTGAATTATGGCACCATGAATTGTTCATGGGCGCTTTGTTGTTTCTTCAAGAAGCATGTTCTCTATATTTAATCCAATCTTTTCTCATTCCCTCTGGCAGGTTTCATAATCTAGGGTTTGAAGAAAAACGGACTTATGTTTACAAGTGGATGCGTTCACACATCGAAGATTGTGACAAGGAGCTGAAGAAGCCTGTTATGTTCACCGAATATGGCTTGTCAAACCAGAACAAAGACTACCAGCCATCCCAGCGAGAGCAGCTTTATAGAGCCATTTTGGACATTATTTATAAGTCTGCCAAGAAGAAAGGGTCAGGGGCAGGTGCTTTAGTCTGGCAATTCTTTGTTGAAGGGATGGAAGAGTATAGTGATGATTTCGGGATCGTACCATGGGAATCCCCTTCGATTTACAAACTGACAGTCGAACACTCATGCAGATTGGCTAGAATCCAAGGACTTATTCAACAAAAGGAAAACTTAAAAGAAGTGTGTTCCAAGAGAATGTAAAGGCCAGTGCAATCAGGAAATTCAATTCTTTCTGGTTAGGTCGTTTGTGCAAGATATCAGAGTTCATTGGTATTGTACCATTTTTTTTTTCTAGTATCCATACAAATCACTATATGGTTAAGTAGATCTTATATATATATATAGAGCACATGATTGCAAGTTTGGTGCAAAAATTCCTCTGCTGTTGTGGAACTATCCATAATTATTTACAGATTCTCATGGTAGAAATATGAATGAATCCCAGATAACTGTGGGTTTCAGCAGGGGTTAAATTTCGCCGCAGGAACTAACAATATTTTGGAAATTTGAGTTGTAGTTTTGAGGCTCGAATGAATCCATTAAGTCTTTGATCGCCTTTCCCAAAATTCAAGCATAAGTCAAGCATGCTGAATGCTTTGTTTTTATCAAGTAGACGCAGTGAGTCATTGTGTCTAGGGTGCAATTCAACTAGACTCGAGCAATAAAACGCACAAACTCAAACTTGAAATTCAATAGCTAAAAACTCAATTCGAATTCAATTGAGTTTCATTTTAAAAATCAATTGCTAAATCCTTAACTCAGATTCAACTCAATAACAATCAAACCAGTCCATTTTTTAACCTAATCCAAGTGTCCCATAATAACAAACGATTAATTCAACCCAAACTCTCATGTTCGTAAATGGAGTAATTACATGAATGATTGATTCTATTCTAGTAAATATTCAGATCTACATCATCATTGATCAACAATCTTAGGCAGATACGGAAGGAAAATTAAGCTGACGTATTCACTAAAATTTTGGACAACACCGCTCATAACTCTGACAACACCAGACAATAGACTACATAAAAAATCCTGGATCCATCTTATACAGAACTAGAGCCACGCTTCGCCAATCTTGGAGAAGTCCTTGTCCTTGTCCTCGTTCCTGTTCCACTCAGCACCTCACCTTTACCCTTCTTCAAACCTTTTTCAACCCTCTTCTTCTCCTTGTTCCATTTCATCTCTGACTCAACGTTAACCTCCTCCACAATCTTCATCACATCACTGCCAATCCCATCACTAAAACTCCTCTCTCCTTTGCTCGCCACGCCGCTATCCTTGGCCACTCTCTCAAAATCATCTCCCAGTTTCCTCACCGCACCTTTCCTTAACAGCCTCTTCTCTTCTCTCTTCAACACCATTTCATCGCCATCGTTTTCACTCTCCACGTGGTCCTCGTCGTCATCATTAAGGTCCAAGAATCTCCTCCTCTTTACCGCCACAGGAGCAGGAGGGGGTGATACTGAAGCATCCCTATTGCCTTTCTTAACGATAGGATCTTGGTCTTTAAGGAGCTTCTTGCGCTGGGCTTTCAGTCGGTTGACGTTGCCCTCGATGCGCCCTTGGAGGCGGAGGCGCTTGAAACTGAGACCACCCATGGACCAATGCGCCTCATTGGCCCATGAAAGCAGGGGATCAAGAACAGGAACCGGAGGATCTACGCGTTCGGGGTTGAACCTAGTGCCAGTGTAGATACGGGGCCTTGGAAGACTGCTGCCGTAGAACTTGCCCGGGCCGAGGGGAACCACCATGGTTTGGTGATATTGGGAACTTGGACGTATAGTTTAGTTTAGCGTAGTATCGTGAAAAAGTCGAAAGGGAATCCAAAATTGGATGAGTTGCGAGATTCTTTTGGTGGGCTTTTAATTCGTTGGTTAAATAAAGAAGGAAAGCATGGCGGGTGAATTGAGCGGGAAACGTTTGGTTTGGCGCCCAAAGCGAGCGCCATCCTGAGCTGGCAAGTTTTCGATAAGTTCGAGGTTTTGGACCTCTTGGCAATCTCATGATCCGCGAGGCCCATGGCCCTCTTTTGATTTCAACCGGGTCTGACATGATTTTTTTTTTGTTAATGTTCGGCGCTGTATTTTATTTTTATTTTCATTATTTATAATTATTATTAAAATAGATAATATATTTATTCAACTTTAGTTATAAAGTATATTTACAAATATTAATATAAAATAATTTAAAATTTTACAAATAAATCCGTAAATAATCTATATCAGTAGTCCATTATTATATATAGTATATTTACAAATATGACATTTCGAGATTTTTAATGCTACTCAAATTCGATGTAGTTTTCTTTTCGTTGTTATTTGGGTCTATATTTTTATGTTCTTTACATCAATTTTTTTAATATTCTTTGTAACTTGATTTTGAGTTTTTTGGATTATTTTATTGTTTTGATTTTTAGTTTTCATGAATTTCGGGCTTTGCATGTCGTTTTTCTTTTTTTTTTTTTTTTCATTTCATTATACTTCTTCTTCTTCTTCTTCTTCATGCAATTCACTTTTTTTTTTTTATTTGCTATAGAATTCAACTTTGGCATCCATTGTCGACAAAACAAAAAACGTAATTTTTTATTTTTGCTCCTTAATCATTTAAAATATCCATTTTTTTTTGTGTTTTTTTTGGGGTGGTTTGAATGTGTGATGAATGATATTGAAAAAATGGGTTTTATGTACAAACTTATTGGGTTGAATTTTTTTTTCTTGACTTTTAATAGTAATTATGGAATGGAGTTCATCTGTCTTTAGGTTTTTTGGTTGAGCTTCCTTTATTTAATCATTATCAATTGACTTCGTAGCTTGAATCATGACCTCATACCTAGCAAACATCACTCAGTAACTTCATTAATAAATCTATAAATCACTAGGTAATGAGGTCTAGAAATCAAGTTTTGTATCATGCCAATTGAATTTTCAATTTCATTGTAAACAATAAAAAATTGGAAGTTGCCACTTCAATCAATGAATTTCCAAAAAAAATATTATTAATAGGAAACTGTGCTGCCAGAGAATGCCAGATAAAATTGACTAAATAATACTTGATAGCTAGTTAAGGTAAAAATGTTGTTATACACATTGAAACTGCACTTAATGCAAATGCCGAGAAGGTTGAAAGAACTTCAAGGATGACTTTTCACTCCTTTTTTCCTGTAGCTGCCTCTTAAGTAGTCGTTGTTTCAATTGATCAAACATAGTGTACTGCAAAAATTAAAAAAAATTAAAAATTAGGCAATTCTTAGCTTAGTTCATCCTATGAAAAGTTAAATTCAATGCTGTATACATTTAAGGAAATAAAATCTAAATAGTAAGACACTTTAATGTCATATTTACCATGATGTGGCCTATTCACATTCACATTCTTGAGAATCAAAGGTGGCACAATGTTTCACTTTGAAAGGTTTCTTTCTCCCTAAAATGATTAGGATTTTTTTGAGTCTTAAACATTAACCAAATCTTGACTCTTATTCTTATATTAAAAATTTCAGAAATAAATGGAAAAATTTTCATTTTGATATGTATTTTTGTCTTTTTCTTGCTTAATATATGTTATTTTTTATGTTTATATCATATTTGGTATGCTAGCTTCTTTTCTTCCTTATTTTTTATCTTATTCTTCGCTAAATTATGTTTCTTTTTGTTTCTTCTACGGGTTTTGATGGAGTGTTTAATTTTGGGGTTAACGTTAATGTCCATTCTCACTTCATATTGTTTGTTTAGTTCATCATTCCTATTTGGTAGATCTTCTGTCTTTTTTAATGTTGATTTGGGTAGCCATTTATTCACAGGTTTGTTCATAATTTTTGGGTTTATATTTTTTGTCTGTCATGATTGGTGTTTAAGTTTGGATAATAGATTTTGTTGGCTTATTTTATTGTATGGTATTTAATTTTGATGAAATTTTTTTTACTTTGTATGTTAAACAACACCTTGATGCATTGTTTCATCTAGGAACGGTTACGAAGATTTGCCTTGTTTCTGCTATGATTGTTTGAAGATTGCAATTTGATTATAATGACCAAAGTTTTTTTCTCTATGTTTAAAGTTTGTAAATCTTATATATAAAAGGTATGCTCATATAAAAAGGCTTTCTTACTCTGAGAAACAAAAAGAAAAAAAAAATTTAAGACTTGATGTTATTACTACCAAAATCCTAGATCTTCTGACATTAATTTTTCTATATCAAACATTTTTCAAAATGTTCGTGTATATACATTGCTTTGTCTTTACAATTTATTGCAGAATACTTAATGCATAACCTTACATATTTAGATTTTAATTGAATCTTTAAGCATTTATTTTGTTTTTCTTCAACTATACCTTTCGCTGATTATTGATTAAGTTTTGTAAATTGATTTTTTTTTTATTATTCTTAGATTCCCTTTAAAGGGTCGTACTCAAATTGCGATATACTTTTGCTTTTATTGGTATTTGGGTAAATAGCCTATACAACTAACTTTAAGTTATGCAGTTATATGGTTTTTACGTTTGTAGCACTAAGTAATCCATTTCTATTACTTTTAAGGTTGCTTCTCATATGTTCAATCTGTTTATTTGTTGTGCTTTTCTTAATATATATATATATATATATAATTGATTTAGTTATTAGATAACTTTAAGGTATTTTGATAAATCCTTACTTTTGTTTGATATCTCAAAAATTTCTACTTGATATCAGTTAAATTATTATTATTTTTGTTTGATTTTATCTCTTTTGATTATATATTACTATTCGTTATGTTTGTGTATCTTTATAGTGTTCTTTTAATGAAATTTTTTTTTTCGTAATATTCTCTGCGTTTATTGCCTTTTATCACTACTAAACAGTGATTAATCTTTTGGGGTGGATTTCTTTAAACAAATAAGGGAAAATAGAGTTAGGAGATTAAAAAAATTACGAACAAATAGAACGAGAAAATTGAGTAGATTAAGAGCTAATAGAAGAATTTATGGAACAAGAACAAATTCTATGTCTATTAGTTTCTTAGAAAAGTCAATTGTCAATCAAATTATGTCAGACAATAGATACAGAAATAATCATCCAATTGTTTGAACTCAGCCTTATGTGACAATGCATTCTGTTGTTAGTGTCAACAGAGTGTTACAAACAATAAACATTCAAAACTACATGTCCGTTGTGTCTCAGACTTCTTTAATAAATCGTGTATATAAAGGCAAATTGCAAAGTCCATCTAATTTCGTTAGAATTAGCAATTTGGATTGGCTTCCAATATTTCGAATTGATAAAAAATTATAAGTTTAAGACTTGTGTTGAATCCAAATTCGTAAAAGCTCCTTTTTACGCAAAAGAAAGAAAGAGCATACTTTTAAATTTAATTGATACAGATATCTGTAATTTGAAGTTCGTGCAAATTAAAGGTGAAAAAAAGTATTTTATTGCTTTTATCGATGATTGCATGAGATATTATTATGTATATTTGCTATGAAGCAAGGACGAGGCTTTAGAAGCCTTTAAACTCTTT
>JBBYHO010000010.1:3976904-3993055 GCA_038382025.1 Adansonia gregorii | reverse complement strand
TCGATAGGATAAATATTAAATTTACCATAAGTTTTACATGCATTAGGGAAATTATATTATTAAATTTTAGCGATTAGTTTAGTAAAATATCGAATACAAAGTTATGGAAGTATATAAAACTAATTAGTTTTAAACCACAATTGGTCAATTATCATGTGTATTGTAGTAAATAAATATGCCTTGTACTTCAAATTAAAGTTATTGAATTCGTTTATTTTTATTTGGTCTCACAATTTAATTTTACATATTGCAATTTAATAAAAAATTTTAAGAATTATGTCGTTATTTGTCTTAACAAATTTTGAAAATCAAGAGTTTTGTCACAAAAAATTGAATTACAATTAAAGCTGTAAATAAACAGAGATTTTGTCAAATGGTTCATAACAGTTTAATTTCAATTTGCTTACGTTTATTACGGTAAATAAAACAATTATAAATAAAATTTTAAGGTTTATTTATTAAATAATTAAATTTAAATAAAGTGTATTTAACTCATTTTTATTCACAAACAAACATGACATTTAAAACTCATTTATTAAAATTTTCAAAGCCATTTTATTTTTCAATATAATATAATTAATAATATTATAATATGCATTTTAATTTATCTTTATTTATAATTTGATTAATGATATTTGTTTTTTATTATTTTATATTTAATAATAACTTAAATTTAATAATTTGTCTTATTGTTATATTTAATAATAACTATAGTTTAATAATATTTATGTTTTATTTCTTTATATTGAATAATAACTTAAATATGTTAATATTTGCTTTTCATTATTTTATATATAATAATAACTCAAATATAATTTATTTACTTATTATTCATGAACTAATGTTTAGTTGTTCGCGAACATATTTGATATGTGTTTATGAACATGTTCTATTTAATGTTTGTGAACAAAGTATAATTAAATGAACCAAGCTCAAATGAGTTAGAACATATCTAAATTTAAATGAATCACACTTGAATACAATATTAAAAATCTTTAGCAAATATAAACTTTAATACAAACAGATTAAAAATAAATAAAAAACACAAATAAAAATATATTTATTTAAGCTTGTTTCATTTACCACTCTAATTTCAACCATCCTTAACAAAAAGCAAATTGACTGTTTTTAACTTTCTCAACAAGATAAGACTCCGGATGTTAACGATTATCAAATATGCATTTGTTTTCTTTTCAGCAATTTATAAAATCAATGCGAAGAAGTTGGTCTTCTGTTCTTCATGCTTTGGAATACGGGGAGGATATTCGACAAAGATTTCAAATTTTCAAACCATATATTTACAAATAAACAAAGGAATCGGACCTTTTATATTATGAATCATATAACCACACTATGGACAACTCACTCAGGTTAAGACGCAATCCAACCCCGCTAATGTCATTCTATCATTGTTGTCTGCCATTTTCGCTGGCTGTAAGAATCCAAACCAACTGGAAAACTGTGGCAAAATTTAAAAGGAAAATTAAAATGGAAAGCAGAGTACGTCAAATAAAATCACCGGCCGAGTGGAACACTAGAAACCTTGGTATTCTGTGCTGCATAAAATAAAATAAAAAACTATTGTTATAAGTCCAAAAGACTTATACCGACGGTCAATAAAGTCATCTCAATGAAATATTAAGCGTTTGTGAAATTTTTGTAAATTTATACCGACGAAAATAAATCATCGAAATAAAGTTTATTTTCTACACCGATAGTCGTTGGCGTAACTAATTCTACCATCTGCGATGTAGACACCATTGGAATAATTAGTTTAACATGGGTGCATACCGAACACCTGACCGTCGATATGGGTATAGCGAAGTTTTAGCTGCCACAGAGGGCGTAGTTGTAACATGCGAAAGCGAACTACAATGTCCATCAATATAGAGTTTAATTTGTTATAGGCCGTACTTGCATCGCACCTTTACCAACGATCTAATTTGTCACGATCAATCATCAGTAATAGTAAACATTTATTATATTTTTAAACATTTATTATATTTTAAATAATTAATATTGATTTATTTATAATTCTAATCTTACATATTTCATATATATGATAAAAGCATGTACCAAATATTTGATAATATTAAAATAAAAATTAAAAGTAAATTATCTGTGCTGTAATATCTCTGTCAATAACTAAATAGTCACCAACTAAAATGAAATTAGTCCAAACACATAAAGTAAATAAGCAGTCCAAACACAATCTATAAGTACGTAATACGCATATTTCTATAGAGTAGCATTTGCATAAAATTAGAAAATATTATACAATTCACAACTTGTCAAGTCATTATATAACTTGAGACAAGCTCTTAAACAATGTTATTTTTCAAGTTTCAAATCAACAAGATAAATGTGCCTATGTGAAAAAACTAATAAGAACTATGTCATTATAGACAATATGTTGATCTTTGTTGGCAATAAGTAAATGATCAAGTCTGTAAAGTACATGCTAACTAAAATGTTTAGCATGAAAGATTTGGATGTTACAGATATCACATTAGGAATCAAATTTTTTAAGATATCTGATGGATTTGTATTGTCCCAATCTCGTGATGTTGAGAAAATTCTCGATAAATTTTCTAAAGATGACAATAGCATTGTCAAAACACCAAAGAACTTGAGTATGCATCTCTCCAAAATAAAAAGGTGAGGTGAGAGAACACACCGACTGAAATATTCCTGAATAATTAGAAGCTTGATGTATGCATTGCACAAGAACAAATATTGAATTTACTGTTTACAAATTGTCAAAGTTTACAAATAAACTTAGTACAAATCATTGGAAAGCTATTTCTAGAATTTGGTTATTTAAATAAAACCATAAATTTAGGATTATTCTATGGTGATTATCCTATTGTGCTAAAAGTGCATTCAAATGCAGGTTGAATCACAAGTCTTAGTGAGAAAAAGTGTACTTTTGGTTAGATTTTACCATCGATGGTGGAGCTATTAGTTAAGCTTTTAAAAACGCAAATTTTGCATATCCTATTCAACAATGGAGGCTGAATTTATAGCCTTGGTAGCCATAAGGAAAAGAAACGGAATAGCTAAGAAATCTTTTATTGGTTGTGGCCATAACCTATGTTAGCCATTTTCATATTTTGCGATAGTAAATCTACCATGTCTCAGCCTATAGTAAGGTTTGTAAAGGAAAGTCAAGATGCATTAACTTGAACATGAGTTTGTGAAAGATGGTATAGTCACTATCACCTATGTTAGGTTGATTAATAATTTAGCAAACCCATTGACAAAAGGTCTGTCAAGGGATATGGTAGAAGATACTACTGCTAAAATATGACTAAATCCTTTATTATATAGTCATTGGTGACAAGAACGCTACCTTATTCTAGTAATCGTTAGTTTTAAGGTTTAAAGGGTAACAACAAGTTATTTTAATGACAAGGTGCTAAGAAATAGAATTTAGTGCTGAACAGTTTAGGAGAATGAGTTAAACTCTAATGGATTGATAATTATATTATGAAAAGATTCCACCTATATGAATATAGAACTAATGATGCTTCTAATTAGAGTTTAAGGGTTTTACTCTTGTAAATATTCATGAAACCAAGATTAGCATGTGGCCATAATAGTGCTGAAACAATACAAAAAAACTCTTTTTTTCTTTAAAAGCGGTTACATGTGTGATTTATTTGACTTTGACTAGCCACTAAGTATTTTGTTGGAACTTTGATAAGTTTACAATAATAGAAGATTTAAATCTAATAATACATTTCGTTTATGCATAAATATACAGTTATAGTATTTTGGAATTTATAGTTTAGTGGGGGATTTTCGTAATTGTACCTTATGGTAGATTACAAATTTATAGCCATCTAATAATCACCTTAGATGAAAAGGTGTATAGCCACCATCTTTCATTAAAAGAGGCATTTAGATGAAATGATATATTGGTTGGATGAAAGGATGCATTTGTTAGATGAAAAATTGCAATTTTTATAACTAAAAGTTGCTTGGTTTATAAAAGCACTTATCAATTGAGACATGTCTCTTTGATTATATTTTCTGGTAATTTATATATAGCAATCCCCTTGCCAAAATATTCATCCTAAAATCAATCCCAAAAATTTCATTCCAAAACAATTCTAAAAGTTTGATAGAAAAAATAAGAGATAAGGGAGTCTTCCATATTGCAGTTGTAGAACTCATATCGTTTTGGTGTATCTTAAAAGTGTTATTACTTGACCCATTAGCAAACTTTGTGTGAGGGCAAATAACTCTTTAAAGAAAGCAATTAACCATGCCTTGAAGTCTTGATTCAATCATTTCATGTCTACCATCCACCATGTTTCCCAACATTAAGTGACATTATCACATGTAATTAAGATCTTCATGGTTATCTTAAAAATAATACCAAATACTAGTTTACTTATGTGGTATTATTTGACTCGTGACGTGCACTTAATGAAAGATTTTATAGATATATATATATATATATATCAAGCATAAATGTTTGAATGTTGTTGGACTTCATATGGCCGACATGATAATAGATGAACTAAGATAATTAAATCAAGTTATTAAGGTGAAATTATAAAAGAAATCCTAATTCTAGTTTAGCTACTCTAGTGATGAGAGTTTAACTCTATTTTAATAGCTAATTAGAATACAGATTCTTTGATAGTAGGATTTAACTCTAATTAGTCTAGTATGGGTCCCTAGTCTAATCTATAAATTGCTTGTGCACCATCATAAGGTGATTTTTTGACCAAAAAAATAGAAAATAGACTAGAAGGCTCATACGAATTCTTTTGTGCATTGAAATAAAGTCGTTCATCTTAATCAATAATGGCTGAAGGTATATTTAATTAAATTATTACATGTAGCATCAGAGTCAGGCTTTCTAGCCTTGTTAATTAGATCATCCAGTTAGATTTATAATTTGTATTTACGTATTAAAAAAAATAATTCATGAATGGAACATGAATTGTTTGTATTTTATGTCTATTAAAATTTCATTATGAAATTCTTGATCAAGTATTGTAAAATCAAAATTGATATAGGGTTTTAATAAATTAATTATCTATCTACGTTATTGAACCCTAGGATTAAAGTAAAGGAGATTAAAACGAGAAAATTTGTGATATATTGAAATCAAGTCTAATAAAAGTTGTGAAAATAATAAAATTTTGATCCTTTTTCGTGTTTTTATTAGAATTGATGCATGGGTTATGTGAATTTCATGTTGAAACATGTTTTAATGACACTATTTGCATCTAATAAAGTCAAAAACCATGAAAAATTGATATAATTTTCATTACAGACCCGAACGGGTCAAGAAAAACCCCCTTGGGTTGGGTATGACCTAGCTGGAGGTGAGTCCTAGCCAAATCCCACACACGCGGGAGGCACGTGTAGTTCACGCGCCACACATCCTCCGTCGTTTCGACTCCGTTTTTTCTAGACACAAATATTTTATGATTTTTTACTTTTTAGTAATTTTTCTAAATTTTTTTGGATTGCGTAAAATTTTTATTATTTAATATTGGTGCTTAATTTGATAATAAATATATTTATGCATAAATGTTCTATGTTCTTATTTCATAAAAAAATATTTTGGCATGTTGGAAATATTTTGGCAGTATGTACTCTCCCTAAATAATTCAAAAAATTCATACTCTCAACCTAGAAGTTAATGCATATATGCATGATAAAGTGTTTTATTGAAATAAAATATAGATGTGCACATTATTATGCCATGAAATATATTAATTATGATATTATATATATATATATATATATATGATCAAAAGCATGAATGTCATGGAATGCATATAATTGAGAATTATGTTATGAAAAGATACATTTGATTCCACTGCCATAAACTTTTATTACGTAAATTTGTAATGTTATTTTACAGGGATATAAATCACTAACTTAAGAATAGTCATAATATCTTAAGTTATTTGATTTGGGTAAATTGGTCGTTATTTAAAATAAGAATTTTAAGTTTAAATGACTACAGATAGTAAATGACATTCATAAAGTTATACCATGAAATTAATTATTTGGCCCCACAGGGAATTAATTAATTTGTAAAATGGTTAAAGGATAAAATGGTAAAGCATCAAAGTAAAATTTTCTTAGGCCCATAGGTATGAATTATTTAATTTTGATATTTTAAAGTTATTATTTTATCATTTAAGTTTAGTAAATTCATATGCGTTATGCACCTCTACCCACAAAAGGGTTTAGATTTACATTTGAATATAAGGTTACTTATTTAGTTAAAGTATTAATCCTTGCAATTTTGTTTTGCATTTTACAGCTTTATCTATTGTTTTAATTAATGGGTCTACTAGAATTCCAATGCTAAATGGTGATGAAAATTTTTTTGATTGGAAGGAGAAAATTGAGCTATTTCTTAGGTGTAAAGACCTTGACTTAGCCCTTCATATGGACAGACCTGTCTTTAACGAATCAAGTGGGCAAGTTGAAAGGGATTTGTTTGTACAGTAGGAGAAATTTAACCATTTAAGTATGATGTACATCAAATCCTATATAAGTAAGTCCATTCCAGGATTGATTCCTGATTGTGACAATGTCAAGGATTATTTGAAAGCCATTGAGGATTAATTTCTTAAATCCGATAAAGCTATGGCTCTTACCCTAATGAAAAAGCTTTCAGGAATGAAACACAACAATTCTAAAAGTGTGTGTGTGGGAGCACATTATGAAAATGAGAGATATAGCTACTCAATTAAGAACCCTGGATGTTGAGTTTTCTAAGTCATTCCTTGTCACTTTTATATTAAACTCTCTTCCAAATGAGTATGGAGCATTCAAAATATCATATAACACACAAAAGGAAAAATGATCCATTAATGAACTGTTAACCATGGGTGCTCAAGAGAAAGAGAGATTGAAAAATGAGAAACTAAATTCGGTTTTCTGAGTAACTCATGATAAAAAAGGTGGCAAGAAAGGCAAAGGTGTTTTAAAGGTTAAAAATAAAGGAAAGACACCAATAAAGAAAGGTGGTGTCAAATGTTTCTTTTAGAAAAATCCTGGGCACATCAAGAAGGACTGCCTAAAGTATAAGAAATGGCTCGAGAAGAAAGGTAAGAACACATCTTTTGCATGTTATCAATCTCTTTTTGTTGATGTTCTTCATAACACATGGAGTTAGAGTCAGGCTCAATGAATCATATTTCTACTACCATGCAGGGCTTCCTAAACCTAAGAAAACCGAAAAAAAATGAGAGGAGCATCTATTCCGGAAATCGATTGCCTTCATAAGTGGATGAAGTAAGAACTCTCAGGATCATTTTAAAATCTAAATCAATTTTAGATCTTGAAGAAACATTTTATGTTCCATCGTTTTCTAGAAATTTAATTTCAATTTCTAAACTAGATTTATTAGGTTTTGAACTCAGATTTAAAAATTCTTTGGTGGAAATTTTAAAGAATAATGTTTCTATTGGATTTTGTCATTTAATTGATAATTTATACAAACTTGATTTGAATCCTAAGTATGAGAATAGTTTAATGACTATGCATGCAATTTCTGGAAATAAAAGATGTGCTACAAATGAAAACTTTTCTAAGTTGTGGCATAAAAGATTGTATCATATCTCTATACAAAGAATTAAGATGTTAATAAATGATGGGGTACTAGGTACTCTTGATTTTACAGACTTTGACACTTGTATTGGTTGCATAAAGGGAAAACAAACCAATAAATCCACAAAAAGAGCTAAAAGAAGCACTGAAACTTTAGAGATTATACATATAGGCATTTGGGGACCCTCTCCCATTGCATGTTTTAGTAGGCAAAAGTACTTTATCTCATTTATTGATGACCATATAAGATTCATGTACCTCTATCTTCTATTTGAAAAATCTAAAGCATTAGATGCTTTTAAAGTGTTTAAGGTAGAAGTTAAGAAACAAAAGGGAAAGAATATAAAGACTGTAAGGTCAGATAAAAGTAGAGAATATTATGGGAGATATACTAAAATGGGTCAAATACCGAGGCCATTTACGAAATTTCTGTAATAAGAAGGCATTATAGCCCAATATACTATGCTTGGTACACCTCAACAAAGCGATATTGCAGAAAGAAAGAATCGAACGCTTTTGGATATGGTAAGAAGCATGATGAGCTATAATAATCTTCCCTTAAATTTATGGAATGAAGCCTTAAAAACTACAGTTTATGTCTTAAATAGAGTTTCAACCAAATTAGTTAATAAAACTCCTTTTAAGCTATGGAATGGTTGGAAACGTAGCTAATGGCATTTATGAACTTGGGGTTGTCCAGTTGAAGTTAGGGTGTATGACCCAAACTTAAAAAAATTAGACTCAAGAATAGTTAATGGTTATTTTATAGGCTATGAAGTTAACTCAAAGGGGTATAAATTTTATTGTCCCTTTTAGGCATCTAGAGTTATTGAAGCTAGAAATGCCAAATTTCTTGAGGATGATGAGTTCAATGGGCGTGATCTTCCTCGTAAGGTTAACATTGATGAAGATATTAGATTGGATCAATCTCTTGTAGATGACTTGAATGTTTTCCAAAGCACACCTATAGAAATAATTGGAGAACAATTAAATCAAAAACATCATTTGCAAGATGATAATAACTCCACTGATAATACTGCTGAAAATGTACAAAATGTACAAGAAACAGTAGAATTGAAGAGATCCAATTGAGTAAAGAAATCGGCAATTGTATACCTACAGGGGTCCGATTATAATGTTAGACTCAATGAAGATCCTACTTCGCTTTCACAAGCCATGAAAGGTGAAAATTCTACATTTTGGCATAAAACTATGATAGATGAGATGGAATCGATGGCTAATAATCAAGTTTGAAAATTAGTTGAATTGCCAAAAGGGGCTATCACCATTTGCTATAAATGGGTATATAAAACCCAAAAAGATGCCTCTGACAATGTTAAGCGATATAAAGCTAGACTTGTAGCCAAAGGTTTCACTCAAAGGGAAGGTATTGATTACCATGAAACCCTCTCTCTAGTTTCTAAGAAAGATTTATTAAGAATTATCATGGCATTTGTAGCTCATTTTGATTTAGTGTTACATCAAATGGATGTGAAAATTGCTTTTTTAATCTAGAGAAGAGGTATGCATGAATCAACCCGAAGGCTTCTTCGAAAATAGCCATTTACATACTAAAGAAATCAATATATGGACTAAAACAAGCCTCTCGTCAGTGGTATATGAAGTTTCACAACATTGTGACATCATTTGGTGTCATTAAAAATGTTGTTGATTCTTGTATATACCTTAAGGTTAGTGGGAGTAAATTCATGATCTTAGTTCTATATGTTGATGATATTCTCCTTGCAAGTAGTGATTTAGCTTTGTTACATGAAAGCAAAAGTTTTTTTTCTCAAAACTTTGGTATGAAAGATCTAGGTGAAGCCTCATATGTAATAGGCATAGAGATTCATAGAGATAGGTCTAAAAAGATATTAAGTCTATCTCAAGAAGCCTATATCAAAAGAGTTTTGGAAAGATTCAGAATGCAAAGCTGTTCACCTACAGTGGTACTAATTAAAAGGGGGTAAATTCAATTCAACACAATGTCCTTAAAATGAATTGGAAAAGAAATAGATGAAGAGCATTCCATATGCATCTGCTGTTGGTAGTCTTATGTATGCTCAGGTTTGTACAAGACCTGACATAAGTTTTGCAGTAGGTATGCTTGGCAGATATCAAAGTAATCCTGGCCTTGATCATTGGAAGGCTGTTAAGAAGGTTATGCATTATTTGCAAGGAACTAAGGGTTGTAAACTCACATATAGATGATCTAAACATCTTAAGGTAATTGGATATTCAGATTTAGATTTTGGTGGATGTATGGATACAAGGAAATCCACTTTAAGATATATTTTCATCGTAGCTGGTGGTGCTGTATCTTGAAGGACTGCTAAGCAAACGGTTGTTGCTTCATCTACCATGGAAGCTGAGTTTATTGCATGTTATGAAGCAGCATCACAAGCATTATGGCTAAGGAATTTCATTTCTAGATTAAAAGTTGTTGACTCTATTGCAAGGCCATTAAAGATTTATTTTGACAACTCATCTGCAGTATTTTTTTCTAAGAATGAAAAAAGCATGAGTCATAGAAAACATATAGATATAAAGTATCCTGCTGTTAAAAACCATGTAAAGAAGCAAGAGGTGGATATCCATCATATTAGTACAGATTTAATGATAGCAGATCCCATGACTAAGGCATTATCGACAAAACAGTTTGATCTTCATGTGGATCATATGAGGCTAGTTAAATTCTGTTAAATTTTTATGCTTCTTTGATTTTAGTGTTTTACATTCTTAGAGTTTATAAACATGTTAAAGTTTTTGCACATAAAGTTTATATGTCAAGTAGACCTTGAATGATTATAGTAGTTTCATTCATAAAGTATTATCCTATAAAGTGCTTTCTTAAATATGATCATTCACTGTAATATATGGAAGGGAATATTCATTTTAGAATGCTACCACTATGATTCATGCTATGTGAAATCTTTAATTGAGTAGGAGTCAGGCTAGAGTAACTTATGGCTATGTTAAAGTTTTGGATTTAGTTATCACCTATTCGAGTTCTTGGTTTAACACATAGGCCAAGCGGGAGAATGTTGGACTTCATGTGGCCCACATGATAATAAATGAACCAAGATAATTAAATCAAGTTATTAAGGTGAAATTATAAAGAAAATCTTAATTCTAGTTTAACTACTCTAATGATGAGAGTTTAACTCTATTTTAATAGCTAATTAAAATACAGATTCCTTGATAGTAGGATTTAACTTTAATTAGTCTAGTATGGGTCCCTAGTCTAGTCTATAAATTGCTTCTTCACTATCATAAGGTGATTTTTTTACCAAAAAAATAAAAAATAGACTAGAAGGCTCACACGGTTTCTTTTGTGCATTGAAGTGAAGTCATTTATCTTGATCAACAATGGCTGAAGATATGTTTAATTAAATTATTACAAATGTGCGTTCAAATTTTATTTTCTTTCTTTTAAAAATATTTAGAAGTTGTATAATATATGCTTAATAATAATTCTTATTTCGTTAGGAAGATTATAATGCAAACAATTGAGAATATTGTACTACTAATATAAACACACACACACACACATATATATATATATAAGTATGAAATTAAAATCCAAAGTGGGTGTAAGTTAAAAATTATAGATCTTTCCTTTTCCTTAAAATTGAAGCAACGTTAGAAAACTGACATTTGAATGTGCTAATTGATTTATTTATGTATCATTTTCTGGGATTTTGAATCTTCCTTTGCTTACTATAAAATTTGGTTTGTAGATTTTGGAAACATATATAGCGTTTTGTTTCATTTAAATAAGGGAAACATTAACTCCTTTCACTTCAATAGAATTCATTCCGTAAAAGAAAAGTGATTAAAAAAATACTATTAATATATATATTATTTAGTAGTGCATATAATATACATACATACAAATAATAACAACATGAAAATAAAGATTTAAAGTCAAAAGGGAAAAGGAAACGGAAAAATGATGGAAAACTTTCAATTTGACTAGGGTGGGCCCCCACCTTGATGCTTTCTTTTTGAAGCGTTTTTTAAAAATGAAACCAAACTAAATTGGAGGGAAAGCGGAGCCATGCCCAAGGCCAACACTAACTTCGTCAATAGGGGTGAGCATAAGTCAGTTTAAACTGATTAAATCAACTTAACCGACGAAATTTGATTAATTCAGTTTGGTTAAGTCGATTCGATGATTACGTTGATTTTTTATGTCAGTTTATTTGATTAATTCGGTCGATTATTGGTTAGTAAAATTATTAACCGAATTAACCAAACTTTTAATATTTAATATTTAATAATATATATTTAAATATATTAATAGCCTAATCAAACCCATTCTCAAACCAAATATACAACAATTAGTCCAAGACCCAATAAATCGATTTGACTCAACTAACCGACCAAACCGATTAAAATTTAGTCGGTTTGGTTAATTCAGTTATGGTTAAAATTATCGGTCGGTTCCTCTAGCTAAATTAATTAATTCGGTTAAAAATTTTTTTTGACCGAATCAACCGAGTGCTTACTCCTGTTCGTCAACCTGCCCTCTCTTTATTATTCTGAACACACTCCACAGGCACAATGGAAATAGTGAATGAGGAATTGAGTTTTAGTGTCCCTACATAAAACAAAATAATGATAAACCACTCTCTAAATTTCACCATTTTCTACTATGATATTCTTATTTCGAAGCAATTTCCAAGTAGATCTTTCAAATGAATCAAGTTACTCTTTTCATTCAAGTTAGATTTTGGATAGATCTTTTGTAATTAAGATCTATCTGAATTGATATTTAATAATAAAAATACTTATATTTATATTTAATTATAAAATATGTAAATGTTAATATAAAAATAATTTTTTAATTTTTATTAATATGAACAGTAACTGTTTATAATATGAACGAGTTGGGCAAGGCTAAAACCTAGAAAAGTAATATTTAAACATAATATGATAAAATAATTAAAATATAATATAAAACATGATGTATAAAAAAAATATTAAGATGATATAAATATAAGAGTATGTCAAAATTTATATGATACGAATTATTAATATGTAAAAATTTATATATATATATATATAATATTTTAAATACAATTATAACATAAAAATGACATGAAAATAATTAATAAAATTACTTCTGTATGTATTTTTTTTAAAAAAATTATATATACTCCTACAACATTACATGGGTAAAATTTTAGTCTTAAATTAATTTTGGATTTCTTTGAATCGGACCAAGTCAAATAGTTTTGGATTTCTTGTTCCTCAAACTCTTGAAATAGCTATTTCACATCTCCTCTATTGACATTGAATGGCTATCTTGACTGAATGAATATTTAATTGTTTTTCAATGGCATTATGGTAGTTGTCGATGTTACCCGTTTATAATGCTCACTTACTTTAGCTTGATTTTTAGATTTGTAATGTATGGAAGTAGATATTGCATCCCATAAGAATCTTTAGAAGTTCAAAACCGATTTTGGGAATAGAAAGAAAAGAAACAATGTGATAAGAAAAATAGTAGAATCTAATTAATAAAAGTAAATAGGGGTTTAAATTGTTTTTGATTTTAAAACAAAATTAAAAAAAACCTTGAAAATAATTTAAGTAATAAAAATGAACAATGAAAAGACTTTGGTAGTAAATCGATGTTACTTACTAATATATTATTATCGATCATTGAAAACTCTTATGCATATTTTTTAAATAAATAAATCAGCCATGGAATCAAACATGTATTGACTTCCTTACTTTCCCTTGCTTCCTAATTAACCAAGTTAAGCACTATGATTAACTCTTATCATTTAAATACCCTAAAATAAGCTTTAGAATATAATTCAAAGATATCTTTAAAAACTAGAAAAATTTAACTGATTCAATCTAACAAAATCAAAAGCTGATTTTATTTAAGAAAGACTTCTATTTATCATAACTTTTAAAATGAACCATCCTCATTAAAATTTTTGCTACTTATGTAAAACTAATCAAACTATTACGTATTTGATTAATTAAACTAGCTCTAGATTAAATATGAGAAAACTATAAGTATGCATCCTAGAAGTTGAAAGCATTTAATCATGACATTTAAATAGAAAAACACAAGATATTTGTAAAAAAATGACTTTGAAAATAAATTCATTTATTTCTCATGATGAATAATCCAAAAGCTTGCAAATCTTTTTACTACCAAATAAAAAACTTAAAAAGACATCGTGTAGAAAATAATAAAAAAAATAAAAAGGAAGAATAAGAATGAGATGATCAAAATTGTTTAACCCTGCTCTATTTATAGGAAAAGAATTCAACTAAAGCTAGGGATAAAGATAATTATATTAATTTATGAAAATAAAAATAAAAAATTAATCTCTAATCTTTATCTTGATCTCTTGAGATGCTATGTGTAATCTTCTTTTTGAATGTAGCCATAAAGTTAGATTTGTGGGTTGATTTTTTTATTTATCCAATAGATAAATATAATCTTCAAAGATAATTATTTCAGCTTCGAAACTCTTAACCCAAGTAGAACTTTATCTTCCATCTTCTCCTACTGTGATCAAAGTTCTTCAGGATCAGCTAATTAGAATTCAAAACCCATACAAATTCCCTAACTTAGCAAATTTCTACTTCTTTTATATTTTTATCCAATTAAATCCTGTAAAATAAAAAAATAAACGCTTATGATAATCATAAAAGGTAACTAAAAAATATTAAAAAAATAATTTATAAAAAATCAAACACTTATCACATTATAAGGACTATCAACTGAATGAAAGCCCAAGAGAGGTAAGTATTTGTTTTTAAAACATTGAGGTTGAATATTACTATGCCCAAACGACAAGATTTTTAATAGTTTACCTAAAATTGATTGATAATTCATAACATTTTATTAATATTTTATTTTTATTATTTACTTTTAAAAGTTACATGTTTAAAGTACCAATATTCATGAGCTTTTAAAAAATTTTGATGTCCATTTGTTTTTTTATTAAAGTTGAAAAATATAAAATATTTAAGTATTAATTGTTAAATCTAGTGAGACGACACACACGTATTAGGGTCTATAAAAAAAGTAAGTATTATGCATATAAATTTTTTTAGGAGAGTTCCACTTATACTAGTATAAAACTACAGTTTCAAACTCTTTATGTAGTTAATATTTCAATAAACCAACCATTGGATTTAGCGATACAATTATATTCATCGTACATATAAAGTTTCGAATAAATGCAACAGCTCTATCATATTGATCCATGATACTTTTTTTTAATATATATTTAACGATTGAAAGTTTTTAATAATAAAAAAATAGTTAAACAATTTTAATTTACTAAAAACTTTACATTTATGATCTATGTAAATGAAACATGAAAATGACAGTCGGATTAAACAAATATAAATTACATAAAAAGTTATACAAGTGTATAAAACTAATGTAGTTTTGCACTAATATAGGTGGATTCCTTCTCATTATTTTTTGTATTTAAAAAAATAACACATTTATTTTATTTAAATAAAATTTACTTTCATGTGTAAAAATAAAAAAAGAGAATAACGATGTTAATAATTTGAAGAAATTGAAAAATTAAATGCAAAAACTAATTTTAAAAGCCATAGGCCATTTAACTTAATTTTTTTAAAAGATGATATATACTATATAAAACATATTTTTAGGAATACAATTTATCTTTATGAAAAAAGGCTATTTGAGAGAAAAATAAAAACAAATGTTAATTTTTTAATATAAAAAGTTGATTGGAAATATCAATTTTGAAAAAATTGGTAGTTAATCTTGATCAAGTCTTCAAAGAAAATTTTATTTTAGCAAAATTAAGTGTATTAAATATAAAGTCGGTACATGCTACATAGACTTGATAATTTTTGACACAACACCAAAACACAAGACGAATACGGCACGTTTTAATCATGTATGGGTTTTATGTAATTAGGTTTTGTGTCATAAACATGTAAAATACATGTAACACGTGTAAGACACGATTAGTTAATCATGTTGTAAATGTCTAATCATGTCATATCTATCCGTTTATATGATGAAGACATATTTAATTAATCCCGTTGTAAATGCATAATCGTGTCCATCGTATTTGTTAACATATTTAACGTGTCACAAGCGAGTAGACATGTTTAAATTAATAAATTTATATATAAAATACATTAATTTTCAATGTAATTATATAATATATTACCTATAAATATTATTTTACACTTTTAATTAAAAAACTTATTTAATCTATAAAAACTACTTTAAGCATTTAATTAATATTTATTTTACTGTAGTTATTAATAATAATATAATTGTTAAGATAAAGGTTAACTATAACCAACGTAATTTGTTCATTTCAATATATTATGATTATAATTTACAGATAATTACTTAAATGTTATACAATATAGATACAAGAATAATATAGCATCACCTTATAAACTAATTAAAGTATAGGCTCAATCTTATTAATTAATGGTAAAATAAGGTTTGTAATTTAAATCTCATATTAAACTATTAAGATGATTATACATTTGTAGTATGCTACTAACTCATTATTATTAGT
>JBBYHO010000010.1:3951749-3966855 GCA_038382025.1 Adansonia gregorii | reverse complement strand
TTTTCCTTTTATATATACCACCTTAACTAGTACCACTAATTATGTTAGCTTTACGATAATGAATAACTTTAGATTTACGGATGACAATGAATAATGTAAATTTAAATATTTGTAATTATTCAACTTGTTTTTTTTGTAAATTTAATAATATTTAAATTTAGATATTATAATTATTATCCACAATATGAGGATATGAACTCTTAAATATTAATATCTAAATTCACTTTACTTATACAGATAATAGATTCAAATATTTGTGAAATGTAAAAATTTATGTTAATGGAGAGAGTCAAACCTTTGCTTATTAACCATGAAGAAATTTACCAAATGTAACTAATCTTAAATTTTGAAATAATATTCTGCTAAAATTAAATTATATCAATTACAATGAAATTTAACATAAATTTAAAAATATTTTGTAAAATAAAAAATAATAGTCAATTAATTATATTAAATACTTTTAAATTGATTTTATATTTTTATTTAAAAAATTTGACTTACTAAAATGGATTGAATAGACAAATATTTAATGTAAATGCGAATTTAAATAGTAATATTTGAATTTAATATGCAAAATCAACTGATTTGTATTGGATAGTTCTTATATAAATTGGATTTTTATATATTACAAAAACACAAGTATTCAACCCGTTGTCATATAACAAAGCGAGCAGTTCAAACGCAAGGGCAAGTGGATTCCTACTTGGGTTGGATCTATTCTATTATCTACGTTTCCAGAGGAAACATGCGTAACAAGTTTTTATATGTTGTATGTACGGACTGAACGGAATTCCGGGGTGCTAAATCTTGTTTGTTTTAAATACTTTTACAGATCACTATACTAAATATCTATAGTTGATTTTCAAGAGAAAGTTTGAAGAAAAATAAAAAAAACTCATGGGTATTGAAAAAGACCAACCAAGAAGATAGAAATGAAGCTAAGCTGGAGAGACGTTTTAGTCGCTTCTGAGGTGAATGTCATTTTATAGAGCCTTCTTCCAAGTTCAATGGACTGGTTGCTTCCATTATATTTATTCTCGGAACCACTTCTCTTCTCTTCACCGTACCACCCCAGGCAGGGCAGGCTCATGTAACCGCTAGTACCGGTTTAACTTGGCTGTGGTAATCAAACCATCAATTAAAAAAACAACAGAATCTTGAGTCACTTCGCCTTGATATATTCATAATATTATTTTCTTGCAAATATTTAATCAAAGCAGTAAGAGTAAGAGGAGAATGAAGTTTAACAATGTTATGAACTGCGGCTTTGGTTTCACTAAAAGTCTGCACAAAGTATACTTCCAACTGGATTTAATCCCCAGGGAATCCTTTCTTCAACACCGGTTTATTTAAGGATTTGCTACATGCCAACGCCGATCCACAATTGAACATAGAAACATTCACTTGGCTCAAGGGAATCCAGGTCATTAGTTACAAAATTTGCTCAAAAAAAGCGACCATGTCTTCTTTCAGTTTCATTTTTGGAACTTATACAGCCTTCCCTTAACTCTGATTGTCTCTACACGCATGCCATTGCCAGCCCATGAAAAGTTTGAGATTAAAGAATCAAGCACTTGTCCAAAGAAGAAAAAATCCATCCATGAGGTGGTACACTTCCCAGTGGCCGATCCTTCAAAGAAGAAGATCAAGACCGCTCCTTCCTAGAAAGAAGGATGGATGGGGCCCTAAACCTCTCATCAACCCAGACATCAGACCAAAGTCCTATCCCAAGATTCCCCAGAACATGCTCACGTACTAATCGCTCAACCTTTTTTTTCTCCAGCTCAAGCGTCCCTCAGTTTCTGCTTTGCCCACCATCACTACTCTTTCTACCTATTCCAATGGTAAGAAGAGAACTCCAGTCTCACTAGAGAAAGTTATATGTCTCACTCTTTATATAAGCTATATATATATATATATATCCGCAATTAATAGTTAAATAATATTGCATAGCATCATTATTAAAAAAAAATAACAACAAAATTACTCTGTTCAAACCGAAACCCTTCAATTAACATCTCTTTTGCTTTTCATGGTTTCAAAGATAGGAGGATATTTGAAGGCTACAGAAGAAGGAACAATTTCAATTCAAATATTACAGCAGAGTCTTACAAATATAAAGGCATCCTATCATGTAAATTATCAATCATACGATTAATCACAATGAAAATCTCAGCTTAAGACACAACCATGCTATCAATCTATCATCATCGATTCCCTTTTTTGCTCACTAAGCCAGTACAATTGTACAACAAATATATAGAAAGCTCCAAACCATATACGAGCAGAACCAGAGACCCAAGAATGGGAAAATTTAGAAGCAAAATCTCTCTCTATATATATATAGACACACACACACACACACACACACTTGAAAGCGGACTTGGTTGTATATTGATGAATTACAGACCAAGTTGAAAACTTCAAACATGTCATGAACCTAAAAAATTCAACAAGCCAAAATGAATATGGGTTCATGAATTGCAACAAAGAGTTGTTTAAAAGAAAATTGCTTACCAGAAAGAAGAAATGAAATCAAGCTAAGGACTGGAGGAGGAGGCTGAGGACTGGCTTTTATCCAGTTCCGCACTCAACATGTGATGTAGAAGAATTTCAACTCTCTGACTGCGAGTCTTTGTGCTGCATCAGACCAGGATAAAAGAAAATAAAAAAAATGGAAAGGATGGTTAAACAACAAAACACTGGAATGTAACTGAGTGATAACTTGTAGAAATATGAAGAAAGCAAATACGAACCCAGCAAGTCTTCTTCGACCTTTTCCTGATCCAGCATCCTGGGAATGTGAAAAGTAACAATCAGATTTCTATCCTTTAGATGGATATATGACGACTAATTTGTAGGATACCGGCCATGGTAATGGGAATGACAATAGGCCCGTGGGCATACATTGTTACTTAGAAGTGAGATTCGCTCTTCTAAATAGATCAACTTGTCCCAATAAACCATTTTTAAGCAGACACTCATATTAAACTCAAACCTTATGATGCTGAAGAAGACTCACGAATAACAAAATGCAAGAAAGATAATCATGCAGTAGTAAATACTGACAGCCCGCACACAAATGTTCAAAATTTTTTTAAATCGGCAAAGAAAATTTTTAATACACAGAGTTACAACTGGAGTAACAAACTCAACAGCCAGATACTGCCCCAAACTTATTTTCCCCCCCTTTTTTAATATACGAACCTGGTCTCCAGTGAGGCCATAGGTCAACAGCTATTATTAACAAGAGAACTTCTACAAAAACCCAGAGAATAAGTGGACAATTCCAACCGAGAACTTACCAGGAAGACTCCAACTTTTGTAATAAATTTGTAGAATTATAGAATTAACGATGAGTTTGTAAAATGTACCAACCTTGTCCTCTTCTTCATAATTCCCTGATGCTTCAAGATCCATTTCAGCGAAGAATGCCTCCAAGACAAAAGCTACAACCTGGATTTAAATTGGAAAGAAGCTAAGGTTCTTTCTTTTATGAATGTCTTGAAAGTAACTCAGAAACATGAATCGTAGAGGCATTATTCAGAAAATTGGGGAAAAAAGCATAGAAGTAAATCTAGCTAAAATCTCAACTGAAAGATGTTATATTTGTTTATGATGAATGCTCATCAAGCAACTGGACACATTACGTTCTGGGTTGCATGCCAAAACTTAGTATAATATCCATTATTAGGGGGGGGGGGGGAGCAAGACTGTGATGATTAACGAACAGACTCTTACATTTCTTAACTTATATTTCCCTCTTTGGGTAATAAATAAATTAATTTAAATTGGAACTAGGTGTAAGGGTGTTTTGTTTAACTTGTGGAACTCAGAAAAACACAGGGCCATTCAACTTGCTCTTTCTACTCCCATCTTCACCCTCTTTCTTTCCTATTACCCTTTTGATGTGGAAGAATCTTTAAGACTGCCAAGTCACGAAATGCAAGAATAAACGATTAAACTGCAAATATATACTCTATGTGAGTGAGAACTGAGAAGCATCCAATTACTTTATTATATATCAATGCAAACAAGTAGACATGATATAAACATAAATATAAAGAAACATTCTGGAAGACAGCATAACGACTAATGCTAATTCGGAAGGCATTCACAATTCACATATATGGAAGTAAGTGTTTCCGCAATGTATTAAAGGGAACGTGAAGACTAAATATTCTGAGACTTACCAAATTCAAAAGTAACAAAACAGTAATTAGGTAGAAGCTGATGAAATACAAAAGGGTCCAAGAAGTTTCAGTTAATTCTTTGTAGCTCTGTAAATTTAGAAGGAAAAAAAATCAATGCCTCCAAGAATAGGTAAATCATTAGAGCAGAGGAAGAGGAAAGAAAAGAACTTAGAAGAGCAAGCAAAATTCTATAGATAGAACTTGCACAAAAGAATGCTAAACATGACCAAGCTAAAGTTTGTTTTCACTTTTAACCAGAAAATATTTGTCCTTAATGTTATCCTTGGATGTAAAAACTGGAAATATACTACATAGGATTTAAAGAACACTTGCTGAGGAAAGAGTATTCATGTCAGATGCAACAATCCAATCCCCAAAAAGTCTAGACATTAATCTCTCATAGTCTCCATCTCTGGCAAAAAAAAAAAAAAAAGCAACAGATGATTTGCAATTTTGCTCAGGTATTATTTACTCAATATGAGTGAAGAGTATTTATTATATGATTCTCTACATAGTTATTTCCATTTGTTAGAATTAGACTTTCTTTTGCAAGTGTAAAACTGCATATAGAATTTTAGGTTTAAGAATGAGTGCAAATTTTTTCTGTCAAAAAAAAAGAAAAAAAATCTATGTGATTTAGCTTTGCATGTATCTATTTTTAAAGGCCTGTCCACATTGGCATGTAATATGCATATTGAATCTGTGCCTCATTTTCTGTCAACGAGAACCCAACTTATCAATCAAACAATATCCTGAATTAGGAAAAAGAGTACACCTGTTTTCAAATTTATATTAGGTACTTAGATGTTCCATAGAGATGATATGGGTTAAGTCATAGAAACAGCAATATTGCACGAAGATAAAATTGCTAGTATTTGAATAGGTTCCAATAACTTTTAACAACCCAGTGCTAGCTCTAGTTTAGAAATTATGCTCTTATGCAGCAAATGAGTTAGAATAGAGGCCACAAGCAGCAGCAAGAAATATATCCAAAAGTGAACGAGGGTGATCCTATCCTAATCTACCATTGGAACATATGTCAAGATGATACATAACAAGGATGTTCCTCCAAATGTCCTACGCAGCAGAAGTGTGTTGAAAAAACAACAAAATCTAGACACAAAAGCAATACCTGCATCCACACTTGCCAGTTTCCCATCACTAGCAAGTTAAAAAGTGTGACCATTCCATTTGGAAAATCATTAAAATTGAAAAGCAAATAGCTGATTTTGTCAAGGAGAGTCAAAGAATGTAAATACAGTTTAAAACATGCAATTGCAGTTAAATAACTTATTATACCTCTGAAACCAAATGCAAAATTTTCAAATCTTGATGATTTTATTTGAGAATGTTAACATTAAAAGACCAAGTGTGAATTTGAATAAAATTACTAAAGGCATATAGAAGGGTTTAGAAAAAAGGATACTCATCATCAGTGAGATCTGTCCCGTCTAGATTAGGATTCCCAGCATTAACTATTCCACCAAAGATCTAGGAAAAATGGTGATAATTTCCATTAGTAACAAAAGCAGAACATTTATTAGACTGAAGAGTAATCCACTATGTAATCTAGAGTTCTAGGCAATTGAGACTGTTTTTCTATAGGATTAAAAATTCATTACCACTCCAAATTGTTTGATAAATTGAAGCAACTTTAATAGAACGTTGAACTTGAAAACCCAAGTAGGTAACCAGATGAAGATGGAATTAAAATATCCATAGTACCTGTACACCAAGTGAGCAATAGATGCATAGGACACAAAATATAGTCCCAAGATACGGCATTAAACTTGGTATTAGGGTTAAGAATGTGGCAACAAAGGCTCGGTAACTTCGAACATGCATCAGGATCCTTATCAATCTTAGAATTCTGGCAAGAAGAAGGTAGCGAATCCTGTTGACAAGAATGGGATATGTAGAAGCAAGTCTCAAAACTAACAATATAACTAGAATTCATTTATAATATAAGTAGAGAACACATGTTTAAAGGTTAATGGTGAGTGATGATAGAAATATTTAAAAAACGATGCATATAATGCACAAAATTTTGAAAAATTTAAATTGTCCTTACCATTCTCCATTTGAAAAAAAATAAAGTCCATCAGGAGATGCGAAAGTTATAGTTTCTCCTATAACTGCAAGCAGAAATTTTTGTTTTCAGCAATAAAATGAAATTCAGCAACCTATTAACAAATGAAGCGTTTTCTTTTATGTGTAAAAGAGACAATACTAATCCAACACAGAAATAAAAGTATGTGTTTCAAGTTGAATGGACAAATATTTCAAATGTAAACATGCAGAAGTTTCACATGCCATTTGCTTTATCTCTAAGTGCAAAAATAAATTTGAGTCCATCAGGAAATGCAAAAGCTATGGTTTTGTCTATAATTGCCAAAAATTTGTTTTCCAGTAGTGAATGAAATCCAGCAGCCTATTAACAAATGAAGCTTTTTCTTTTAGACGTAAAAGAGACAATATTTACCCACAGCAGAAACAAAAGTTTATGTTCCAAGTTGAATTGACAAATATTGCAAATGTAAACACGTAGAAGTTCCACAAGCCATTTGCTCTTATCCCTAAATGCAAAAATAAGTTTGCACTGCCAATACATTATTTACAGCAACATTGAAAGAAAGTTTTTAAAATAAAAGCCAAATTGTTGCGCATTATTGCCCGATTGCATCTTGACAGCATCGTCATTTCCCAACTCGTAATCTACTTGTTTGTAAATTTATACAGGAGTTCAATTCAGTGGAGAAACACATAATAAGCAGGATATTCTTCATGTTTTAATCATAATGAAAACCACTTCATGTTAACAGCAGGGTTATCCCCCAACTTTTAATCTACTTGTTTGTAAATTTATACAGGAGTTCAATTCACTGGAGAAACACATAATGAGCAGGATATTCTTCATGTTTTAATCATAATGAAAATCAATTCATATTCCAATTTTTACAGGTTACACAAAAATTTTTAACAGTCAATACTTAAAAATTGGAATAACATCAATACAAGTCGTTTTCCAATCTCACCCTCCCCTATAACCATATTGTCGGTCACCAAGGAAACTCTAGAATAGTAATTAATTAAAAGGATTTAATTTATGCAGTCTGTTTAATTTCTAATAGTATTAGAAGTTGAAAAACTCCGACAATTGGTTGAACCAGTAATTACATTAAGGTGATCATTCAAAATTAGAACATGAGAGGCAAAATAATTACTAAAATTTCCTTTGTAAAAGCTCATTGAGCTGTTTGATTATTATAGAATTTCAAAAAATATGAAAACAAAATTGGTTGCTTTTACTTTAGTAGATCTAAGGTAACGTACCAAAGATTTAACTTGATTCATTACCTATTATCCATGTGACAAGAAAATCAAAGCGATTCTGCCCATCCCTCCAATAATTTTCAAATCCAAATGAATATACTTTCAGTGCCATTTCCAGAACATATATCCAGCCTGTCAAATGGTAAGCAGCCATGAGCCACCATGAGAAAGTAAAAGTAACATGTTATACCATGTTGCATACAACAAAAATAACAAGCATTAAATGAATAATACAAATTTAAGAAGTTAAAATTAAGTAAAATCAGGGATTTAATTAACAAGCTTAAAATTCTTGTACCTGCATTAGCAAGTACTTACCAAAGACAAACTCAACCTCCTGCCACAGCTTCTGAGCAGAGTTGTTTTCAATGTCAAGCTGCAGGCCAATTTATATCACATAAATTAGTCCAAGACTGCAACTCAGAATCTAATTTTTGATTCTATCCCAGAAATCAAATAATCAAAAAAAAAAATATGGAAAAAAGTCAACTCCACTGAGCAATCCATCCAACAATGAAAAGGAAATTGTAAAACCAGATAAGAAAGGCTTTCTGTTAATTTATTAGCTAATAATGGGCCAGTCCTCCGGAGACCCGGCCCTTATATAACCACACTGCCGCTGGAACCTTGAACAACTATTTCTTTAGGGTAAAAAAGGAGAAAGGATCAGCCAAAATGATGCAGCTAATGGTACTCTTTGATGCACAAGCATTTTCCTCCCTTGTTTCTTAGAGTGTCAGCAGTGCCGCTTCCTTACCCCTTCCATAGGCATCAGACCATCAGAGCATTGAATAAGCTTCAAAAGCCTCTGATTTAATTTTAAGCTGCCTTATTTATTTACTTTTAGTCCCACATCAGATTTAGGCGGCAACCATGAGTCCATGTCAGAAAGAACAAGAAACAGTGTTAAAGTTGGGAATCACATGGCCGGACTCTAGATGGTAGTAATAAAGCAATGGATGGAGGGCTTTTGTGATTATTCATATTTCATTTAGTTACGGAGCCACTGAATTTGATGCATTAACATCATTCTTGAAATTGAATTAACATCTTTTTCTTCAGTCAACAAACTAGAATATAGATATCAGGGAAATTACATGTAATTTAGACGCATATCTAGTAAACCAAGCAGTTGCCTATTGCTTTAAGCGCATGGCATGCCTCTTTGAGAAATGGAATAATTAATGAACAAGATTTAATCATATAGCAGGGAAAGAAAAACTTTAAGCAGCTTTTGAGGAGGTGCTTATTGAGATGCTATTTCAGTTTATAACCCTATCTTATTAGGTGCTTCAAAACAATTCATCCGAGCCCTTAACTGTGGACAAGAGAAAAGGCTAGAAGCCAATAACCACACACCAGAGGCACAGTTCTACAGTTTCCAAACTCCTAAATTTTAGACAAATATTTTTACTCCAATGTGCAAGTACTTGGAAGAAAATGCAGTCCACAACTGACGGCATCAGCATAAGATAAAATTTAAATCATAAAACTAGCTGCATCAGGCAAGGACCTTTTAAAAGAACCTTAGTTATTAAGCAAATTAAATATTATATATTCATCTAAATGAAATGCGTTAAGAGCCATACCGTTGTCTCAATAATAACTGCAAACAGATTCAGTATGAGAATGAAGGATATTAGGTATCCAAACTTGGGGCTCCGAACAAAGGCTTTCAATTTTTCAGATAAAGGTGAACGGTAGATTTGAAATCTTTCAAACAAAGATGGCTGCAAACCATAAATAGATTCTGCCGTCATAAATATCTCATCAGTTATAATGGAAACATTTTGAAAAGGTTAATAGCACATTGGACTTACAGAATCCTCCTTTTGAAATCTTAGACCAATGGCATTACAAAGATCAGTAAATTCATCCAAGTTGATCTACAGGTGGAAAAATCCAGCAATAATTACATTAAATGCAGAATAAGGAATAATGATACTGTACAAACAGGCAACGTGATGAGCAGAGGAATTTAAAACAGAGCTTGCACGGTAAAGATACTGAAAAGAACAAATAAATACTTCAAACATTAACATAGCATTATAGTCTCGATTGTTCAATGATCCGAAGAGATATATTGAAAGTACCTCCAAAGTTTCCCACACAATCAGTTCCATCCATCTAAAAGAAAACAGAGCCATTGAGTAAAGCACAGGACTTTGAAATAAGCAAAAGTTTAAGATTCAGCTGGTCCTTCAAAATCCTTCAATGCGCAACTAACTTGCATTTTCCTTGGCTTCAAGAAGCTGCTTTAGTTTAATAACCCAGTTTGGAGCTAAATTCTTGCCAATATTTGAAAAGGCAAGGCCTGTAGAAGTATTGAGATGTTTACGAGTGGACCCAGGTTTAGCAAGGAGGGGTTGGTCCAAAGGACCTTGCTTTCCCTAGATTCCCCATTAGCCAAGGAAAAAACATATCTCAAGCTCTTTCCCTTCCAAATGAACCACCCTCACTGAACATAAACAGCAGTACCCATGTTCAAATCCTAAGATATTTTTCTTTTTCATCTGTGCAGAAGGCTTCACAGGCATTTATTGAACCCAGTCAGTGAAAGAATTGTGTTTTCACCCTCGCCCCCCCCCCCCAGCATCTAGCTTATTATGCTGTTAAAAGTGTCTCACAAACTCTGGGAACATAATTGCAGAATATCCCAACACTGGTCATTGTCAAGTCTCTCAGCTCATAGACTCAGGCAATTCGACATGCAACCTGATAGCATTCCTGCTCTGAGTTGACAACTGAAGTTGGCTAGAAGCCAACAAAAAAAGCACAGCACCGAACAAAGAAAGAATCTTAGCTCAAGCATCTACTTCCTTCCCATTCTTTCTGCCTATTTTGTCCGACTTACGCAAAGCTCTTTTTAGACTATTTTAAGGAAAAACTATTCATTCCTTGTTAATAAGTAGAAATTTATAAATGGTTGTTGCCAGAAAATACATTTAGGATTAGGATAGGATTTGTAACTTATGAGGATCCTTTGAATTTTAAATTAAGGATTAGATTTCTTTAAGCTAAGGAATTTGTTATAGTTAGTTTCCTTACTTATCTAGCATTAGGTTTTAAATTTCATCCTAACCCTTAGTTAACCATATCCATTCCCTCTATAAATACCCAATAATGGGTTGACATTCAATTACAGAATCAGAGTATTTTTCTCTATTCACTGCCAATTTCTAACATGGTATCAAATATTTAGGTTATTTTTTCAAAGATCGTTGTGGCCTTCATAGCCATTTTGTGTCCCTACTCCCCATTCTTGTTCTGGCATTCATTGCCGTAACCCTTCTTTTTTTTTTTTTTTGGCCTTAATTGCCGAATATGACAGACTCAAAAACTGTGTCTGATGAAACTCCAATGTATTATGCATCTGCGAACTGCAGAACATTCAAATAGCCTTAAAGTGGTCCCAGTTTTTTCAAACCTACTTGAAGGGTAACGGGAAGCTTAAACACCTAGTAGGTACTAGTCCAAACAAAGAAGATCCTAAGTTTGATGCATGGAATGAAGCAGACTCCATGATTATGTCATGGTTGTGAAACTCAATGAACCCGAAATTAGTAACACTTTTATGTTTCTATCGACAGCAAAAGAAGTATAGGATGCTGTTAGGCAGACCTATTCTAAAGCACAAGATGCAGCCCAAGTCTATGAAATCAAGGTCAAGGCTGGTGCAATGAAGCAGGAAACAAGTCTGTCACCGAATATGCCAACTCTCTTTAGAATCTGTGGCAGGAGCTAGATCATTATCGACGTATACAAGCCAGCTGTTCAGAGGATGCTGCAATCCTAAAGAGTTTTGTTTAAAAAGACAGGGTGTATGACTTCCTAGCAAGTCTCAATGTAGAAATTGACCAAGTCAGGGTTCAAATTCTTGGCAAAGAAGTACATTCCTTGAATGAGACCATATCCATGATTCGGGCAGAGGAAAGTATCAAGGAGTGATGTTAGAAAGTCAGACACAAGATGGATTAGCAATAATAGTGAAAGCAGAGTCACTACCGATTCAGAATATGGAGAAAGTGGATCCAATGAGAAACCTAAGGAATCCAGGGAAGGATGGAAAAGATACTTTCTGGTGCTCCTTTTGTAAAAAAAAAAAAAATCAGGGCACACTAGAGAAAACTGTTAGAAATTGAATGGAAAACCTAACACAGAAAGTTCAGAGTGAGGTTATAAAGGAGGACTGAGGAAAAGTCAAGGTAAAGCTCACCTTTATACAGCGTAATCCGATACAGACACTAATCCAGAACAGGTAGAATTTTAAAAAAAGGAAATTGAGACTCTTAGAAATCTGTTAGGGACTTTAGGAAAATCCAAAGTAAGTGGGGCAAGCTCTCTAGCACTATCAGGTAAATACGTTCCTTCTAGTTTATGTGTTTCAAATAGAATTTCTGACTCTTGGATCATTGATTCAGGAGCCACAGATCACATGATTTACTCATCCTCATTGTTTAACTCACATTACCCTTGGCATAGCAACCGAAAATCCTTGTTATTGATGGCTCACTCACAACAGTAGTTGGTATAGCAGACACACACATTACTCCTCACCTAGTCCTAAAAAGTGTTCTTCATGTTCATAAACTCTCTACAAACCTATTGTCTATCCAGAAAATTACTTCGGAAATGAAATGTTATGAGGTTTTCTATTCTACCTACTGTGTATCTCAAGATCAGGTTTCAGGGAAGAAGATCAGACTTGCTAAGGAAAAGGATGGACTTTACTACTTCAAATGCGTTAGTAAATCAAAGAGTATCAAAGATAGGTCATCATTATCTTTTCTTTCATCAACTAATACCAACCTTATTTGGCTATATTATCGTCAATTTGGGCACCCTTCATTTAGAACTCTACAAGTTATGTTCCTTCTTTGTTTAAAGGATTAGAAACAAAGACTTTCATTGTGATGTGCGTGAGTTTCCTAAACATAAAAGAGTACCCTTTTTTAACAATAAAAAAGGTTCTGTTCCTTTCCATTTAGTCCATTCTGATATTTGGGGACCTTTTACTATTTTGCTAATGTGACAAGTTCAAGGTGGTTTGTATCCTTTATTGATGATTGCACTAGGGTAACCAGGATATTTTTACTTAAGCATAAGTCAGAAGTGAGGACTATTTTCCCTAGCTTTCATAACATGATTCAAAACCAAGTTGGTGTCAAAATTAAAAGATTAAGGTCAAACAATTCTAGGGATTAGTTTAACCAAGTTTTGTCCTTTTATTTTCAGCTAGAGGGCATAATTCATGAGTCATCATGTGTCAATACTCCACAATAGAATGGAGTTGCTGAAAGAAAAAATGGTCACCTTTTAGCTGTTACAAGAGCTTTACTGTTCCAACAAAATGTTCCTAAGTCCTATCTGGGAGAAGCTATTTTAACAGCCACCCATATTATTAATTGATTGCCCTCTAAATCCCTTGAACTTAGGACACCTATAGAGGTTCTATCTTCTTTTATGCTAACCTACAGACCTCAAATAATCTTACTCCTAGGGTACTTGGGTGTATTTAATTTGTTCATGTCCACAGCAACCATAGAGGAAAACTAGATTCTAGAGCTATTAAGTGTGTCTTTGTAGTTTATTCTTCCATACAAAAGGGATACAAATGTTATCATCTACCAACAAGAAGATTCTTTCTCACAGTTGATGTAACCTTTGAGGAAAGAAAGCCACATTTTACTCAACCTTATCTTCAAGGGAGAGTTCACACACAGAAGATAAAGAAAAAGACAACTTCCTTTTCCTTGAATCACAAGTACTGCTTATAGTACCCAAACCAGCACCTACAGCACCCCAAACAGCACCTCCCACAGAACCAGGACCTCAAACAGAACCAAAAACAGCACCTATTTATGATACTTGGAGATTTGGACAGGTTTGTGCAAGGAGTAGAGATTCAATTCCAGATCCAACAGAAGTTCAAATCTCTCCTCCTAATCCTGAGAATGAGGCAACAAGTTTTGAACCTAAACCTGATTTTGAAAATGCTGATCTATATTTGCCTATTGCACTTAGGAAAAAAAAACAAGAGAATGTGCTGAGCATCCTTTATACCCATTGTCCCACTTTTTGTCCTTGGACAAATTTTCACCATCTCATAAAACATTTCTTGTAAGCCTAAATACTATTGCAGTTCCTGAAAATCTATCTGAAGCACTGTACCAAGAGGAAGAGAGAGAAGCCATGAGAGAAGAAATGGAGGCTTTAAAGAGAGAACTTAGGAAATCTCTAGAGTTACCAGAAGGAAAAAAACCAGTGGGCTGTAAGTGGGCTTTTTCCTTGAAATACATGGCAGATGGAGGACTTGAGAGGTATAAACCAATGCTTGCTGCTAAGGGGTCCAAACAAACATTTGGGGTGGATTACCAAGAAACATTTGCTCCCAGTAACTAAGATGAATACAATAAGGGTTTTGCTACCTTTAGTTGCTAATTTGGGTGGGATTCAACGGTTCAATGTGAAGAATGCATTTCTCCATGGAGAGCTAGAAGAAGAGATATACATGAAGATTCCACCTAGCTTTAGGAATAATTTGGGAAAGAACAAAATATGTAGACTAAGGAAGGCAGTGTGTGGGCTTAAACAGTCACCTAGAGCATGGTTTGGGAGATTCACAAAGGTAATGATAGCTACTGGTTTTAAACAAAGTCAAGGGGACCATACCTTTTTTGTTAAGCATTCCAATACAGTGGGCATTACCTTTCTTTTGGTGTATGTCAATGATATCTTAGTAACAGGAGATGATAAATAAGAAATGGAGTTCTTGAAGCAGTGTTTAACGAAAGAGTTCGTGATCAAACAGCTAGGAAGGTTGAAATATTTCCTACGGATTGAAATAGCACATTCTAAGAAAGGCATCTTCATTTCAAAGTAGAGATATGTCACTGAATTATTAAAGAAGACAGGGAAGCTAGCATGAAAATCTGCCTATACAACTATTGACCAGAATTATAGACTCAGGGACACACCCAAGGATCCTACTGTAGATAGAGAAATGTATCAGAGTGTAGTCGGTAAATTGATTTATCTTTTACATACAAGGCCAGACATAGTTTATGCAGTGAGTGTCAATCAATTAATGCATAAACCAAAAGAGGTACATCTAAAAGCAGTCTAGAAAATCTTGCACTATGTGAAAGACCCTGGAAAAGGCATATTATTTTGAATGAATATAGAATGATGCTAGAGGCCTATAGGGTACTGTTCATTCCTTGGAGGTAATCTAGTCACATGGAGGAGTGAGAAATAGAATGTGGTAGCTAGATCAAGTGTAGAGGCAGAATTTAGGGCAATGGCATAAGGTGTTTGTGAATTACTATGGTAGAAGATGATTCTAGATTACCTGATGATCCAGGAAGGAAGGACCTATGAGGCTTTAGTGTGATAACCAATCCGCGATAAACATAGCACACAATCTGGTACAGCATGATAGAACTAAACATATAGAGGTAGATAGACACTTTATAAAAGAAAAACTGGACAATGGAGTAATTTGTGTTGGAACATTTTCAAAATAATGAAAGGTTATGTCTTTAAAGTAATGTCTCTTAATTATTTAAGAGTAATGTCTC
>JBBYHO010000010.1:3925496-3951649 GCA_038382025.1 Adansonia gregorii | reverse complement strand
AGAAAGTGGCATTGTTACACACCTTGAAGCCTTCATCAATTTCTCGTATTTTTCGGTTCCCCACGTACTAACAATTTGTACTCCCTATGTAACTGCCAATAACCAATTGGCAAACATTTTCACAAAGGGGTTAAATGGTGCACAATTCCAGGATCGTGTGTTCAAGCTAGGAATCGAAACACCTATTCTCCAGCTTGAGGGTGAGTGTTAGAAAATGCAATTAGGATTAGGATAAGATTTGTAACTTATGGGACTCCTTTAAATTTTAAATTAAGGATTAGATTTCTTTAAGCTAAGGGATTTGTTGAAACTAGTTTCCTTGCTTATCTAGGATTAGTTTTTAAATTTCATCCTAACCCTTAGTTAACTACATCCATTCCCTGTATAAATACCCAAGAATGGGTTGACATTCAATAACAGAATCAGAGTATTTTTCTCTATTTACTGCCAATTTCTAACAGCTATAGACAAATTTCCCGGTTTTTCCAGAAAGTTATTCTGCCGAAATGGAAAATGAAAACTTCTTTTTTTTTTCAATAAAAGAAACACTATAACCAGCCATTCTAATTGCTCAAATTAGAAACCATCACAAACAAGTTTTTGCCCTCTTTTCTCATTAGAGATTAGAAAATCTGTTATGTTGGTAGATGATCTTAGTAAGTATAATCTCTTCTTATGTAACTTTGAAATTAACTTCAAAGTTACTGACTGACACACCAAAAGGAAAAAGGATGACCATTGGAATTTAAATCAAACTAAAATGGTGAAGTAGCAAGTATACCTTGAAGTCATGACTATCATCCAGCTCATCAAATATTAACTCAAATTCTTCCCTTGATATTTTTGGCAAAGACCTAAATATGAGAAATTGAGAGCAGACTTTAGCACGCACAATATATATTTATATATTAAAAAAAAAAAAAAAAAAACTAGGTTGCAGAGTCAATAAAATCAGGAACCTTGATACATGAAGCTACTTATGACCAACTCAAGAAATAAGAACTACGTCCTCAAGAGTCAACTACATCCATATAATTTTTCTTTCACTGGTTGCATCAAAGATTTATCAATTATAAGACAAAATATGCAAAGAGAGAACTAGCTAATCTTCAATTTCATTTGGTTCAGAAGCTTTGATCCACTGTAAGTCATTTAGCAATGTTCGAAACAGCAACAAGATAACAAGACAGACAACTTTATAATAACGCTTAAAAAAGATCCCTTATTTGAGACAGTTACTACTTCCTGTGTCCTTTTTCATTTTTTTTGGAACATAATTCATTTCCTTGCAACCCCAAAAGTCAAAATCTTAAAAGACTTAAACCCAACCAAACCTGCCTAACTCCCACCCCTCAATATCCCATTGGAAAGAAGAGAAAAAAGTATCGTTGCAAGAGATAAGAAGGCATTTTGCTTCTTGAAAAACGTAAAATATGGTGAGGCAATCAGTACCTGTACTTATTCAGTTCTTCAAACAGACGAATGCATTGCTCCTTGTTGAGGAACCCAACGTTCTGCACATAGAAAAGGAAACCTAATATAACATTCAGAAAACTTAAACCAAAGTAAAATCGCCACATGCTAGGCCTTTACCTGCAATGTGGGGTTGGCTATCGACAAAGTAGCAATAAATTTTACAAAAATCATGATGACAGCCAAACAAATTAAATGGAAGGTGACTAAGACTGCATAAAAGGAATAATAATAATCCATTCATAAGCTAATATTTACAACAGGACAAATCACTCAAATAGAAAAATGAAATTGTATTGTGAAGTAGTAATGCAATTTGTCCAACATTTTTGTCCCTAATTTTTACCCACCTAATGTGGCAAAATCTATTGGATAAATCCAAGGGAAAAATCTTCCAATTCATTGGTAAGTCAACCTATTCATTTATACTTGAAGCAATAGATTATTAATATATCAAGTCGAACAAATAATTGGGACAAAAGTGTTTTCCATCGTAAATTCTCTCTATGGATATAAACATGAAACAAATAAGCAACACAAGAACATAAAACTCTATCTATGTCAGCTTTACATAATAATTCAAACATCTGAAACCATGATAGATTCTGCTAAAAGAAACACGACGGATTGATGGCAGTAATCTATTTTGTATCTATGAGATGCTCAGTCGCTAGAACAGTCCCCATCCTATCCTTCCTTGTTTTACTTTATCCAGCTGTTCTCTTTCTACTGAGATGCTTAGACAATATCATATGACTCTTCATTCATCTTATCTTTCTGCTGCTACTCTCCTCCTTACTACTTACAACTTAGGCATCGGCATACAGTCATATATTACTTTTAAAAAATATATACACAACAAATCCTACATACTTGACTGCAAAACTCTCCGCATGCAAATCACAATGTGAGCAATGACTACCACAGAGATGAAGTTTTGCATGACTTATACAAACAAAGATTTCCACCAACCACATACTGTATACAAAGACAGCAGCGTTCACACATAGCAAGTTAGAATGTAAAAGGATACTTGACCAGTAAGTGGATAATGTACTTACAAAATCATCAATGAGATCAAAGGCTTTACACAACATATTTCTCCTCATTCTATCCATCTCAGAGACTTGTTTTGCAAGCTACAAGAAAAGGAGATTTAAGCAAATACATTTAATCTCTTTTTTCTTCTCTAAAGTAGTAGTTATGTCTAGCAAGATCAAATTATAACTGATCATACATCAGCAGAAAAAAAAAAAATGAATACTGCAGATTAAATTGGCATCTTTCTCCAGTCTTCACAGTTATCAAAGCAGAAGTAAAGAGAATTTGCAACAAACCTCACTTTTGAAGCTATCATAAACAACAGCTAGAATCAAGTTTGTGACAAAGTAAATCCCAATCAGGACATAGAGAACAAAAAAAAGGCAGTACCAACGTGAAGCCCTGTACCCAAAAGATTGAAAGATATCAAAAATCAAAGGAATTATCAAAAAGAAATCAAGCTATAATATGTTCCAAGCATAGAACAGAAGATAAAACATCCGGACTCCTTAAGAGATGCTGATTAAGCTATTACAATTCAGAAAATATGTAAATAAATCTAAAAAGTTACACCAAATGAGTTTTAACCACAAGCGAAAGAAAAATGATAGGACACTGCATAAAAAGATCATTACAGAAGAAACACACAAGCAAGCAACATTTATACACAATAAAACAAAAGAGTGAAAAAACAAGCTGGCACTTAAAAAGGAGATAGAGAGTAAGTTTATGGCACTTAAAAAACAGATAGAGAGTAAGTTTATGAAATGTTTTTTTATGTAAATTTTTGTTTCTATAGGGAAAAAAACACCATCCAACTTTTTTTTTTTTTCATTTTTACATTAAAGAAAATACCTCCAACCAAATACATCTTAATAGTACAGTAAGTTTACAACCACTGAACCAAATCACGATTTAACTGCAAACTTACTTGTAGGCAGGTATCCATACATCTGGGTTGTTGGATGTGGTGAATAAAACAAACATCTGATACAAGGTGGTACCATATGAGGTAAATACCAATTTACCCTCTTGTGTATCTTCAAACATAACATACGCTACCCAACTGGCAAAAAGAAGAAATAACAGCCAGAGAGCCTGCAATGGAAGCAGATGAGACAGCAATTAAGTGTCTGCTGGGAAAAACATAAGCAGTATACATTTATGATCAATAGATTGAACCAGATCAGAAAGAAAATACATATTGTTTAAAATTAAACTACAGCAGGCATGTATACTGGTATGGTTCTAAGAGAGTATACAAACCAAGACATTCAAGTACGTTCCAATCATTCCAGCCAAAATGAGGATGCTAGTTCGTAGTTCCCTAAGCCAAAACAAAGTGGGAAAAAACATTAAATGAACAAAAAGCTGAAATCTTGGAGAGCAAAACGTGCAACTTCGTTCAAACATGGATATTCAAAATGGTCGGCAACATATGTAAACTTTACAATGAAAATGTAATTAGCAATCAAGATTTATAGACTAATGTTTAATAGGTCACACTATTTGCCAAAAGCAATGACTGAAAAATTGAAGACTTCAGTTCAACTACGGGCATAGCAATCTATAAATGACCAATTTATGCCACCTCAAAGCAGACCATATTTGCCTAAGCTCAACTTATCCAAAAATTATCAAACCTTTTTCTTTTTCTTTTTTTTTTTCCTGATTTGCATTCCGTAGGAGAAAATGTAGTAGAGATGCAAGAGGGAAAAAGAATATATTTTTCTCCCCACCACTTTAATTTAACCTTATACACCATAATCTGGAAATGAAAGATTTCAAAATTCTTATCTTTCATGTGTCCTGTTGAGAAATATACTAGGGAGAAACATCTATGCACATGATGCACAGAACCAAACGATTTCAAGCAAAGACTGCCATCTTCCAAAGAGGAAACATTTTTTCTTTTCCTTTGTTCCTGAAAAAGGATTAACAATGAGATAGGGCCCATCCATGACCTCCCAAACCAATGAAAACACCATGCCCTATCTCGTGGCAGCACCAAGCAGCTAGTGATGTATAAAATCATTCTTACTCCAGATTAGATGTTGACATTAAGATTGATACAACTAGGTTCTCTTTTTTATCTGCTGCTAACCTCAGCAGCACAGAAACACCATAGAAAATTCATCATTTAAATTATCCTCACATTCTTGTAGATCCATATGATACTCTGATCAGATCAAATAGTGAAGATAATAATGAAAAAAATATGTTGGGAAAGAGCAAATGTTGTTCCAAGTTATGTTTTTTTAGCAGACTTAGTTCAATTTTGGACATGCACATGAACAAAAGCATGCCTGTAAGACATATACAATACATGCATATATGCATATACACAAAAAAAATTATAGAAACAGAAAGTATGGATTTTGTCACTCACTACCTAATGCTTAGGACGAAAATAATAACTCTGACATAAGGTGCAACCCTCAACGGAAGAGAACTAATGGCCACTGGAGACAAATAGAGACCATAAACCAGTAAATCTGCAACCAAAATTAAGAAGCATATGACCTGGAAGTTGAACCAAAACATGCACTGTTAGGCTACATCATAAATATGGTAGAAGAGCAAAGCAGCATAAATATGTAGCTAATATCAGTGGGAAATCAAGATAGTAAATTCTATTCATAGAATTCCAGAAACAAAAGATGCAACTTTAATCCTTTTGGAAGACAATAATAATAATAATAAATAATAATCAGAATCAGAATCAAATACACCATGCATAAGCCAATATTAACTCATAAGCAATGTCAATGACTAACATCATCTATAAGAAACAGTTACTTGAAATTATTTAGTTTATGGAGGTAAGAAGAATAGAAGACCACAAAGTCAATCTTCTATTGAAATAATAACAATTCAAGTCCATTGTTTAGCTTCGAAGCAATAAATTCTATTCAAAGTTTATTTAGCTTAGAAAGCCACTAACATATATTACTGTGATTGGTAATAGAAATAGGTGACAGAGTTAAACAGAGGATAAACGTTATTTTGGATTTAGGCTATGTTGTCAGATAATATCCATGTCTAGCACAATTGGAGTATCATACCTAAACACCCAACCCAAGTGCATTGAGGTGTCCAAAACAGGTCTAACATGGGTACAAAACGTACACTGAAGAGTCATAGTAATATAGTTTTGGAATGATATCTTGTCCTTGTTTCTATCTTCTACTTTTTTCTTACATTCAAGAAAATCCATCCATAAAATAATTACTATTTTTACCCAAATGAAGTACCTTCATTACAAGAGAGAGAGAGAGATTAGGGACATGTAATTATCCAAAAAAAAGAATCTTATGCAAGTACCTTTAACTGATTAAGAGGACGCTTCGAATATATACTGGAACCTTCATAGAAAATTGGGAAAAAAGTATGTATCATAAGGATAAGGAGAGTCACAACCTGCATAACAATGCAGAAATCAAAGGGTTATTAGTTTGTGAGTTTTAACATCAAAGAACAGATGTTAAATAACTAACTCCTGAAAGTCACTACTTTGTTACACCAAATAGAAAGAAGCTTTGCAGTGACTTGAGTATTCCCCATAGAAAGCACATGCTCTCAGGGTACCCTTACACATTACAAAAGCCAGCAAAGAAAATACATTATATAAATGTAATCCCACAAAAAAACAATTAACTTGTACTTAACTGATAACCCACAGTCAAAACTCAGCAATTTCTTCACTGCTTTGCTTATTCTTTTTTTTTTTTTTTTCTGGTACATGATGTTCGCGTTAAGCTATATCATTATCCAGAGTGATACCATGGATAAGATTGCACAAGTATTACAGCCACTTTTTTTTGTAAAAAACTGGAGAATTTTACAAAAATTATATCAACCTATGTTACCATACCTCGTATATAAGAGACTCTGTAGTAGTCAAGTAAGGCAACTGCCCAAGAAAAAAGTAGTCCCTATCACTGCAAGAATATGAACTACTCTTGAAACACCACAAAGGCTTCTGCAAAGAGTCAATCAAGGTCAGAATTAGAAAATCATCTTAGTAAAATTTCTAAAACCTTTCTTCTCCGACATGCATATATATTTTTTTCATCCTGGTTTGCTGAAAGTCCGTGTACCACTGCATTGAAATTTAAAGTAAACAATAGCAACAAAAAAAAATTAAAAGAAAAAAAGATAAAAGATTATGCTAACCTCAAAAAAGTTTAGGGCAATCAATGCAAAATAATTAAGGGTCCAAATGAGATCAAATTTGATGAAGATGAAGTAGAACCTTGCAGCACTTCCAAAGCTTGATTTATCAAGAATTTGCTCAGGTAGACCAACACCATCCTCAGCCTGTAAAATCATGCAACCAAATAAGTATTCTCTCATTCTCACTGTTTGAATAAAAGGATAAACGTAGATTCTTGTTACCAATTGTAATGTTAACTTAAGAGTACATATTCCAGTTACTGTTTTAAGTATCTGTCAAAGATATGACACGATAACTTGAAAGTTGAAACAATGCGGCTATAAATAAGTACAGGTAAAGGAAAAAATCAATAAATTCCTATCACACTACTTAAAAAAAAAAAAAATCAGTCTTAATGATTCTGAATACTAAAGTAAAAATGCAAAGTTTCAGACACCTCTTGTATTGTCGTATTTGAATTATAAACGGAAAAGAAATTCTTAAAATTTCAAATAAATTACATCTGAAACCATTACCATTCACTTTTCAAAAAAATTAAAAACATCTGTATGCTATGAATAATAAAAAATTCAAAGAAATTATCCCCGAAAACTAAATCCATAGCAAATTAAACATAATTAAAAAGTAAAAAAAAAAAGGACCATTAAAGGAAGGATAATTCAAATATTAAAAGGGAATAACATCATTTTTTAAACAAAATTAAATACAAAAGAACGAAGATCTGCAATAAAATAAAATAAAACAGAATTCTCCAAACAGCATGTAGCGAAGGTTAATAATTTAGTCAGGATAAAATAATAGATGATAGAAGGTGACCAGATCGACGAGAGCAGCTGCTTTCTGGTAAGGAGAGCCGTAAGTAATAGCTTCAGAGCGACGATATAACCGATCTCTGCTTCCACGGGCGTCACTGGTTTCTCCGAACAGCAGAGGCTTATCCATTGTTCTTCTTCTTTCTGTTTTTTCCGCTCGTCGACTCCCTGAGTAAACAATCAGAGAAGCTTGCAACAGAGAGATTGGATCCCTTTTATGTTTGAGTTGGATCAAGAAACGATCGTAACAGGGTAACAGCTAACAGCAAGAGCGTTAGTGAAGGGACGGTTGAGAAACGTGAGGTAGGGATATGCGCTGATGCAATTACATTACAATATTGCTTTAAGATTTCTTTGGATTTCTTTGGATTTCTTTTTTCTTTAACGGAATGGCTTCAAAGATGGTGACATTAAGACTTCAAAGAAATATTTTTATTTCTTTTTTAAATGGATCGGGATCGAGATCGGGATCAGGATCAAATCACCTCCAACCAGGTCCCAATTTCAATTCCTCCTTTGTCCTTTTTCCCATTAAGGATTAATATCGAAAAAAAGTGTTATGTAGGCATTGGTCCAAAACCGTTATTAGTGTTGACAGACGGCAGAAGAAAATTGGGAGGACGTGGCCCGATATGTTTCTTTGATTGAGAATTCTTTTTTTTTTTTTTAATCTGAATTCAGATTTTGACTTGTTTTGGTGCAAAAATCCACGGTTTGCCGACATGATCATCTGTGCATGCAGCATTCCAATTTCAACCCAAAAAAGGAAAGATGATGGAGAATATGCTAGAAAAGTTTCGTACACTAGCATTGCAGGTGGAACAAAATAGTAAACAGGACAATGTTTTATGTTTCCCAAAGCAGAGCATTTTTTTTCATGAAAATATTTAAAAAATAATATTAATTAAATATATTAAAATTTTACATTAAATTATATTTTTTATCTTTTATTTTATAATTTTATTATAATCCAATTCATATTAGAGCTATAGACTGACCAAGCTACAATTGGAAAAATATTTAAATTTTTTGTCTAGATTTATTTACTGCTTAACCCGTCTATATTATTTATATTTAATCTTCATAATTGATAAAAAAATTAAATTATTTTTATATTAATATTTATATATTTTATAATTAAATTTAAATAAAATTTTAATTATTAATATCAATTTAAGTTGACTCAATTTGATTAAAAAATTATTTAAAATTAGACTTAAGTGGATGAGCCTGAACTGTAAAGAAATCTAATTCATATTTATGTTATTTCATCAATTAAGTTGATATTATTTGATTTAGTAATGTTAAATCCATTTAATCACTTCATTAATGATTAAAATTTATTATACTCACAAATGTAGGTAAAAATATTTTTAAAAAAATATATTATATTTTAAAAGAAATAATAAGTTAAAGTAGTTATTGTTTTAAAAATATTAAAAGATATTAAAAATGTGAGTAATTTATTTGTAGTAATTATTCTTTAAATTAAAATTTTTAAATACTTTTAATTTCATTTTTTTATTATAACTTAAATTTGCTTTTTTATACAAACTATCATTATACCTATACTAATTATAAAAAAAAATTAACTGAGTTTGTTTGCATGAGTTAAGGAACATTAACTCAGTTTATAAATTTACTTAAACCCTAATCAAAATAATCTGTAACAATAAATTTTGTGATAAAGGTTGGTGACAAAAGTCAACCAATACCAATTCAGTTAAAAAATTTACAAAAATTTCAAATAAAATTATTAAAATAAATATAAAATTAAGGGTTTTGTGTCATTGCACTGAAAACAAAAATTGAATATTTAATTTTTTTTGCTTTAAAAATTACTTGCTTTTTACCATATTACAAAAAATTGCCTACCTTCTATGTAAAAAAAAAAAAACTTTTCTGTTTTTTTTATTGTAAATAAAAACTAGGGATGTCTAAAATTCCTTTTCTTGTGTCGAAGGCTAGGAAGACGAAGAATACTCCCTGTAATTATTTATTCCCTCATTTATCCTTCCTTTCTATTCTTCGCTTACTTATCTTATGTTTAGTATCTAATCAAATTGAATTTAGAAAACAAAACCCATTCTGTGACATTTCAATTTGACAATAGGATATAATCACACCCCTTCAATTTAGATTGAAAAAAGAAAAAAAGGGGGTAAAGACAAATACTTCACAATATACATATTTTGAAATGCGAATTTTTTAATTTATTATTTATTTTAAAAATAAATTAATTTTTTTACTTACTTTTATGGGTACATCAAATTTTAATAATATTAAAATTAGTTACGTACTTTTATATTTTAAAAAACTAATAACATAACTAAAAAAAAACTATTCACTTTCTATTTAATAAACTTCCCTGTTTAGTATTTATCATACTAACATTTTTTTTGTTTTTATTCTCTCCTAAAACATGTTTTCACTTTATCTTTTTCCTTTTTTTTTTCATTCTCATAATAGGTGTACATATTATAAATTAGATTCTAGCAAATTCACTACATGGGTGAATAAAGAAAAAAAAAAGTGAATAAAAAAAATCATGTTGAAAAAGAACTAATTAAAGAACAAAAGTTAAAGAAAGAAAAAAGTGAGTAAAAAATCATTGTAAAAAATTGATTAATAGATACTTTTTTAAATATAAAAAAATTAATTACCTCTATTTTTATATTATTATTAATATTTTTTTTATTTTCTTTTAAATAATTTCACTAACTCACCGCACCAATTCAATTAAATATTGTCATAGATATAGATAGCACCACTAGAATGTTTTCAATGTCACAATTTGGTTACAAATTGGAAAAAAAAATAAAATTGAAATATAAATATTAACAAGTATAAGAGCTCCGATTATGGCGCCCATATCTTAGAAAAAGATTAACTAATTCAAGGTTAACGAGGTTGAAATAATCCAATAAGACAATAATCATATAGTATCTGTATCGTACTAGTACTAGTTATATCAAGCAATATGGATTGTTTAAGCAAAATGCAACAATATTAATAGTGTATCGTTTTAGTTTTTGTGATGATTTATATTAATCTTATTGATATATATTGTCAACATCAATCAGTACTAGTCAATATCGGTACATACCAACATATATCAATTAGTACAAGATTTTAATTTTTTTAAATTTTCACTTATTTATTTTTTGGAAATCAATTTCTAATTTTTTCTTTGATTTTTTTATAATTACATTTAAAATAAAATATATTTATTAAATTATATTATTAAACTTAATTAATAATAATTTATTATATACTTTTAAATATTTTTATACATATACTTATTTGATATTTAAGACTTTCGGACATTAAATGTTTATAATTTTATTATATTCGGATATAAACATATATATAATGATCTATATTTTCGTGTATATATAAATATATATATTATATTAAAGAATTTGAAAATAAATTATAAATTTATATGAAAAATATTTTAAAAATGTTTATAAACATGAAATGAATCAAATGATAGATAGAAATATATCAATACAATTACGTATCAATATCAAAATAAAAACAATGTCATCGATACAATACTAACTACTTTGAATGCTACCCACCGTAAGCAAGCATTTTATGTTGCATCATGATAGGCATAAACCACAACTCATTAAAAGAGTTGATATTATTTGCAACCATTCCTCGTAAAGCAACCAACTTCATCATCGTCAACCAAGTTGACCCATAGTTAATGAAACAACAAGCAAGTGTCACGGGCCGCACTAATCAGCCCAGGCCCAAAGACATAAGTTACATGAAATAACTTGGCCCAATAAAATAAGCCCAATCTTTGGAGAGTTCTAGAAGGTCCAGTTTCTAGAAGGTTGGAGATACAGTTAAAAATAACTACTTCAGTTTAAATTTATCTAGGATTCTAGATTTTATAGATAAGTGTAAATCCTAGCCACTATTGATGTTGGGGAATTCAATTATAAATAGAGGCTTCTTCAGCCTCATTTGTATCATCAAACACTTGAGAAATACATTTGAGCATTCATCTCTATTCTCTTTATGTTCTTCTTTTCTTGCTTAGTCTTTTAAGCTTTTAGTTTTAATGCCTTTGGGGAATTTATATTCTCGTTTTTGAGTGTTTAAAAGGCTGACTTAGGTATACAAGAGTAAATCCCAAGCCTAAGGCCACGCAGTTTGTAGGCTAAAGCTGAGCCCGTGACAGTTGGTATTAAAGCCAGAAGTTTGTGAAGGTACTGATAGTAAAGATGGCGTCTCAGGCAGAAAACCAAACACAAGATATCCCAGAAACTTATTAGAGAGGAAGGAAAGCCAATAGTTCGAGGGATGTTCTATAGGCCATAGATGATAGGGTGGCCAAACTCGAGGTGACTGTCGGAGATATGTGAAAAAAACTTTAGATTGTAAAGAACCGCATCGAAAAGCTAGACTCTGCAGGGGAAGAGCTTAAGGGGGAGATAAAAGGTGCTCTCAACATAGCGATAGACATTCTCATTCAGAAGAATGATGCCTTCGAAGCTGTGGCGGAGGCCATAAAAAAATAAATAGAAAAGTTCACGGGAGAGCTTTCATCGTGCAAAACAGCTATAGGGGGTAGCGTGCTAGCTGTGACATCTAAGCATAGAATAAAGATCCCTAAGCCAAAGAAGTTCAAGGGAACCAAGTCTGTGGAAGATGTTGACAACTTCTTGTGAGGGATGGAATAATACTTTCGAGCAATAGCATAAAAAATGATGCCACTAAGGTAAATATTGCCTCAATGTATTTTACTGATGTGGTCTTTTATGGTGGAGTCATCGATGCAATGATGAAAAGCATGGTGCCACTACCATTGAAACTTGAAAAATGTTCTAAACAAAGTTTAGGCAGCAGTTCTACCCTAAGTATGCCAAGGATGAAGCCCATGCAAAGTTACGAAGGCTTACGCAACAGGGCACAGTTCGAAAGTATGTTCGAGAATTTAGTGAACTTAAGTTCTAGATTTCAGATTTAGGGGAGAATGAGGCATTCTTCTCATTCATGGATGGACTCAAACCCTAGGCTAAGCAAGAGCTGCAACGAAGAGGTGTCCAGGACTTGACCAAAGCCATGAGTATAGTAGAATCCTTGATCAAGCTCGGCATAAAAAAGTCATAAAAGTTTGAGTCTTCTAAGCCCAAGGCAAGGGGAACGGTGGGGGAGACAAAGATCGAAAGTTTAAAAATAATAATGAAAAGCTGCCAACAAGGAAACCAAAGTTCAATAAGCCATAGGATAAGAAGAAAGACAAGGAGCCACTGAAGTGTTTCTTATGTGATAGCCCACACTAGATGCCCAAAACGAACTAAGCTTTCCTCCATCAACAAGGAAGATGATGAGCCAGAAAAAGAGCCTCTAAAACTTGGTTCGATCATTAGTTCCATCAAGGCAAAAAGGTGTCAAAAACAAAAAGAGCTGAAGTTTATGGATATCTTTATTGCAGGTAGGAAAAGAAGTGCTATAGTTGACACAGAGGCATCAGATTTGTTCATATCCGAGGGTGTTGCCAAAAATCTTGATCTCAAAGTTGAGAAGACAACTTGATGGATTAAAACAGTCAACTCAAAAAAGTTCCCAACCATGGGTGTTATAAAAGGAGTGAACTTACAACTTGGAGACTGGAAAGGCAAGGAAACCATCAAGGTTATACCACTTGATGATTATGACTGTGTAGTTAGCTTGGATTTTTCTTGACCGAATAAATGCTCTTCTTATACCATTTATTGATTGCATATATATCTTAGATGTCCGTTATCAATGCATTGTGCCAGTGAATTGAGATATGGGTGTCAAAGCCAAGGTGTTATCGCAATCCAACTTACTAAGGGAGTGTGCAGAGAATAAGTCACCTACTTGGCAGCCTTAAAGTTTGATGAGCCTCAGAAATCCTTAGACAAAACTCCTTTGGAGGTGCTAGAAGTGCTGCAATCTTTTGAGGATGTAATGCCTACTTAGTTACCGAAGAGGCTACCACCCAAAATAAAGGTGGATCACAAGATTGAGTTGGTCCCTAATGCTGAATAGCCAGCTATGGCCACCTACTGAATGTCACCACCAGAGTTAGAGGAGTTGCGAAGACAGTTGAATGAGCTTTTGGATGTTAGGTACATTAAACCTTCCAAAGCCCCATTTGGTGCATTGATTTTGTTTCAACGAAAGTGTGATGGGTCCTTTAGGTTAGGCATAGACTACCGGGCACTCAACAAGCTCACTGTGAAAACAAGTATCCAATCTCACTCATCGCAAACTTGTTTGACCAACTTGGAGAGGCACGATGGTTCACCAAGCTTGACTTGTGATTAGGGTACTATCAAGTGAGAATAGCTGAGGGAGATGAGCCAAAGACAGCATGTGTGACACGCTACGGCTTATACGAGTTCTTAGTGATGCCTTTTGGTTTGATCAATGCTCTAGCGACCTTTTGCACTATAACAAACAAGGTACTTCAACCTTTTTTAGATTATTTTGTGGTTGTCTACCTTGCAAAATTGTGATTTATACTAAGTCACTTGAAGAGCATGTGGGCCACTTGCGGAAGTTGTTTCAAGTCTTACGAGAGCATGAGCTTTGTGTAAAACGGGAAAAGTGTTCATTTACCCAGTAGAAGGTGTCATTTTTAGGCCACGCTATGCGATGTGGCCAAATCCGAATGGATGAAAGCAAGGTTCAGGCTATATTTGATTGGAAGCCACTAACCAAGGTAAAAGAGTTGCTGTCATGCCTTGGGTTGATCACTTGAAGAGCATGTGGGCCACTTGCGGAAGTTGTTTCAAGTCTTACGAGAGCATGAGCTTTGTGTAAAACGGGAAAAGTGTTCATTTACCCAGTAGAAGGTGTCATTTTTAGGCCACGCTATGCGATGTGGCCAAATCCGAATGGATGAAAGCAAGGTTCAGGCTATATTTGATTGGAAGCCACTAACCAAGGTAAAAGAGTTGCTGTCATGCCTTGGGTTGACAAACTATTAGAGATGCTTTGTCAAAGGCTATTTCAGCATCACCATACCATTGACAGATTTACTTAAGAAAGGAAAAGTGTAGGATTGGAGCCTTGAATGCCAATATGCCTTTGATCAGTTAAAACGTGTGATAACAGAGTAGCATGTACTTGCCTTGCCGAATTATTCTAAATCATATGAGGTTTATACAGATGCATCAACCTTTGCGATTGAAAAAGTGTTAATACAAGATAGACATCCTGTGGCATTTGACAATCGTAAGCTCAAAGAAACTGAGAGGAAGTATGTGGTCCAAGAAAAAGAGATAGCCGTGGTGGTGCATTAAATGTGCATATAGAGACATTAACTGTTAGGGTCCAAGTTTGTTGTCTTTACATATAATGTTGCAAATAGTTATTTTTTAACTCAGAAAAAACTATCCCCAAATAGGCACATTGGCAAGTTTTCCTGGTAAAGTTTGATTTCATCAGAGACTATAAGCCAAGGAAAGCTAATGTTGTGGCTGATGCACTAAGTCGAAAGGTAAATCTTGCAGCCATTAGTCACTATGAGAGTTCACTATTGGAGCACATCAAATAAGAGTTGCCCATGATCCCACAGCCAAAACCCTTATGGAGAATGCCAAAGAAGGAAAGACTATATGGTTTTGGGTTGAAAAAAATTTACTTTACACTAAAGGACATCGCCTTTACGTGCCTTAGTATAGGACGTTATGCAAAGTGATCATGTTGGAATGCCATGATTCGAGATTGGCTGAGCATCCCTGTATGCATCGTACCTTAGCACTCTTAGAGGATCGTTACTATTTGCTATACATAGGTGATGATGTTGAGGCATATGTGAAAACTTGCCTTGTGCGCCAACAAGACAAGGTTGAGCATAGAACACGAGTTGGACTACTACAGCCATTGTCTATACCGAAGTGGCCATAGGAGAGTGTCTCCATAGATTTCATAGTTGGACTGCCTAAGGTGGATGGGTTTGGGAGCATTATAGTAGTGGTGGATAGATTTTCCAAGTACAAAACTTTCATTCTAGCAACCAAAGAGTGCCCTGCAGAAAAAGTAGCATGATTGTTCCTAAAAAATATGGTGAAGTACTAGAGAGTACTGCAGACCATAGTTAGCAATCAAGACTGTCGATTTATAGGACAGTTCTGGATAGAATTGTTCAAGTTATTGGGGTCAAAGTTGAGTTTTTCCACCAGTGTGCATTCTCAAATAGATGGACAGATCGATAGAGTGATGCCTTACTAGAAGTATATCTCTGACACTATGTAAGTGTTAAGCAGCGTGGCTAGCCAAAATTATTGGATGTAGCCAAGTTTTCTCACAACTTACAATGGAGCGAGGCCACAAACTAAAGTCTATTCGAGATAGCAGCAGGGCAACAACTACCCACACCTCGTGCCATTATAACAGGCTATACAATACCAAATCCAGCAACTTACAAGTTTGCTAAGGCTTGGCAAGAGCAAACTGACTTAGCCAGGGTTTGTTTACACAAGTCAGGAAAGCGCACCAAGACATGGGCAGATCAAAAACGAAGGGATATACAGTTTTAGGTTGGAGACTTAGTCCTTGTTAAACTACACTTGGTGCTACGCAACACAGGCATGCATAAAGGGCTTGTGCGAAGATACAAAAGCCCTTTTAGAGTTCTAAAACGAGTAGGCAAAGTGGCCTACAAACTTGAGTTGCCAGCAAAACTTAAGGCGCACCCCATTTTCCATGTCAGCATGCTCAAACCATTGCATGAGGATCAAGAGGATCCAGACCAAGGCAAGTCACAGTGCACATCGATAGAAGTGAAAGCCTTTTACGATAAAGATGTACAATGCATTCTTACATATCGAGTGGTACGACAAAAAAGTCACAGGCTAAGGCATAAGTACTTTGTCCGGTGGAAAGAACTTCCCGATAGCTAGGCTAGTTGGGAACTAGCTGAGGCATTTTGGTAGTTCCAAGATAAGATTGAACAGTTCCATTCGAAAGATGCGACAAGGGCGTCGCGAGAACAAGTGGAAGAGAATGTCATGAGTCGCACTAATCAGCTCAAGCCCAAAGATTCAAAGTTACACGGAACAACTTGGCCCACCAAAATAAGCCGAACTTTGAAAAATTCTAGAAGGCAGAGTTCCTAGAAGCTTAGAGATACAGTTAAAAATAACTACTCCAACTTATTTAAAATTAGATAGAGATAAAGTTATTAAAGTTTAAATTTATCTAGGATTCTAGATTTTATAAATAAGTATAAATCCTAGCCATCTAATAGATTTAATCTGAGCCATTGATGTATGGAGAATTTAACGATAAATAGAATCCTCCGTAACCTCATTTGTATCATCAAACACTTGAAAAATACATTTGAGCATTCTTCTCTATTCTCTTTATGTTCTTCTTTTTTTCTTAGTCTTTTAAGCTTTTAGTTTTAGTACTTTTGGGAAATTTAGATTCTCCTTTTTTAAGTGTTTAAAAGCCTGACTTAGATATACAAAAAAGTAAATCCTAAACCTAGGGCCACACAGTTTGCTAAGCTAAAGTCTGAGCTTGTAACGTAAGCTTCAAAGAAACACCTTTTCCGTAATCAAATCTAAGCCTTCCAAATTTCAGTCTTTGCGAGTCCATTTGACATTGAGTTGAATTTTATAAGTATATTGATAGACACTAAAATTTGTCACATAAAAAATGTGGACAATCAAAACTTGAATTTAATATTTTAATCTAAATAATAATATTAAAAAAATATATAATATTTTAGAGATATTAAGAGTAGAGTAATTAGTTTTTCAGAACAAAAAGTTATTTCAATAATAATGAGTGATAGAAAAAAAATATAAAATATAAAAATAGTAAGTGAGAAAAAAATATGGTTTTTAAAAGAAGAAAATGTAATAATGTTTTTTTTAATTAAATTACTTACATATTCCTATTAATATACTATTTTTTTTATATAATATTGGGTTTTTTGGTCAATTCCCATTAAGTTGATGTTGCTGAGTCTTAGTAAGGAGTTTTATTATATATATATATCGATCATATACGTCACCTTCACCAATTTGATTTCTTCATAATATACATCATAATATTAACCTGGATATATCTATCTAAAATAGGAGAAACAAGGATTTTTTTTCCCTATCAGATGAGACTGATATTGATACTTATACCTTTCAAAAATTTAATTCATAATTTCTTTTTGTTTACAACCTAATTATGAAAAATGGAATTTCTGTGAAATTAAAAAAAAAAAAAAAACCCAAACGCATTCATTGACAATTTTTTAACAATTATGCAAATATAGCTTTTTTTAAAATTGATATAGTGGCAGACTGAGTACTAATTCAAAATTCTTATCTAAGACCCCTTTAAATTGTTGATTCAAGAAAGCTTAAATACGTAATATTTTCTTAGATAAGTTAATTACATAAGATTTAAAGTTTTATATTTAGATTAAGAATATAAAATAATTAATATAGCAAATTAGTTTGAAATACAAAACTAAAAATTTTTTACATTTTTTGCTTAGGTTTAAATCAAACCCAACCTAACCCAAAAGCAGAAATTACTATATATAAATTAATAAAAATATTTCATATTTTTCTAATTAAATTTAAATCTAACATATTTTTTTATTATTAAATAATAATTTAAACCGAACCAACTCAAATTAAATATTTATATGCTAAAGAAATACCCTATTTTAGGAAACAAGAATAAGAATACTTTTATTTTGGAAATACAAATTTTAAATACCTTAATATTTCGGGAGAAACCTAGTAGCATAGCATGAGTGAACAAAAAGCTCTATGTATCTCTGACAAAAGAATAACAAATAATATTCTATCATATGCCTCAATAATCTACCAAAAACACTATAAATAAACATAGCTATTAACATTCCACAAAGTGGAAATGTAGGTTAAAGTTAAAGAACACGTAAAATTGAAGTTCCCTAACTCAAAATTAGTGGGAATAAATAATAATATGAAAAGCTTAATTACAAATAGTAAACATAGCTGAAGCTGAAGCTGAAGTTGAAGCTAGCAATGGCAACGAATATGTATCACAATATAAAGGCGATCGAATTAATGGCAGCCACATCAATCTCCATAGAGCCAACATAGAAATCTAGCTAATCAACTTGTACGGATGGTCTCGCTATGAATATGAATCTGCAAAATGTAATGCAATTACTTTTAATAACAAGCCGAGCAACCCATAACATCGGTTAATGTTACCCTTTTTCAGTAAAAATATTTCGAGAAAATCATCAACAAGCATTTCAAACAAATGGCCTAGTTTGCCCACAGGCGAATGTGTCAAAACCCCCCACACTTGCTGAGCCATGATAAATTTCTTCTAAAACTACGCTTTTTTTTTTTTAAACAGGCCAACCATCACATCAATTGGCCATTGCCCGAGAAACTTGAAAGAGAATAACATTCTAGATCAATGCTTGAAGCGACACACAATAACGCACAAGGTGTCCGATTTTAGACTTTTATGTTCCTTGGTACTTTAAATTTAACGGTATTTAGATCAGGAACTAAGGTACTTCTCGTATATGCTACAATAAAATGCCAAGAAAACGGCAGGATTCATTAATTTGAAATGAAGTGAAAAAACACTGAGAAGAACTTGACCAAGTGCCATTGCAAATTTGCCTGATAGCTACTTTTAACTGTGATAATAGAAAGTCATAAACTTCTTATAATAAGGCAGACAATGGACCGTGACAGGTTATGAATGCGATTTTATGTATGTTTCCAGTTGCACCAAAATGTGAATGATAGGAGTGTCATTACTATTCAAGCTTGTCACGGTTTTGGAGTCTGAACTTCACCAAACAGTTATAAACGCGGATGGATACTTCTCAAAATAGAGTGCACATGGCACACAGCAATCGCTGCATGCAAATAATACCCAATGTATTATACTCCAAATTTTCTTTTGAGTATTTAAACCACAATAGTTCAGGGCATATAAAGGGCAATCTTGAAGTTGAGACAGATTATTTCGCAGACATTAAGCAGCACCCCGAATAGAAGACAGTGGGCCCTAAACAGAACAAATCAAGAGGCAAGGCACACTATTGAGATTTCAGTCTTTGAGAGGCCTTATGGAAACGCAATGCATGGCCATGAATCATATGACTCAACAAAAGACAAACTTTTCCAGTAGACGGTAAAGGTTTAATAGCAAAAGGCTACAAAATATGGCATGAAAGAAACAAAAACCCTATAAACCTCCTACCTTCCATCATCATATAACGTATAAACATTATCTGCAGCCAATAGCATAGTAAGTCAAATTAAAAAAAAACCCAACTATCAGAGCTTCGGATGCAGAATGAACCAACCTAGCCCCAACTAATTCCAATAAATGAAACTGAGAAGATAAAATATGAATCACTGAGCCCAAAAATGGAAAGGAATAAAAAAAAAAAAGGATGGCCTATGCATCTAATATCTTTATAATACAGAAAACCAGCAACAAATCAGAAAGAGACAATTGAATGGAATTCACAGTTTTAAAGACGGTTTAAGAACAAGGAAGCCACAAATATGAACTGAAAAAAACCATTCACTGTTTGTCATTTATGAAATAAACAATAAAAACTTCGGACAAGAAAAACAAAACACAAGTGAACCTAGTCAAACAGCATTACGCAAAAGTAAAATCTACTCACCGATTGAATAACCTATTAGGATTTAGGCTACTACATAAATAAATAATCAGGCACCCGAATAATTATAAGATATCTCTGGGCAAAAGAAATCATGAAACAGACTAATAAAGTGCTGATAAATTACCTCAAATCACAAGCTGTTAGATTTTTTCCCGGTAACAATCTGGAAGATCCGTAGACCCCTGCTAAATGCTTCATTAAATAAGATCCTTGTCTGCATTGACTGAAACCCAGGCATCCACGACAAAAATGCCACAGGGGCCATAACAATAACTCCAAACAGTATATCATACAGCCGAGCCACAGAAACAACAGAATCCCAAAGCCTGGTTGACTGCAGAAATGGCTGAAGTACTTGGGCGATCGATATAAGTCCCCAGCCAGTGGGAATAAAAGCCAATAAACTGGTGAAAATGTCAACAAATTTAAAGGCGGTAAACTCAAGCAGCGCAATTATAATAAGTATTCCAAGAATGATGACCAGGAACTGAACCAGTCGAAAATATATGTGTTCCTTAGCTGCATACTTGTTCCGAGCATATGAGATTACCATATAAATTCCAAATGCCAAAAAAATGTAGATCCAAGACAGCAAGTATACAGCAATACTGGTGCTATGGGCAGCAATACCCAACTGGTATACAATCCCATACTGGAAAAAGAAAAATCGAAGGTCTAAAATTATCTCCAGTAGCTTTCCCCAGAGGCCAGTTGTCCTTAGATGATCCTGCTCCTCACTCCACCACTTCTCCCAGCTCTGCTCAGGCTTTGCAAACACACCACCACGATACCAAATCCAGTTCATAAATTCATCAAAGTCATAAACAGTCTTCAACCAATCAAAACCAGAAGGATTGAATACAAAAGGGGCCAAAATCCATGATAGGACCAGAAACCAACTTGAGATAGTCATAGCCAAGTAAACAAATGTGTCCTTAGCTACAGTGCTGTGAGATGCATAAACTGTAAGTATGAGACCAAGCTCAATAGCCTTTATAAAATGGCTACGAGCATACAGTCTGTAATTTTCTGCAAAACTCTTGTGCTGAACAACAAAACCACGGCCAGTTGCCCGATACTTAGCACCACCATGAAGGATAGTCCGGCCAAAGAAGTGAGTACGGGTTCCCATCGAGAATGTGTAGAAAACAGATGAAAGCTGAAGCTGCATTTTCAAGAAATCCCAGATAGCTTGAAGGAATCCATGCTCAAGGGAATTCTCCACTATCATTGGAAGAGCAGTGAAAAGACCAAGTTGGATGATGAGCTGTTGATTTAAGATGGCGCCAAGTGCTTTATTGCTGTCGTTAGCCAGGGCAGCGTTCTCAAGACCACTAAGAGCCAGATAAAGTCGGCCCCAAAGAAAAGCATATACAGTAAGAATGACCATCATTGTATTGAAAAAGAACCCTACAGTAGTATAAAAGAATGATAACATCCGAAAGAAATCCAGTCTATGACCCAGCCGATAGACATCTCTGCTTAGAACTTGCTCACCATTCCCGCTAGCAACCTTGGCTTCAAACATCGATATTTGATTCAACCCAACATCCCTTCCTTTGCCAACCTGAATGTATTCATGATGTGTGACATTGCCACCTCGCAAAGTACAATTAAAACCAGCAAAAATGTCTTCACTAATATTGATCACTCGTGAAGCCTTACTGATCCCACCCCGAGTCAAAAACCAAAACCTGTCAAAGACATCAGGATGGCCATAATGCATTCGAATTTTCAGAGGATTTGCCAAGACACGCTGTCCCAAAGTGACAAAACTTGTTTCTTGAGCGGACATAAACCAAGCAAGTGATGAAACAGAACCAGTAAAAATGTGTTCCCTGACTCCCAAGATAGTGGGCTTTCGTATACCATAATAGCGCCTGTATTCCTCCAAGAGATTGCGCATTTTCAGTGCCTCCTCAAAATAGTTGTCTTGGTTCATATCAATAGTTTGAACAGCATCACCGCGGGTGAAGATAAGGGCATGGTTTTGATTTTCTGGTTTGCCCTCTCCTAGCTTCAATGGACCAGGCAATTTGACACGATAGATCTCCACCTCCCTCTGTAATTGCTGATCATACTTCACAAGAACAGAGTAATACTCATTCTCATTCCTCCCCGTTGAAACTTCATCAACATAGGCAACTCGAAGGGCTTCATTGTGTTTCATCAAATACAAGATTTCCTCAGCATGGGGATCCTTTTTGTCCTTCTGAGCCCCATATATCTGGCAAGCAATCACATATGTGTATTTCATCAACGAGGTGCCCTCCTCATGGCCTTTGAATTGCAGACCCAGAGAACTACTTGCTCTGCTTAAACTCCTGGAAGAATGTGACCTCGCAGAACTGAAACTGCCCAAACCACCACCTCTCCCCATAGAACCAAGTTCTCGTGCCCCTTCTCTAATATCCATCTCTGATGCAGAATCAAGGAAAGCCAGCATCTTCAGAGCTCTATAATAGTACATCATTCCCCTGACAGTGCGTGTAAGTGTCTGGCCTCTGTAAGACGCCCAAAGCCGCAGATCTCTCATCTTGGTTGTCCATATCTCATCATCCTTTACCATTCCCTCTCGCCGCATTCTTTCCAGGAAGTTTTTCCACTCATCATCATATATAGTCTGCAAATAATATAAGATCGAAATCCCATCTTCGTTCTCACTTTGTAGCTGTTCTTTGCTATAGAGCACCTCTTCATTGTAGTAAGGGGTTAGGACACTAAAAGCCATCATCTTCTCTACTTGGGGAGCATGAGGCATATTCATAAAGAGTGAGTTGCTAAAGAATGCAAATCGTCGTCTAGCCTCAAGATTAACTGGAATATTCTGCATAGAATCCCTGGAGGTAAGAATTGTACGCAAGCGCCTAACTTGCCGATAGAACTTCTCGTCACTGGGGTCAGGCAACTTAACAGCACTTTCAAACAGTAGTCCAGCCATGGCAGCGGGGTCACGAGGCACCAATCCATCCTCCCTCAGCTGTTCAATGGTCCTCTTGTCTTTGATAAAATCACGGACAGCAATCTCATAGAGGGCCTGCAAATTATTAACCACCTGGTTCACATCCTTCTTGGGCTTAGTCAATATCTCAACCAGTTTTATCAACTTCATATGAATCTGGGGTAGAGCAGTCATTTTGAATGTCTTGGTGAACCTCTCAATATCAATAGAATGATCAATTTCTTGAAACAAAACAGTGAGAATGGAATGCTCCTCAGACTGGACATTTATGATTTCAAGCATCATGTGCTTGATACTATCATACGCTTCAATCACAGCACAACGTCTGTACTCATTCTTGCATATTTTATACCAAAGCCACTTATCAGGTGCATCCACCAACTCTTTCGCCTGGCTGAGGGCAAGCAACAGCTCATTGCATAGCAAAAAGCATGGCCAGCGAATAACTCGGACATTCCAAGAATTCGGAGGCAACTCTAGCAGCTCAACTTCATGATCAGAAATGATATCTTCTTCCCTGAAAATGGTAATTATCTCATTCCATATCAGAGCAAACTTGTAAGCCTCGACCTGGTTTGATTCAAGCTTCCTGTAAGGACGCCCGAGCCCATATCTCAGCTTCAACCGGTGAACAGCATCATTAAACTTGCTCTTAAATGTTCCTCTGGCATTCAACAACTGCTCTTCAGGCATCAGATTGAACTGAATTGCACTGGCAAAGAACTGAAACCTCAGCCGCAACTGTTGGATGTTCCTAATTTCACCTAAGTGCTGGAACAACCCCACTCCTGCTCCGACAAAGGAGGAATAGATTGAATACCAAATCTGAATATCCATCAAGTAAATAAACACCACAGGCAACCACAACAAACCAACAGCAAATTGTTCACTGCCACCAAAAAGCTCATGCCACTCATACTCCACATCCTTAAGATCCAAAAATGCTTTGGTAGGTTCAATCAGCGGTTTAATCTGCAAGAAATAACTAAAAGCAAATTTCGTAGCTAACACCAGTGCCCAGAACAGAGTATACTTAATGTTATCAACTAGCCCTTCCCTCAATCCCCGACCAACAAAACTCTTACTCTGAAACCACCAAGACAAAAGGTAAAATATCTTCCAATTCCTCTGCTCGATAAAGTTCCTGATCCAAGGAATCACAAATAAAGCCACTGCCAATAACTCCGGTAACACATAAGCAATAGCAATTTGTAGAAAAAGGAGCACCCTCCTATCAGCCTCAGCTTTCCAACTGCTATCATGGTTCCTCTCCCAGACCCTTCCATAACAAACCGCAAAAATCACGATCCATGCCGCAGCAACCACCGCCTTTAACACCATCCTAATGCCCAGCCCCAAGGTTTCTCTCGAAACGCGGCTATACTGCATCCCTGCATCTAATAAAGCCTGCAAAAACCTCATCGCACTCCAAGTAATAAACACTGTCAAAACCTTAATCCGAACACTTCTAATTGCCAATGCTTGCCACGGATAATCCTTCTCTTCCCAAGCCACAATAATCGCCGCCTGAAGAAACAAAAACAGCATCACCCAAAGCCTATCAAAACTCCTGTAAAGATTCCAAAAGGACCTTTGCTCAACGAACCCAGTTTTTCCAATGTGTTTACTTCTACTGGAAGTAACAAAAAAATTACTGCTCACATCAATAGGCCACTTGAGTTTCTCAAAACATCTCCTACTCCAAAAATACTCATTCAAATCATCATAATTCCTCCAAGCAGTATGCGGCGCTGTTCCGTTCTTGCTGCTCTCAACTTCCGCCTTTACAGTCTCGTATATGGGTTTCACGACACAGTTCAAAAACGCGTTTTCTCCTGATATCGACGGCAAAACAGGCTGACCAGTGTTTTCGTCGATGTAATCTTCGAGAATCTTGTTTAACTCCATGGCCATGTGGTGGAAGATGTAGCAGATGCATTCTGGCATGAAACGGAGATTCGCAGATTCGCCCCATATCAACAAATAAAGTCCCACGTAAAGCAACTCACGCCGTTGATCAGAGTTGGAGCGGCTGCTGTCAGAGATCCATATGTTGGATTTTTTGCCTAAATAAGAGCACCAGTTAGTGTAGTTTTTAAGAAGTTTTCGGCGAAACCTACGGAGGACGCCAGCGTCGAGGGTGTCGATGTTGTCCGGCGGAGGAGTCAGCCGCATCTGAGCGTTGGCCAAGTGGAGGACAAGGTGTTCCCTCTGGTTCCTGACGTTGTCGTGCTGGAAGCCGAAGAAGAGAGCAAGCCAGTCCAGGAGGTCCATGGCAGGATCCCACTGAGCATAAGGAGGCTTTCGTAGATCTCCGACGGCGCGTAGACCAGCGGTGGCGGCGCGTACTTCGGGGAAACGGAGTGAAGGGTGATCGGCAAGGAGGTTGTGGACGGGAATTATGTTGTAGGGTTCATCTTCACGCGCCGCGGTTCGGCGTGGGCCCGACTGAGGGCCTCCACGGTGACGGAGAGACATGGCATTAAAAAACGGTTTGAAAAATGAAATTAGGGAGTTTGAAGGAGCTGGCGACCTCACTGTTTTTATTTAAAAGCGGAATAAAGATAAATCCAAAATAGGAGAATTGGGCGGGTTTATTACGCGTTTAATTTTTTATGGAAAATAAAATAAAAATAATTGATTTTACAATACAATATTTATATTTATATTTATATTTATATTATATATAATTTTTTTATTGAATTTGATGTTATTAATTTAAGTAACATTAATTTAATTAAAAAATTATTAAAAATAAATTTATAAAATTAAAATAATATATTAATAAAATTATATAAGTAATTTATAATTTTTTTAAAAAAAAAAGCAAAAATCACTTATCTACTCTTTCTCTTTTTAAAAGAAGTTATATGCAGGTGAATAATCCTTTTTTCACTTATATTTTAGTATTCCTTAATATGGCAAACATGTTAGAAGATGGATCGTAATACACTAATAACAGTAATAAACAAATTCAACTATTGAGCACTGTTGAGGGTCGTTGAGGTTGCCTCGGGTCCTGCAACA
>JBBYHO010000010.1:3890092-3901089 GCA_038382025.1 Adansonia gregorii | reverse complement strand
AATTATTAGGAAGAGCACTTAAAACTTCTGTTTGTCAGACGAGATAACCGAGTAGACTCCATTGCAGCTGCAAAATCAAACTCTCTGTCTTTTCACTGATGCCTAACAAACGGAAGAGAAAGAACAATCTTATCCGTATTTAAACTGAAAAATCTTTCAGGGAAAAATATGTATATGGCAACATCAATCAAGGAATCAGACGCCCATGGTTTCCTTCAAAACAATAGAACTAACAATAGAAATGATTACATATATGATCCGTGTTCGAGTGCTTTACCACTTCCCTTTCAGCAGAAAAGAAACCTCAATGAAAGTCAATTAAGCCAACGGTACAGTTGCAGAGGCAAGAACTTGGATAGATGAATTTAGTACTGAAGAAAAAACAGTTGCTAGATAATAATAATCAATGTCCCAACAAGAGGAAAGCTATACAAAGCTCATCATGTTGCAGACTTGAAAAGCCATCCAAGGTCTCTGCTCTTATTCTCCATTGGAAATGGTTAAGCGGAACTTAAAAATAATAAAGCAAAGAAGTTATAAATACGAGAAAAAAAGGACTCAAAGAAATTAAGGGTCGTCCTCACTTGGAAGCATCTGGATCGGGTTTGACTGTCTTATCAGCCTCAGCTGGAGCTGCAATTTCTGGGTTTGGCTGTTCAGTGCCACCATTAGCAGCAGCATCTTTCCCTAGTGAAGCAGGTTTATTTTCTGCAGCAGTAGCAGAATCAGTTGGAGTTGAAGCTTTGCCGTTCTGGGCGTCCTTCCCTGGATCCTTCGCATCTTTCCTATTCTTGCCTTCCTTTCCATCTTTGCCATCTTTTCCATCTTTGCCATCTTTGGGTGGAGGCATCATATGAGATGGAGGGTTCTGTTTCAGCTTCATAAAAATTTGCCTCATTCTTGAAAGATCAGTAGGCTTCCCAGGCTTTGGACCCTGAATGATCAAAACTGAAGGCTTCTTGTCAGGATCTTTCCTTCCTCTCTTCTTCTCAATGTTAGCCACCTCTCGAGGAATCAGATCAGCAATTGCTTTCCAGTAGTGCTGGTGAGCTTCTTTGTGGAATTTTTCTTGATTAGCCAAGTATAACTGCATAAAAAAAATTACAAAATTTGATGTGGTTTACTCTTGTAAGGCAAAGAGAAGGCTTAATAATCAAATCATATTGCTGCTGATTTTTAAAACTTTTTAGTTTCTACCTTCTCTCTTTCTCTGTTGTTAGCCTTATTTGTTTCACAATTTTGATTCCTTTTCTCATAAAAAGATCGTTTGTATTCTTCTGCTTCAGCAATTATCTGATCCCTCATCTCCTTCTCTCTTTTCTCCTTTTCCGCAAGATGAATGGCATTTAGGCTGTATGAAAAGTAGTTTTAAAGAGTAGAATCAACAGTAACATATAAAGCATGGCATTAATTGCGTAATGTGCCAAACATCATGCTTATAATTATCTATTTATTGCTTTGCCATCATATGCTTATCAGTCAACTGAATCAAAACAATATAACCAAAAAGTACAGGAAAACGGAAAATGAAGAAGGAATAGAAGACTTTGCATTACGAAACAAATACTGTAACGGCTGAGATGTGAAATGGGCTAAAGAATATAGTAGGCAAAGCAATAGGGTTGGCTGATGGAAGGAAATAAATGAAATGGATTTATCAAACTCATTAATAGCAGGGAATTAAAAAAGTAACAAGTACAGATCAATATATACTGGAAAATGTAAAAACCCCATCAATTTTCTGGACAGGAGAGTTACTTGTCCAGTCCAATAAATCAGCTTGAATTCAATCAAATCTGAGATAACATCCATTCAAATTATTATTTAATGAATATATAATATTTTATTTAAATTTATTTATGAAGATATTTAAATATTACTAAAACTTTTGAAATATTTTTAATTAGTAATATGAATTTTTCAAATTCATTGAATCAGATTTTAGACAAATGTTTTTTTTTTTTTAGATCAGTTCTAACTAAACTTGATCAATGAACAAATCAAATCAAATCAACTACAAAGCAAATATATTTTTACTGAGATAAGTAGCGGGAGAAGAATCACAAGACTCATTAACAAAAACTTTATATGCATATACATGGTGGGTTAACCAAAAGGAGAAAATGAACTATCCATCCAGATAAATGGCCAACTCCTTATAGTATCACAAGACCAGAAATTCATATTCGACTGGCTCATTTAAACTCCAAGGGAAGAAAAAGTAAGCGTGCATTCTGAATGTAACCAAACCAGCTCTATATGCCAGCAACCTTCTCTCTCAAATCTTTTCCCAGAGTAAAGAAGACGCTAGCTTCCGAAAGGTTTTAATGTATAGTCCATATACATATACATATATATATATTAAACACCTTAATATCAAATTTTAGTTAAATCACAAAGAAATCCCATTAATTTTAGCATCCTAAAGTGTATGGTCATGTCAAATTTGAACTGCTTAAATGCTACTAAATGCAAAAGCGCGTCGAAAAAAGATGTTTATACATTTTCTTTCGGAAATACATTAACATTGGAATAAGAAATGCCCCAAAGAATAAGGTAAATCAAGGAAACAAACCGGCGCCATTCACGTCGCGCAAAGCCTTCCTCTCGCATCTGTTCAGGCGGAGGTAACACAGGCCCCTCAGAGGCAAAAAACGCATCATCATCATCACCACCACCAGCAATACCACTACCATCAACATCTGCAACTCCATCCATCGCAGACGTCCCAAAAGGCGTCACGTAGTCAGCGTCGGGCGTGGACATCCCGAACCCATAAACATCAGGAGAATGCGAGTCATTGTTGTTGTTGTTGCTATAATCAATGCCGTGACTGTGAGCATTGTGAGAAGTATCGGTGGGGAGATCATCGGAAGAGAAAGCATGGGAAGGAGGGAAAGAGGATTCGTAGCCCATATAGGCATTGTCGTGGAAAGGACGAGACGAAGAATTAATGTCTTCTCCTCCGTCATTGCTCATTGTGTCGAAGGACTCCATGATGATCAAATGGGAGATACAAGAAACATTGGCTACGTTGATGAGCTTCGGTGGGAGTGTGTGTGTGGGTGGGGAGGGGGGGGTTCAGGTTGAGCTATTTTTGCTCGGGAAAGATCGTGAGATTCGGATCCAGAGACGGAAAAGGGAATTCGTTGGGTTGGATGGATATATTAAATGGAATTTACAATTAATTAACTATAACTTTAAAATGATATAAAGATCATAGAAATATCAAATGGAATTTATTTTTATATAAGTGATTGGACTTTACATACTTTCATGTGCAAAACACACTTTTCCAAACTGTAATTATCTTATTTCTAAGGTTACAGGCATTCGATTTTGTCCAAGACCCTTTTAGTTTCATTATTAGTTTTAATTTTCGAGCTCGAATCAAAATTGAATTTCAAGTTGATTCGAAATTGAGTTTCAAGTTGCCCGCTTTTACATTTTCATTTTATTGAGTTATTTCTTTTTCGATTTTTATCTTATGTTATTTTTTTCTCCTCTCTCTCTTTGTTTTTCCTTTCTTCTCTTCTGTTATCTTTGCTTCTTCTTCAAGGGAAGTCGGCATGCAACTGTTAATCAAATTCAAAATTGAACAAACAAAAAGGGATTAATGACAATCTGATAAAAACTTCGAATTCGAATCAAAGATATGACAAAGGTGTTTATTGGAGAAGGAAGAAATAAATATATTTACACACACACACATACATATATACATATGGCGTGAAGAAGAAAATAATTAGCTGATTCATCTTCTCAGTGAATTTGCTCTTGGAGAAAGTTCCTTCCGGTTCTGGCAACAATGTGATTTCAAGATCATCTGGAAAAATATATTTTCAGTGTCCCAATTCTTACGCAATCCTCAAAAGCAGGATATTAAGGCATTAAAATCAATCTCACTGATCTCATCCGGTGATCAGCAATACCGTAACTTGGGAGTTTTAGGTAAAGTCAGCTCCGGGATTGAGATCCCTAATGATGGATAGCATTCACTGCACAAATACCGTTCACAATGGTACTATGTCATTTAAGCAGAATGAAAATTATTAACTAAAGATAGCTGAATCCACAATGGACTCTGCAGAAAAGTTCACCTTGTTGAATGAGCCTGTTTCACTAACTTGAGTCTGAAACAAATATAAAGTCAATTCTTTGCATAGTTACAACAAAAAATCTACATCGAGATTATGGAATTACCTACTTCAAATATTAAAATGCTAATAATATCCATGGTCTGTACAGGACATGCATGACTTAAAAGTAATGCTAAGTCCAATATAGACTAAAAGCTTCCAAAATGAAACGGTTTACCTCCATGGCACCAGCAATCGGGTTTGAAAACCGGAATTTTCATTCGAAGCTTCATAGTCTGCGAAAATAGTTCAGTGAACAAGATGGACAGAGGAGTGCGAGCAGAGGGGTTCTCTCTTGAGCTGAGCATCTATTCAAAGCGCCCCAGCATTGTTTCCAAATCGTATTGCCAAGTAAGATAACCATCAGAATGGAAAATCTTAGGAACCAAGCATGTTAAATTTAACACAGGCAAAATTCCAAGATCCAACAAGGAATTCTTAACCAAGGAAAAAGAAATGAAAAAGACAACAAACAAAAGACACCAACTACTATATTTCATATTTTAAGATTAAGTTCTAATATCTTAGTCTGATTTAAAATGATTCCCATATTCACAGAACTGAACATGATATGGATCATGTTAGTTTCCATCCATATGGTAGACTTTAATACGATTGGCCTGAGGAAATCAAATACTGATGCAGGTAAGTATTTGGCAAGAACCCAATCTATAATTCTAGCATGAATATTATTTTTTTCATAAATCTATAGATAAATCAACCGTATAGGAAGAAATGGAGGACAAAAATAATTTCAGGCATGCTTCTGACAGTAATAATGCACCTCAAATAACATTATACTTCCTCCTTTTGGTTACCAACGCATAGAGCTTTGAATTGCAAATACCTAGGGTGCTACGTTCTCTTTAGATATCCAACTGTTGCAAACTAATGCAAAATGATAGCTTTGTAAATGATGTAAATTTTCGTATGGTTCCTAACTCTTCGGCTTCAATCATTAAACCATAAAAATTTGTAAGATTTCACCTGGAAAAAATACAATTCCTAATTACTCATGCTTTCTGCACTAGATGCTCAGAGTCTCCCAGCTCCACTTCACTTCCTTGCTATTCATTGTGATTTTGAAAAAGCAACTCAATCTGTTCCAATGATTTTCCCTTTGTCTCTGGAACAAGTGTGTAAACAAATAGAATGGAAAGAGCTGACACCAGTGAAAAGACGAAAAAGGTTCCAGCCACAGTTACTGTGCGAGAAAGAGAAAGGAATGACATCGCAACAAAGCCACTGCACACCCTGTTACCTACAGCGCCAAGAGCAGATGCTTGAGCTCGCAACCTCAAGGGAAAGATTTCGGAAGTCAAAATCCAGCAAATAGGACCCATTCCGCAGAAAAGAAAGCTGCATTTCCACAAACACACAAGACCGCCAGTGTAATTCCTAGCTGCCCATTTCCCATTAGGGTGAGGGGAAAGGCTTAGGGCAAACAAACAAACAGTCATTCCAATTGTGCTCACGTAAAGCAAAGGCTTTCTTCCAACTCTGTCAACAAGAAATGTAGCAATGAATATAAAAGAAGTCTTTGTGACACCGACGCCACTGTTGCAGCAAGAAGCTTAGAGTTGCCCCCGATCCCAGCATCCTTGAAGATTCCTGGGCTATAATTGCATCTATTCCAGTGATTTAATGGAAACACTGGATTCCAAAGCCAGTGATCAGCATTCGACGAAGTGAAGGGGAAGGGCTTAATAGTTCACGAAACACAGCTTTCTCTTCATTCTTCTCTCCATTAGAAACTCCAGCGGCTGCAACTATTTCTGAGAGCCTCTCATCCACCTCTTTCTCATTTTCATTTGTTTTTAACAGCACGGATCTTGCTTTATCAACTCGGTAGTGCGTGACCAACTACCTTGGTGATTCAGGGATGATGAAAAGTGCGAACCCTATGAAGACTGAGGGCAAAATTCAAACAGCTAGCATTACCCTCCAGTTTGTATGTACTGAAAGACTGGAAAATGCATAATTTGAGACGTAGCCAAGCAAAATTGCTAGATTTATGAAAATCTCTGGGAAGGAGGTAAGAGAGCCTCTATCAATAGTTTTTGATATCTTGGCAATATTGACTGGAGCAATCATGACTTCAAATCCTATACCAACTGCAGCCAAAACTCGTCCTGTCATTAGTACTTCAAATGAAGGTGCAAGTGTCATTATAGCTGCACCAATTTGAAATAGGATAGCATCAAATCCCATTGTCCACTTTCTACCAATAATATCTGATGTCCTTCCACCAGCTAAGCTACCCAAAAGTGAAATGATACTCAAAATCCCAACAAGAACTTCTTCTCCTCATTTATCTTCAGGTCTTACTGCATGAATATAATTGCTCCACTCATAACCCCAACATCTGCACATAGAAGAGAAATTCTTAGCTGCAAAGTGTTACAAAACTGGTTTTAGGTGCAAAACATTTAAATCAAGTAGTTGAGAATGAATTTGTTCTTAACAATCATATCAGATAACTTTTTCCAGATATGCCTCACGAGGATCTGTGATCTGTGATAAAAGTTTATCAAAGCTAGACTAAGGATGGAGAAAGGAGAAAAGGCATACAACCAACAGGACTTCTTGGCTATGTTCCTAAGTTCACGGATTACTTTTATTTATAGAATAAAGTGGATTGAGTATGAAGCTCTCCTGTAAGTATTTTTACACTGAATTCGAATGTTTCTCTAGTTTTAAGGTGTACAATCTGGTTGAAGAGGAAAAGGGGGGAATGGAATTTAAAATAATTATGAGAACCATTAAACTAACTCCAGAAATTGGGACACTTATGGAAGCATCTATCTGTGTAAAAAAAATATTATTAAACTTTTCATCAACCAGTGGGAGGACAGAAATCCCCGATTAAATTTGAGTTTCACTATTCATGCAGGTTAACTGTAACAGCATTTTGGTCTTTGTCAGTTAAGTCTAAGGTTACTACAAACCAACATGCCAGCAAAATATGATATCATGTTTTCTTTTTCCAGATTTTTCAACTACATGATCTCCATTAATGATTTGCAAGCCCCAAAATTGATCACTGGTGCATCCTCGGCGAAGATGAGCAATAATAAGATATCCAGTCCAGAGTACATAAACTAAGATCGGCTAATGATGATAGAATGAAAACAAATGGATTTTGAGCCAAAATGGTGAATCTTAGGCATCCCAAGGAGCTTAATAGCCAAAAAGGTGGCAAGCAACCACTCACTCGAGTTAAGTCTTCTAACTGTTATTCCACATACGTTAAGTTTTGGTTTTCCTGTCATCTATATTCAAGTTGTACCTGCAAATTGATTTCAGATTTGGTGCTTTACGGTTAATATTATTTTTACTCACAAGATCAGAGAATATTGCTGATTTTTTATGCCTATATTATCTGGTTTTATGTGAAACAATATCAAGGAATTTTGTAATGCTAAGGGTTGAATTTAACAACATTACAAGGATTTGAATTAATCATTCTTTTCCTGCTAAATTCATGCATGTCAACAAAGGAAAAAAAAAAGAAAAAACTATAAAAATTCAACTATCCCCGGAGAGAGAGAGAGAGAGAGAGAATGAAGCAGTCCTAACTGCGGAAGCGACAAAAGTAAACAGAAAATGTGAGAGAAGAAGGTAGTAAAACTTACCATATCCAAGAAGAACATTGTTGAGAGATGCAAAAATGGCACAAGCAAGAACATATTTCCTGGTATTTTTCTTCCTCTCTAGTTGATGATGATGATGTGAGGCATAATCTTCAAAATCATCTGGTAGCTCAGAATCCATTCGATTGTACTTGTTCTTATTCCTCAAAGACAAAGCCATTTCCCCATTCCTATTTTCTTGGACACCCACCAACCCCATAGCTGTCCTTCCTTTGTTTCCTCCACAAAACAGGAAAAAGAACAAAACAGACCCCGAAGTTCCTTTCTGGCTAACAAGAAGGATAAAGCCGTGAATTGGGATTTTAGATCTGAAAGTCCAATAAGCAAATGGGTCCTCTCTTTCTGGGTAAATTTTTCTAAAGCTTACTTACAGATGTAACTGAAAAAAACAATTGTTTAACATCACAATTCACAATGTCTGAACAAAGGTTGTATGATGTTTCCAAGATAACAAGCACAGCTCCGTAAGTGCGTAAAATATGCAAAATATTCCAACAATATGTTCATTTTCTTTTTGGATAGGCTTTTCTCAACTTCCATTAAAGTCTAAATGCAATGGCAGTACCTTTTCTTTATTCATCTTTGTTTTTAAGTTTAAGCAAACACGTAGTTAAGGGAAATGCCTTTTCCAAGCAATCCTTGGGTTGCTATGTGCATAAAAGTCTCCAACTTTAGATTCCGTGATTTAGAATGTAACACATTGGAGACTTGATTGTACGACGTATTTTCAGCATCAGGGACAAATGAAGACTTTTCCCTTTATGACAGCCAAAGTTTATGACATTTTATTCAAATTTTTAGTTTTGTTCTTCCCATCAAAAATCGAAACATCTAACTGACTTGGTTTGTTTCAAATTCAATCCTGCTAACGCATACTGTTCAATTTTCAAAACCCTCCTTTGAAAAAACAGCAAGGTGTTAACATTCAACCCTCTGAATTTGAATAAGATGGTGCCTCTGAAAACGCTTAATTATTTTTTAGAAAAAAAGAAGGCTTAAATTTTTAGTTCATATATGGTTGAAATGAAACTCATTGGTTTATCATTGGGCTTGAGCATGAGAATTTTCTAGGGGACATTGCAATTTTCTTATGAGCAACCCACTCTCTTTGTACTATTGTTTGGCAAATCAAACATGGGCAGCACTCGGAGCACCCAAAAAGAAAATGTTTTTGAGAATTTTTAGACAAAGAAGAAAGATTAGAAGTTGCAAAAGGCTTCTTTATTACTGTTTTAAAACATTTGCTTTTGTAACATTTAACTTTACGCTGGGTTCCGTCGCGCCGACAGTCCATTTTGTCGCTTTCTACGTATGCCGTTATTTTTGCAGGGGCATCCCCAAAGAAGGCAAATTCTAGGGTAAAGTTTTTAACATAAAGTGATGGTAAGGTTTGATTTGTAATATGTATAATTGATTATAAATTTTTTATATAAATTAGTATATAATATAATAAAATATTATTATGATTACATAAATATATTATATATTATAAAAAATTTTATAATTAAAAAATATAAAATTATCAATAAATATTACAGTTACATAAATTATAATATAGATTACCTAAATTATTATAATTGATAATATAAACTTGTATTACATATTTTTATTATAATTATATATATACATTATTTACTTACATAAATTATGATAATATGTAATAAAAGTTATAATACATAAATTTATTATATTTACATAAAACTTTTATGTATTACATAAGTTTATTATCATAGATAATATAAATAAGTATTACATATTTTTCTTACAATTACATATATATTATACAATACATAAATTATGATAAAAGATAATAAAAATTGTAAAACATAAATTTATTACATTTACATAAAAATTTTGTAAGTTACATAAATATATTATCAATAAATAATAAGAAGTACTATTATAGAAAATATTATAGTTACATAAATTATATTATTTATCACACACTTTTATTACCATAAGCAATATAAATATGTATTAAATATTTTTATGTAATTTGTTTTGTATGTAATATAATAGTGTAAAAAATCTTTGAAGATAATGTATATGTGTAATTTGTTACATATAAATATTATCGAATCAACATACAAACATTATAGATTTACATAAAACCATTATCAAATCCATAATATATATATATGTAAAATATTTCTTTAAGAAATTTAAATATAATTTCTAGAAAATATTTTTTATTATTTATTAAATATATTATATGCGTGAAAAATTAATTTTTGTGGCAATTTTTGAAGTTAAAAAAGTTTTCATATCTTGTTAGTTTAATAATTTATTTGGATATATTAGTAATATTAAGAAAAAATTAATTTTTTTATAAATTTATAATTTTTATTAGTTGATAAAATTATAACTAAACATTACAAAAATTATATATAAATATTACAATTTATATAATTTTTATGTGTAATTTATGTTATATGTAATGTATTTTTGTAAAGAATCTTTGAAGGTAATATATATATATATATATAATTTGTTACATACAAATATTATCAAATTTACATACAAATATTATAGATTTACATAAAGTTTTTATGTAAATCTATAATATATGTATGTAAAATATTTCTTTAAGAAAATTAACTATAATTTTATAAAAATTAACTTTTATTATGTATTAAATATATTATATGTAGGAAATTAATTTTTGTAGTAATTTTTGAAGTGAAAAAATTTTCATATTTTTTATTTTAATAATTTATTTAGGTATATTAGTAACAATTATATTATATTAAGAAAAAAATAATTTGAAGATAAAATTTATTTTTTATTAGTTGGTCAAATTACAGCTAAATATTATGAAACTTACATATAAATATTACAAGTTACATAATGTTTATAAGTAATTTGTGTTACATTTAATGTATTTGTATAAGAAATTTTTGAAAGTAATGTTTGTATGTAATTTGTTACATACAAACATTATCGGATTACATACAAATATTAAAATGTTTAAATAAAAATATAATCAAATCTATAATGTATTATATAACATATTCTTTTGAGAAAATTAACTTTAATTTTTTTAAAATTATTTTCCAAAATTAGCTTTTATTTTTATTAAATATATTATATTTAAAAGTTTACATAAAAATGAGCTCGACAACTATTTATACAAGCTCGAATTTAAAACAATGATTGAGTTTTATCAAGAGTCATAAAATATTAGCCACGTACACACACACACACA
>JBBYHO010000010.1:3852710-3864304 GCA_038382025.1 Adansonia gregorii | reverse complement strand
AATTGTCAATAGTAGTAATTCTTTATTTGAACTCCAATTCTTTTTAATTAATACCTTTTGTTTTGGACTGATTATTAGTGTTTGTTTCGGACTGATTATTAGTGTTTGTTTCTTTTCTTTTTTTTCCTTTTTTTTTTTTTGTGGAAAACAAGAGTGGCTCGAGACAAAGGGACGTAAATACGTAACTATTGCATGACTTAATGCTGCCTTTATAATTTGACGAGTGACAACGCATACATCTTTTATAAAGTTGTCTCCATAATTAAAACGTTTTCCTGGAGCATGCTGTTTTAATAATTGACATTCCTGTTGCTCTTTATCTGAAGTACAGCACTGCCGTGGGGGCAATGGAAAAAAGTTTTTAACTTTTATGTTGCAAATCCTTATAGAAGAGGACTAGCGACACTTTGTATTGTGGCAATCAGCATTAACTTAACAGCAATAGAAGATTCATGCTATGAAATTTAATTTGTAAATCGATCTGTAATTAAGTTTGTGTACTGTTCAAAATCATGTGCAGCATAATTTAAAGTTTAATTTAATTAGTATATACAATAATTTGTAAAATAATATTTATTAAATTTAAAATTTAAATGTCAATATCTATAATTGTGATTTTTTTTAATCCAAAAAGGAATATCGTGCTTAGTAGCTGGAATCAATAATTGTACGCAAATAACGACACTGTTTTTGTCTTGTGCAGTGGATATTGCATGATTGGCGTGACGAGGATTGCATCAAAATTCTAAAGAATTGCAGAAAAGCAATTCCAAGAGAAAATGGTAAAGTGATTATAGTTGAAATTGTTCTGAAACCAGATGGAAGTGGCCCATTCGATGACATGGGCTTCATATTCGACCTCCTAATGCTTGCACATTCCTGTGGTGGAAAGGAGAGAACCGAGCTGGAATGGAAGAAAATCTTGGAAGAAGGAGGCTTCTCTCGCTACAAAATCATCAACATTCCTGCCTTACATTCCATCATCGAGGCGTATCCAGATCAGTAACCCTACAAATTAAAGTAATTCTCGTTGTTCTATTATGGTGTTTAGCATAATGCATGCAGTGGGGATTTTCTACTTTATGAATCTGCCTTCCGTCCATTTAGTGTCTACCAAATTTGAATAAAAGAAATTAGCAAACAAGCATCTACAAAGTGAAATTTTACAATATAGGTAATCAAGATTTTTAAAAATTTGTTCCTAACGTTGGTTCAATTAGCTACCCTAGTGTTAGAAGCAATGCTTCAAAAAGGATAATTATTGCTGCTAAAGAACACTTCTTGTTGGTTATTTTACCGTAAATAAAAGGATATCATTTGGGTCAAAAGATTGAACACTAATGGTAGATAATGAAGTTGGCAGGGCCATTAACGAAATTGCATGGGCAATGCCAAGAAGAAAAAAATGAAGGAGACCTAGGCCATAAAACAACAATATGGGCTTTACAAATATTTTTGAGTAAAAAAATAAATATATATATATATAATATGTTAAAATGATTAATTGAGTTAATATTATAAATTAATCAAAAATCAATTTATTTTGTATAGTTTTCCAAAAATTTTACTTACATAGATTAGAATAATTTAAATTTATAATATTTTTATTCAAAATTTAACCTATAAACATATATAATATGGTTCGAAACACAATGGACTTTTATATTTTTTTTCCCACTAAGTCAGATTCAATTTTTGGGTTAAAGGGCTTTTATACCCAAATGCAACTAATCTATGTTGTGTACTTTCATATTTTTGACCGAGTTGATCCAATTTAAAACATCACTTCGTCTCTAGTTCGTTTTAGATGAAATACTCATCAATGAAAGGCGTAAAAATATGCCGGCAGTTAACCCATTCATTATATGGTCAGGATCACTGATCCAACTTCAATTTAGTTGGACTAAATTGAAAAAGCCCAAGCATTGCAAAATCCCGCCAACTGGAGGGCCGGACCAAAATGTAACGTCAATTTAATCATAATTATTATATTTTAGTACTATTTATTTTTAAACACAAAGGGCACCTTTATTTTGCACATAAAAATTTTCCCAAAAATAAATAAATAAATAAAAACTAACGAAGACAGCAAACAAATCATATACACTAGAATTTATTACACCACGTTGGGGATGAAGAATGGTTTTTTTTTTTAATTATTATATTTTAAAAGAAAAAATAAGATGACTCATGATCTCATCTTAGGCCTAACCCAATAACAAGAAGTCAAGAACACATGGGGAGTTAAATGCCAACTTATGTGGGTCCAATTCCTAGCTACCCTTATGTTCCATTCAATCCATTTGAACATGGTCTCTTACTAATGTTTCCTTTTCCTTTTTCGTCTTCTCTTTTCTCTCTTTCGCAACTCCTTAAAATCGAATCAGTATTGGCTCAACCTGACGGCACCACCGCATCAGCAGCTTACCGGTTCAGTGACAGAGTCAAGAGTGGTATGATATGTTTACCGGGGTTGTCTCGTAAATTTGTAAAATTGTCAGTAAACTTGCAAAACTAGGAACATCGTCAGATTAATAATTTATAAAACAAAATCTTGGAAAGTGGAAATGCACCCAATCAAGAGCATACAGAGAGGGTTCCCAAGTTCAACAGCTGGCAGGATTTCAAGCCGTCTGAGTGGGTGTTTGAGGTTGATGACTGCTAACTAAAATCCAAAGTGCCAGACAACCGATCTGCCCACGCCCCCACATTGACTTAGGGGAGTCGAGCAGCTAAAGGCCCATTTGTGTGGTGCAGCTGATTGCATGTTGCACTCTCGAAGTCATTGTTTTTAAATCTCTAGTAATTTATGACACATTGGTTGGTGGTTGCCCCTTTAAAGATCAAGTCTGATAACTATGTGTCTGGATAAGATGTTGAATTGGGGGGTTTCCATTTTGCTCTCCGCGAAGTGGAAAACATTTTGATTGCACGAAGAAAAGAAAGGGAGCTCCATAATTTCACTGGAATTTTGGTAGATAAATGTGACATATGTATGTGCACATGCCGTAAATTAATCAAGATTGAACAAATAGATTTTTGTGTATATTTATTTGTTTATTTTTAATTTTTTTTGTATTTATTTGTATTAAATAAATATTTTTAATATTATATTGGGTTCGATTCATTTTAAATGAAATGTGATCAAGTTCAGTTTATTTAAATTAAATGAATTTAACCATGGAATATGTTTACTAATATTTAATTAAATAAGTCCATGAACAATTAAAAATCCATTTACAAACAATAAACAAATTTTAAAAAAAATACCAAACAAACAAGTAAAAACAATAAATAGAAATAATTATATTGATAAATAAATCAAATAATATTAAAATATATTAATATTATTAGTTATATTATATTCTAACAATAAAATTTTCAACAATCTCTTAAATGGTCCTATAAATAAGTATAAACAAGTTTATTCGTAAATATAAATAAATTAAATACATCTTATTCAACAACTCATTTTATAAATAAACTTCAATAAACACGGATGAACATCTGTTGGATTGTTATTTGTTTAGTAATCGAGATATGAAATCAAAGTAATCTAGATATCAGTTTGGTTTGTGTCAATTATTATGAAATTTCTAATGGAACGGCCGCTAGTGGCACTATCATATTTAGAAGGCAGACCACCATCTCTTAATTATAAATTAGAAAATGAATTTTAGTGGACAAAACACAACGTCTACCTACTTAACAACCAAACGATGTTGCAAGATTGCTTTACACACATAATTGTGAATTCATTTACTCTCATTTTCCAAATAAAAGAAAAGAAATTAACTATTTATTTTATTTTATTTAATTTTTTGCCAATTCATGAGATAAATTCAATGCAAACCTCAATTTCACCCACCTTCCAGCTACATGTTATTTAGAGTAAAAGGAAATTTTGTGCGTAAGTTTGCAAATTTTTCAATTTCAAGGTTGTGTAGAAATCATCTACAGATACGTCGGTCCACCGAATTTATTGCAGACTAGAAATTTAAACTCAAACGTAAGAAAAGATATGAAAATTTAGCTGACTTTAATGTAAGATTCAATGTTAGAACCCAATACACAATCTGAAAGCAACATATGGAATGCTGAACCACATCTTATCGTGACGGTATCTTTATGATTGATTGGTTTCATTCAATTTTAGAGCAAAAATTCAAGTTGCTTAGAGACCACGAATTATGTGGCATTTATTGTTGCAGAGCATTAGTGAAGCTTATGCGTTGAAGTGGATTATCAGTATAAATTAGTCAGTGTTTTATCCGCAGGAAAAACAAGCTCAAAATCAAACATGTAAACTCAATTAAGAAAGGCAATAGAATAGAGTAGAATATCTATATTTTTCAATCCAAACAGCATAAACGATTCTAAAACAAAATCAAGTTCATTCCTTGACGCTGGAATTAAAAGCGTTTAAAGAAAAGCAAGACACGTGTCATTAGCGCTGATTATGTGGAGTTGGCAAGCCAATTAACGTGCCCCAGATGCAAAAAAAAAAAAAAAAAGCGCTTTGTCAATATGGCCACCATCCGGCCGTTGTTTTTGCTTGCTTTAAAGACTTTGGCACCTTAAGTAATTACCCATGGACATGGATTCGAGTCTGAGAGAGAGAGAGAATTTCAACCCTAGTCCAACCTTTAAGTCAAGTCATCCAGAATTCTAAGGTAAGACAAATTTAATCTTGCTTTCATACCTGCAAATGTAATTTTAGACCGCTAATTTGGTATGGACATAAAATGGTTAATGACCAAAACAAAAAAAAAAAAAAAAAACCGGCTGTCAATGTCAGAGTGATGCTAGGATTAGAGCGAGATAGTTGTCGGTCCCTGACCGCTAAGGCCCCATCCCATAAATAGGAAATTGAATACTTCGAACTGTTGATGCTGAAAAAAGTGGCGACATTTTGATCAAAGACCACGCGACCCACATGGTTAGTTTATTTCCTTGTTCTCCGTCCATCCTCCCATGCAAAATTCTGAGAATAGGAGTCAACATTTTTCTCTCTTGCTTTTCCAGGACGCAAATAAGTCCATCTTTGCATACTTAATTTGCTATCTAGAACCGAACAATAATAATTATCTGTGGGGAAGAAAATCGTGAAACTGTGGGGGCATTTTTTTTTCCACATATCCATTGGCTCTATTATGGTCAAAGAGAAACATATCATACAAACCCAAAAGGGTTTCAAAGTTCAAGAGCCCATCGCTTCTATACCTCTCAGACCGCATCCATTTCTTTACAATAAAAGCCAACGAAATGGCTAAACGACTGCAGAAATAAGGGTTAAACTCGACTCACATAGCCTCCGCTGAAATCCTGTAAAGACTGGCCTCAAAATATACCGTCAAAAGGGGTTTTAATAACAAGTGCCCATCACTAACAAAACCAAAAGCTCTCAAAACCCGAAACGAGGTTTTTTTTTTTTTTTTTTTTTTGCCAATTTTTGATAATTAGTGATCAGTCACTTCCATGGGGTTCTCAGAGAAAACAACTGCAAGTAATTATGCATCAGCCACGTCGAATCCCCGTGAAGTAGTTGAAGTCATGGTGCTGGACTCTCAGTTGCTTTAGCCAAGAATCTGCCACGCTTAAAAGTGACACCAGCCTTTCTTGGTCCCGTCCACAATTGCCCGACACCCAAACATTGCCTTGCATTTTGTAAGTGGCCAAGCCAAATGGTGGAAGAGAGATGCCTTCCCCTTCCTTTCGCTTCCTTTCAGGGCTCTCAATGTCATCTTCGGGGTCCATATCTGCACCAAGAATAAACATCAGCAAAACAAGAATATTATATAAATATATATATATATATAATATCTTGGAAGCAAGCAACTGAACCTTGTCATGTCTAACACAATAATACTTACTTCTACAACATTATTATTTATTATTTAGATGATTATTTTAACCAGTGACAGAGAAAGGGATTTAAACAAAAACTGAAAGAAATGGACAGAAAAAGCACCTTGGAAAGAAGATGATAGAGTGTGGTAAGTAAGGAAGCATGTGGACAAGTCCTTTATGGTCCTTCCCATTGGAATGTGATAAATTGGGTACCTGATATTATATCATCAAATAACAATCCTTTGTCAATAACCCCAAACTACAGAGTAATTACTAGACAAGATATTCAAATGGTATTAATATGTAAAAAAGGTCGAGATAAAAGGAAAGATTATATCAAAGTTTTTCTAATTTAGCATAATTTTTTTTCTTTTATCTAGTTATGAATCGCTAGTTGTCTATGCATTCATTCGTGAAAGAGAGGTAGAGAAAAAGAAAAGACCAGGCAACTGCCATCCAACTAGCTGGAGAAAGATCTACGCTCCTCAATGACATCAAACCAGGGTATCTTCTCGATAATCCATTAATCTGTAAAAGGAGAGTACCATAAGGCGTCAACGGAATCCACAAAGCTTTCATACTGTAAAGGGACTTGAAGTAAACGAATTCTAGCCTAAAACTAAAATAAATGGTCACGATCGTCTCAAAATTAAAATTAACAAGAACTGAAAGGGTATCACTTATTATTCTTTGGTACAGCAGCAAAAGTTTGAAAACCACTTCATGTGAAAAGTAAGAATTTATGCTCATGATCATGACGGATTATAATTGATATATAAATTGATAATATCCTTAGAGAAAAGGAAAAAAAAGATGAACCTTCAAAAATTTACACCAAATAACAAGGGAACAAAGTGAAAGAGCAAGTTCATGGGCAGGGCAGGAAAATACAATATGCAGAGAATCAAAAGCAAGGAATTTCCAAATTTCAAAGGTCAAAAGTTTTATCATTTTATCTTTATAAGATGCTTATATTCTGACAAAACTATAGCTCTTTTTTCTTAGTCTAATTAGTTCCATTATTTTATCAGAAACTTACAATTAGAAAAATCCAGAAGGCAGATAAAATGCAAATCAAAGGAAAGGAGACAATGCAAGCAGTAAAAAGATAGTCTTTAGCAAGGCTAAAAGAGAAAAAGTACCTTGTCCATGAGAGGAACTCTTCCATAAGGAGTTGATCTCTCGAAATACTGAAAGTAAAGGTAACCCAACCTATTGTTCACATGCCAAAGGCTATCTTGCTCGGAACCTCCATCCTCCGACGAGCATCCGTCCCATCTCCATAACTTGTCGCTCTCGCTCTCATCACTGAATGAATCGCTAAAAGAATCCCTCTCGCCATCACCTGATTCTGTCTCTTCCCTGTAAAAATTCCAAGCCCACAATTTCATCACATTTGCTTGCAATTAACTTCTTTTTTTTTTTTTTCAAATCCTCAGAATTATATAATTGCCCTTTGCCCCATCTAATTGAATAATCTCGATCAAAGGAATTAAACAATGCAATTGCGTAACACCAAAGGGCAAAACTTTAAAAAAGGAAAATTCAATGTTTGCCACGAATCCATGTGATAAACTATAATTCAACAGCCAAAAGATTTATTTAAAAAGAAAGAAAGAAAAGATTTACCTTAAGCTGTTGACTGAAGAATTGCTTGTAAAGATTTGAATGGCAGAAAGATAAGGAACATAGTATTGGACTAAGGTTTCGGTGTTGTTCAAGACAATGGGAACTCCAGCCCCATACGCACTCCATTCATCATAACAATTCCAAAGATCACCCAATGTGAAATATTCAACTTTTTCTCTCTCCCACGGGTGCCATAAACTATTAAGGTTCCTAATCTCACTCTGCAATACAAACACAATAAATAATCACAACAGCACAAAACCATAATCAAGAAAACGAAAAGTTTTCCCTTTTTTTTTCGAACAATTAAAAACAACAACAAAAGCAAAAGATTGGTAACCTTGGGAAGGAATTGGGATTTGACTGTTGGTGTTGTGCATTGGAGGAAACACGCAAGGTTTGATTGCGTTGACCCTGTGTCAAAAATCATGATTCCTACAAGAGACAGACAGATAGACACAGAGAGACAGAGAGAGATTGGTTTCCCTCTACCTCAAACCCTGAAAAACAGAGGAACTAGAACAAAACACAAAAGAAAAGAGAGAGTCGAAGGGTAAAAGGGAAGGAAGGGGAGAGAGGAAGAGAGAGATTGTCGCGATTTGGTTATATAATGGAAATTCGTGACTGAAGAGAAATTCTAAATTTTGACGTTTGGACAGCTAAATTTAAGGGAACAGAAAGGAGAAAAAAAAGGAGAGAAAAATAAATAAATATCTTTTCCATTGAACCAAGTCTTTGCGGGCAGTTGACAATGTTGTCTAATTCAACTCTTTTCCGGTCACTGCTTGGATTTCATTAGGATTTACCCTTTCTCAGCAAAACAACTTAGAACTAAACAACAAGCCAAAATAAAAGGGAATTCCACTCTATCTCTCTTTTTGTCTTTTTTTTTTTTTCTTTTAAACTTTAGGGAAACTCAAGCCTACTCTGCTTTGATCAACAATGAAGAAACAATTTTGTTCACTCCTTGCAAACAATCACGACGGTTCAACGCTTAATTCTTCGTGTTAAATCCAAAAACCAACTAGGCAAAGTTTAAAACACCCATATTTTCACACCGACTAAGATGGAAAAGCAAACGGAAAGTCCAAGAAAACAAGCGAAAATAAAGGAAAAGTTTATTTCAATGACAAAAGGCAGAAAATTTTCAATTTTTCTCGGTTTCAACAGAAACCCATGATTTCTGGGTAAAGGACTTGCTGGTTTTGAGTCCTTTCACTGATATTTTCTAACAGAAAATGGAAAAAAGAATAACTTTCCCGGTAGAAAAAAATTGCAGAGCACAAACAAAGCCAAGACTAATAAAAAGGAAACGGGGAAGGAAAAAAGACAGAAATATCAATTTTATCACAGAACTTTCGGTTTCTACTTTCTAGAAAGAACTAGTAAAGAGATGGGGGGATAAACTTATATATCAAAGCCAATTAAAATTAAGGTATCTAATTTTCAGACATTTATTTGAGTAATTTTTTTAATTAAAAAAATATTGAAAATGTTTATTTTTAATTTTATTTTATTATTATTTTAATTTAAATTTTATATAATTTTTAATTAAATTAATATTTTTCAAAACTTTAAAATTAGTATAATACGTACAATAATTTATGCACATTCGTAAGTCTCTCTACATCTCAGCTCTTTAGTAGACCCCTCGAATAATTAATCCTCAGAGAAGGTTTTTTCAGTTGAGGTCAATTTCACTAGGTCGGATTTATTTTTTAATTTATTTATTTATATTTTAATTATAAATATATTTTAAATATAAAAATAAAAAAAATTACTTTTTTAAATAATAAAAAACAAAAAGGCTTTAAGGTCAATTGAATTCGGTTAGGTTTTGGTCAAGCAAAATTTTTATTATTTAAGCCTAACTTTATCAACCTAACCATAGATAGCTTGGCTTTTTAAGTATTATATCATTTATTATTACATGCATTTGCATGTGCCATTTTTTTATTTTAAATGTATAATTATAAACTTTAAAATTAATAAAATATAGATTAACCAAAATTACATTAAGATGTAAAGTTTATTTAATGTGTAAATTGTTATAAAAATTATTATTTTAATATTAATGTAAAATTAATTATGAAGACAAACAAAATATATTTAAATTTTAACTTATTTATATTTATATCAAGTAAATTGATTTCGTTGATGAGAATTTAAAACTTTTAAGATAAAGTAATATATAAAATTTTTTTATTTTTTATCAAACACAAAAGTGTTTTAATGTAATTAAACTTTTTATTTACGAATATGAAAATAAACTTCTTATATATGAATATATAAATTCTAATCAAAATAAAAAATATTTACAATGATAATTTTGAAATATAGTAAAAAAAAAGACTATTTTGTCATTTTAAAATATTTTTTACATTCATATTTTTATATATATTTATTGTCATATGCATTCGCACATAAATACTCATTTTTTTATTCATTTTGAATACAATTTGTATACTATAAAATAATAAAATTAATAAAATATATATTAATTAAAATTTTCATCAAAGTGTAATATTTTATTTTACGTGAAAATTATAACAAATAATTATAAATTTTTATTATTTTACTAATAATGCAGAATTAATTATGAAGATAAAAAATGTAGATTTTAACCTTTTATATTTATATCAAATAAATAATTTACCTATTTAAGTGATAATTTAAAACATTTGAGATAAAATAATATATAAATTTTTTTATTTATTATAAAATACAAAATTATTTATACAAAAGTGTTTCAATGAAATTAAATTCTTATTTAAAATTAGATAAATTTTAATAATAATAAAAATATTTATAATGGTAATTTAAAATTATAGTAAACATCAAGTATAGTTTTCATCAATTCAAAAGATTATTCACGTTTTATATATTTATATGGTACAAATATGAAAAACCCTTTTAAACTAATAAAAATTAAATTTATTGTTTACTAAATTTCTAAATTGATATTATAAATTTTTTTCTATTAATGAGATTTATCTAATTTTCAAGCAATAACTTTAATTGCATTAAAAAACATTTTCTTAAAAAAAATCATTTTATAATAAATAAAAAGAGCTATAGTTTACATTAAATTACTTTCTTTTTTAAAGTTTAAGCTTTCATTAACCTTAAAAAATAAATAAATTTATTTACTAAGTTTCTAAATTGCTGTTGTAAAACTTTTACCACTAAAAACTTTTTTAAATAAATTTGTTTGATAATAAATAAAAAAAAATGTCAATATCTACATTAAATTACTTTGTTTTAAAAGCCCTAAGTTTCCATTAAATCTTAGTACATTTAATTAATTCTACATTGATAACATTGAAAATAGTAAACCTTTTATTTAATTTGCACATATTAATATAAGTTTTGATAATAAATGCTTTATTAATTTTATTTAATTAGAAAATATACAATTACATGTTTTAAAATTTATAAAATAATAAAAATTTAAATATAAAACACGTAATAATAAATACTAATATTATAAGAAAATAAATGATAGATATTTGAAATTTTTAATAGAATTTCCTTTTTCTTGTAATATGTATCTTTCTAATTTCTTTATTTTTTTTTAATTTAAACCAATTAAATGGCTTGCATGACAAGAAGTAAACCTTGTAGCATCGAGAAAATTGAAGTTTTCTTATAATCTTTGACGAGAAAGAATTTGACTCTTCACATTTCGTCAAAACTTGTGATTTTATTAGCCATTCACACAATAATGAACAATTAAATTAGATAGACTAGTAGGACCAGTTGAACTATGAAACAGGAAGTTATTCAATTCAATTATAAGATATTTAGGGTTTTATCGAACTGATAAAATTGAATGAAAAAAAAATCAAAATCAAAAGAAATTGATTTATTATTTATTGTATAATTTTTTTAAGGAATCAAAATTGAATAATTTTTTCATAATTTTATATCAAAGATCATATCATAAATCGAATATATATCTTACTAAGTATATATTATATTTATTATCAAATCATATAATGATTTTAGATTTTTTTTTCTCCTTCAATTGAACCAACCAATTGGATTGACCAAAGTGATTAAACCGAAAATTAAAATCCTCATTAATTCAACCTTTGGATTCAATTTTTTTAATT
>JBBYHO010000010.1:3809681-3833390 GCA_038382025.1 Adansonia gregorii | reverse complement strand
CTAAATTAATAAGATTTTGTTTCTTGACTAATAAATTTTTTTATAATATTATTTCAAGATCTTATTATTATTATTGTTGTTGTTCTTAACAATAAATTTAAATTTTAATAATTTTTTTAATAAAAAGTAGATAAAAAATTTGCCAATTTTTAATTTCAATTAAAACGTATCAATTGAAAAATGTTTACTTTAATAAATACTTTAATGTTTAGAAGAAGATATAAAAAGAGTGAATATTTCATTAATTTAATAAAAATAATAATGAGGATAAAATAATTAATTTGATAAATTATTAAGGATGTATATGTTGTTCACTATTTGTATTTTTAAAGTTAAGCTTTTATATACAAAATATTGGTTATCGATAAAATTATAGGAGTTTAAGATATATCAGCATTATGACGTGGTTAAATCAGCAGAGAATATTCATCTCACCAACATTTTTGCACACATTGAATATATGCATAAGAGCAGAATGGATAAAACTCTTCGGTTCTGATTAATAAAATCCTTTGTGGCCTCCTTTTTAGTTGGTGGAATTTAACAGGTAACCAGCAACTTTAATCTTTCTAACATTGTATCGTAGTAATCAGTCGATAATAATTTGCAAGTTGCAACACAGAAAAGTTCACACAGAAGGGCACTCCAGTTCGGGGACGCCGAATTAAAGCAACATCAAAACAACTTGAAGTTGTCGAGAATGATCGTGGGGGAAGAGGGTAGTTAGGTATATATGATTTGCCGAAGTAAAGATTAGATTCAATAACCCGTAGAGTTGCTATTGATAAGGGTCTTAGATAGAGAGGAGACCTTGTAAATAAATGAAATAGGGTGTGTTGAGAGACTGGCAAAAAATGAAGATTGAAACAGATTTTGAAGCATTGAATATAGCGGCATGTGATGTCGATGAGGTTCAGGGAATAAGAAGATGACGGAGCAAAGTATGTAGGATGGAGAATAGAATTAGGAACGCAAATTTAGAAAGAAGAGAATTGCAAAGACAGTTTAAAAGACACAGTTTGTTTATCTGGTGAAAAGCCTCTAAACGAGTTACAAAATATTTTTAAATTTTCAGAATAGCGGTTACAGAATATAAGCATTTAATAGGTTTAACGTTAAAGATTGTCAGTTACTCAATTGTTAATAAAATGTTTGGTGATCAATAACCTCTTAGTCTAATGGTTTGGAGTGAGTGAAGGTGATATATTGAGCTAAAATTCGATTCCAAACATACTTTGTTTTTGTAATTTATCTTTACAATATTGTCACTCTCTTTATACTGAAAAAATAATTTGTTTGATGGATAGTATTAGGACTAGGTAAGATACCAAAACGGAGAGAGACGGGGATTGCCTATTCCACTCTTTTATGAGTGTTTTCAGCGTCCACCTCTATGGATGTAACCTATCGTTATAATCGTTTCACTATGCTCTACTTCACCTTTTTACTAATAATTTTTAATTTGATACTGTAAGAAACGCAATATAATTTATATAATTTGTGTACATAAAAAGTATATATAATATTAGTACATATATGATTCTAGTATACATATGTATATATATATATATAAATAGAAAAGATACATAGAATTTTTTAAGAGATAAAATAGTAATTATAAAGACTGGGGTAGGAAGGAGCTGAGCAAGCATTTATCAAATTGGATATTGCCATCCCTGTTAGTGAATAGCGAGCGAAAATCCACTATCTATTTTGGTTAATGGAAGAGAGAAATATGCGAAATGCACCATCTATTTTGGTTAATGGAAGAGAGAAATATTCATACTTTAAAGAAAAGTTAAGAAGAAATTTTATTTATTACCGTATCAAATTCACTAAATATAGCTATCAAAGACATCACGATAATGAAATTAACTCCGCAACTCTTTATATTCTATTTTCACTTTTGCTTCGTGAAGCTATTGCGCCGTGAAAGAGCCATTCCATGAACAAACTATTTTATGATAGTATTGTTCATACAGAGATGTTTTTAAAATGAATTTTTCTATAAAAGGATTTTTTTTTTTCTTTTGAAAAAGAAAGTTGTTGCTTGAAAAAGTTTCAGTGAAGCAACGTTCTATAAAACATCTTTGTTATCTGTTCTGAGTTTCTTTCATTATTGTAAATATAACTATAATTTCACATTGAACAACTTTAGTGGTATATGAAAACGATAATATATTAGTAAATGAAATCAAGTATAAAACGATGAAGAAAAGGATTGAAATAGAAGGTAAATGAAATAGAGTGAAAAGTATGTATAAGAGGCTATTTACTAGCAAAAGCTCGACCCACGCTCCAATTCTTCAGCTTTTGTCAGCCACTGAAGGAACAGATGCTATGGCTTTAGGATAAAGGATTAAATGCACTAAGAAAACAAATGACAGTAGCCTTTAAGTGGAAAATCTCATAACTCACTGCAAAAAACCCGAACCGGCCACCGTAGGCCACCTAGCCTTCCTATTACATGCGAGGTTCTGTTTTTGCGACGTCTTCTTCAATGGTATTTTCACAATGGAACCCTCTTTTTAACTCGCCGCTAAATAATCAACCAACTCGCTTAAACCTTGCCTATAAGAAGCCTTATTCTCTTCCCTCTTTCCACCATCCAAGGACGTCGATCCTATCTCTTCACTCTCAACTCTCAATACTTCACCGATAATGGCTTCCAAAATTACTTCCTTGCTTCTTGCTCGAGTTTTCCTCGTCAGCATTCTCCTTGCTATTGCTGGGCAAGCAGCTGCAACACTTGACGTCCCAAGAAACCCACAGAATGATGATCCAATGAAACAGCCCGATTGGCTGATTGAACATGATCCCGGCGTACTCATTCCAGGCCTTGGACGAGTGGTGCTGCCACCAGTTTTGAAACCTCAACTGCCATACAGTGGCAGAATTGGCGGCTCAACTGGTGGAACTGAGTATATTCCAGGTGGAGATGATACATTTGTTCCAAACCCTGGTTTTGAGGTGCCAATTCCTGGCAATGGTGCTGGCGGTGCAGAAGCACACCCAAACCCTTGAGCATGCTCTGCTCTGAAACTTTTAATCAATTAGAGAATAAAGGCAATCAATTATCCAGATGGAGCCTTTTGGAGTCCCATTGTATTCAGTCCAGTCTATCATATTCACGTATTTAACGTGATATAAATTTAAGTTTGTCATTTAATGGTGTTTAGGATAAAACAAGCGTGCAAGATGTAGGTGTTTTAGTTTGTCACGTCCATCGAGTCCAGAGTCTTCGCATTGTCAACTCGAGAACACTACTTGTTCCTAGCAATCATGTATTTCAGTGTCAAAATTAATCTTAATCATGTCTTTGCATATTACCTTGCTTTCCCATTTGATCATTATAGATCCTACGATGCTCCGAGCTTGCAGGCTTAAATATAAACGATTTGGTCATTTGAAATATCAATTATGATTAAAGTTGGCCATGAGCCCTACCAGTGGTCAGCATCATTGCACTCAAAAGTGTCAATGAGTGTGAAAGGTATGCCACTCAGAGTTCATTAACTGCAATGGGATAGGATAAATGGTGGCAATAAAAATATCATAGAATAAATCATTATTTTCCATGTTAACAATTGAAATGTTGATCACTTCTAGATCGTAATGCTTTAATATTTAAGAATCGAGGGGACCAATGTCAGTAAAGGATAAAAAAATTGCAGAAAAGCCATTTTAAAAGGGACAGTTAAGAGAATGCAAAGTCACTAATCCTTGACCAAATGAAGAAACAACTAGAACATCTTTAAGTCGTCTAAACAGAAAATTGATCTATCAGTAAGGGAGCAAAATGAAAAAAAACAGAAGTACATGCAATTCTGTTGGTTCTTATTAAAGCAGATTAATTTGCCTCAAATTTTCTCATCAAATAAATTGTCAAAAGGATTGCTTACCTGCAAAATCAACAGAGCTAACAACTACTCCCACACTTAGAAATCCCAAAATTGAAGAGTTTCTTTCTAACTAAAATTAATTTGCACTCGATTTGGAAGAATTGATAAACAGTGTTTTAACGTGAAATATTTACCATAATTAATGAACATCAGAAGGTTTTGAAACAATTGAATCCAACTTATCCCCAGGACTAGTGACAGTAAAATTACATTCATCATTCCCCCTCAGACAGAAATAATTGGTAGCAGGTTTCCTCTGGGGCAGAAAACGTGCAAAAATTGGATATAGTTATTAAAAAGATAAGGAATAAGCTACTAACACAATCTTCTAATAGTTTCCTTCCCAAATAGTCATAACTCATGTAATTTTCAGGCAAGAATTGCTGAAAAAATGTCATTGTTCTGTTCTAAATCAAACTTATATTAAAAGATAAGATAATAGTACCAACTGATTCAGAATAATTAAAGAACATAATCTCTGGAACAAACCAATGTCTGAAAATGTCTCAGCTTTGGAACTTAAACTGACATATAAAGAATAATCCTGAAGAAAAGAGCAAAAAAGGTGCAACTAATTAAATAGGCAGAGAAATTATGAAAAATCTATACTTTACATTTGAAATGGCCAAATGGGTATTCAATAAAAGAATGAAATGAATGACCTGATTGGTAGAAAGTGGAAGAATATTCAGAAGAAATGAAGCGTCTTGAAAAGAATGAAAGTGAGGAAACCGAAGAAGATGAAGAGGAAAAGGTAGTCTACCGCTACGACCAGCTTGGTCGACCCATGATTTCTTTTCAGATTCTTCTTGTTCTTCGATTCATCTAATTCTTCGAGCTGCGCCATTTTACCAATGGATCAAGGGATTTCAGAAACCAAAATTTGAGATCTATGGGCTTCGCGCTAAGCTGTTTATTTTTAGTTAATTGAATGTATTTGGCTCCTACCAGTTTACTCCCGCGCGTTTAGCGATGGTAAATGCACCTTCATTGCACGTGAAACTTAAAAGACTTTCGAAAAGTGTTTGGTTAAAGATAGTCGGTATCGTATGAACATGTATATTATTTTTATTTTGATAATGTATATATTAATGATTTTGAGTTTATCAAATTTTAAATATTTTTAATTTATATAAATAAAAATATTTTTATATATAAAATAAATATGATTAAATAAATTTTATATATTTAATGTTCATAAATTATATGTAATATTTTAAAGAAATTTCATCAAATATAAAAAAGTCAATATCAGTCTAAGTAATGAGACTAAAATTTTTCATAATTGTTAAATTTATGAATAATTATGTTTAATATTTATTAAATTTATGAATAATTATATCTAATATTTATTAAATTTAATATCAATATCAATTTAATTTTTTTTTAAAGCTTACATTATGAATTGATAGGTATAGCTATTTTGGGTTTGCATAATAGGTACAGATTCAAACTAAGACCAAAATGAAACCTAGTGTTGCGAGTATCGATGTGCTTTGAAACTGAGACGTACTGACAAGTACGACCTATACTAGTACGAAATCGATAACCTTGATTTGATTTGCTCCCATGATTTCAATGAAATTTATATGTTAATAAACGTTAGTTTTTAAATCCTCGTATTGTTTCTGTTTTATTATCCACTTAAAAATAATTTTTTTAAGTATAAATATAAAAAAACATAATTATAATACGAATACATAAATTTGATTGATTATATATATTATACCTATAAAATTAAGATGATATCAAAATTTAATTCATTTAAATTATATTTAAATTCATCATTAATTTTGTATTAAAAATAAAAAATAATAAAATATAAATCTAGCAACTCATCTAATAACTCATAACTTATAACATCGTTTAACATTTTTCTTAATATTCAATCATCATAATATTTTTTTGATTCAACACCAAAAGTTTTAACTTACACCAATCTAACTCATATCATTATTCAATATTTTAATTTTTAACGATAATTTATTAATATAATAATTTTTTAGTCAATATTATAAAAACAAAAAATTAATGTAACCTTATTTTTTAAAAAAATAAAAAACCAATTATTTATGGCACATGAGAGAAAATTGAGAGTTATTTGAATAATGTCACATACGAACAGGGACACAAACACGACATGAAAAAATAACTAAAATACAATAGGATAAAAAAAATCTGACCACAACACAAATTTATGAATATTTTGAAATTTATATAAAACAAATGTGACATAAATTTGAGAGTTATTTGAATAATACTAATTAAACTTGAAATTTTGGAAACAATACAGAAATAAATAAATTTAGATAAAACAAAAAATAATAGTACTAACATAAATAAATGCATGAATGTATCAAAGTTTGTAAAAATAAAAAAATAATTTTATAAGAAATAGATCATTATAAATGCAGATTTTTATTATAATTACCTTATAATATAATTTTAATAGGATTTAATAAAAGTGAAAATCTAACAAATAATGAATTTTAAAAAATTTATATATAAGAATTATAACTGATTATCAATTAACTATTATTAAGAAGAACAAAATTAATTAATATTCCTAAAATGTACATAAAATATATATATTAATTATTTTTTTTTGCATTTTATTTTATACGTTAAAAAAAGTAATTAACTAAATATTTTTATGTTTTATTTTTTATTAATTAAAAATTATATAATAAAGATTGCTAGAAATATAAAATCCACATAAAATATGAGATTGCACGTATCTTATAAAATAAAGTAAAAATTATCCCTTATTACTGGTCATGTGTAGTAACTAGTAAGCAATTGTAATTATTATTATTATTATTATTATTATTATTATTACATGTTGAATTTTTTACGTTATAATTATATTTAATGTATTAATACAATATGATATAAAAAATATTATTAACATGAAAATCTATGTAAAACGAATTAAAAAAATTAAAAAGAAGTGGTCAAAATCCAAAGATACTGAAACCAAATATATAATATTTGTACAAATATAAAGGCTAATTTATACATTAAAAAAAAAAAAACTTAAATGTTATCCGGAAGGGAATGGGGGAATCATGCAAGGGCCATATTAGGAAACTTGCCTTGATTCAATATACGTAGGTAAGCCCCAACCCTGGCTTCCTTCACATTATACCTGGAAGATTAATGTAGACAGGTCGAAAGTTATATGCGATGAAATGCAACAGGTAGGAAACTTCTGATTTTATTCACTTCTTCACCAAAAGTAATCCTCAACAATCAATCTTTGGTTTTATTCACAACTGATTCCGGTGAACTCTCTTGAGTGACAAGTAAGAAACACATTTGCAATTTGTTTATTCCTAACAAATGACATTCATCAAAATAGAAATACGTTATTATTTTATGCTAGTTAGTAAGTCTTCTTCCACTTTGTTTGGGCCAAAGGTTGAGTTGAAAACAGGGTGAGAGGAGAATGGGTTCCTAAGCATGACATTCAGTACCATAAATTAATTTTTCAACTCGTTAAAAGGGAAAAAAAAAAAAAACAGCATGAAATGGAATCTAAAACTAGCTTTTCCATTTGGTCATACCATGTAAATGGTCACTCATCAAACAAATATCCGGTCGAGGGTGCCATAAGAATACTTGAAGTGTAGTTATCTGTTTGCCTTGTACCTTAGGAGGATTGCTTGATGAACTAGCATCTGCATCTTTTGTTGCCTCATATATTTGTTCTTATCTTTTAGTATAAAGGAGATTGTAGTCTACGAATAAAGAAAAGGATTATAGATATTAAGATTTGAATTTTAAATATTTTTATATGCCATCTTAAAGGTGATTACATTTACCAATTAGAATAAGTCTAGGTTCAAATATTGATGCTTCTGATTTCTCATTAGAATAAATTCAAGAAAAAGAATTATCCAGTGTTAGGAATTCCTATTGAAAGATTTGAAATAAATATAACAGGCATGAAAGTGAAAAAACGAGAAAATTAAGTTAAAAGATAAAATGAAGGAACTATAACAAATTTTATAACAAGCTAATATGTAGTAGTAACATAAATGAAGATTTGTCAAAAGAGAGACCAACTGGAAGAAAATATCAAACAATTTGATAGGGATTAATGGGAAAAAGGTAAACATTTAGGGGCTCTACAATTTGGTTATCAAAAAAACAGGGAACAATAGGAAGAGAGAACATGGAGAGAAAAAAACCACTGAGATCTAATAAATGGTGATAATACTTGCAGCAAAACCGTATAACAAGAATATGATGTAGAACTGTTGCATATTTATTTATGAATTAAATAAGATGACATAGATACCTATGTTGACTATATCATTACCCAGATAAGCTCCATGTAGTCAACCAAAAGAAGACTTTGTTCAATAGGTATAACACCATGTGAAATTACGTGAGCAAATGGCCGAAGTTTCCAACCTGTCTGCAAAGTGTTGAGTGATTATCAACAAAATTCATGTTTAACATGAGATGCTAATAAAAAGGTGGCTAACATTGTCAAACCCAAGCATAAAGCAAAGGTAAACACTTGTTTTTGGTCTTAACATATTATACATGCACAATTCTCATAGCCAATGCACTTTGGTACAACACTTCCTAGTCCCTACCAGTGGCACTGCTTATTTGCGCTGTGCTACTTGGCATAGCATTTCTTGACGCAATGCTCTTTGATTGCAGCACTTCGTGATCGTAATACTCCTCGACTGCAACGCTGTTTATTGAAACGCTTCTTCACCTTTTTATAATCTCCTCCATCTTTAGAACTTTTGCTCATTTCATGTTGACACCAAAGATTACCATCAATATGGAGCAGCGAGTCAAACAACACACCAACCCTTATCTATTTATCACTCAAGCTTTGAAGATCCAAGTGCACCACCCAGTAAACCCTAGTGTTAATTCTTTTATATTAGTCTATGTCAAAAGATGTGACAGGATATTTAGTTGATTGTCACAGGACTACTGCAATCTCGCTCTTTAATTTACTAGGGTTTGAGACAAACAGTACAAGCACATGATGAAAGGTTGAACAGGAAAAAAATCGAGTGACAAATAATGACATAAAATCTTAAAATTCGAAGAAAAAATTATAAGTAAAAAAGTTGGGAAAAATTCATGGATTCGTTGAAAATATATTTGTGTGTTAATTCTTACAATTTGATCCCAAACCCAAAGATTAGACATTTTAATTTGGTTGGGCTTGGGTTGATTTTTTTTTTAACTAAAGAAAAACCTTTATTTTCGATATATATATATATATATATACACACACTAGTTTTAAACTCATGTACGAAACACTCAATTAAATAAAACAATCATATATATTATATGAATACATTTAATCATTTTTATTATATTGGATGACACTTATAATGTAATATTTTTTGTAAAATGTGTATGTTATTAGACTAGGAACTGTTGAATAGCAGCTCCTTCTGCAATAGTTTTTCTAAAATGTCTGATTTAATTAAGTTTTAAAAAATTTTTGGAGAAAAAAATTGTGCATTCTAAAATATGGGTAGCAAAGTGCAAAAATAAGAAAAAGAAATTTCAAATATGGTCTATGTAATAAAATTATCCAAATATATGAGAAAATTTTAATAGTCATTAGATAAGAAATTATAAACCTTTTAAAACATGCGTTAAAGTCAACAAAAAAGATTAAGAATGAAAAATAGTTAGTTCTAAAACATCAAGTTGTTGATAAGGCTCATAAACAATTGTCTTCATTGTTGCAAATAGCTCTTAAAGATACAAATAGTTGGTTAAAGTTAAAAGATAATGCATATAGCAAAGAGGGTCGCAAGCCATTAAGTTGCGTCTAGTTTCAATCTATTTATATAATTAATTATATTGGCTTTTGTTTAGGAACAAAAATGAATTTTCTAACAATTTAATTATCAATTATATTTACAAATACTTCACTTAAAAGATTTGCAAAATGTAAGCATAATAAAATGAGTATTCTAGATTAGTGAACCGACAATCATGCATGAAGAAATAAAAAAATCGGATTAGATATGAGAAAATAACTAAATAAAAGGGAAAAAAAGAACACATATAATTGTAGTCTCTAAAAATTACCAAAAGCCTATGAAACAACTAAAAGAATGACATATATATGTTTTATATAGCAAGGTATCCCATTTATAAAGTTGAGATTTTCCCTTTTAATAAATAGGGGATAGAGAGAAGATATTTGGTATAGAATTCAAGCTTAAATGTCAACTCTAACACACTCTCAATCACTAGGTCAAGTAGCTGTAAGGGATAAGGTTGAGATTTAAACTAATTAGTTTAGGTAAAATGCAAAATGTAAGAAAGAATGGTTAACTAATAAAATTAGGAATTAAATTAAATTTTTAATGGTCCAAGGTGATTAGATCGTAATTAATTTATAGGAAGCAAATTAATAAATTTAGAATTAGAAATGAATATTCATGACAATTTATAATTTTCACTTTGAATTTAATTAATATAGAAGGAAACTGAACCTAAAAGTAATCAAAGATAACAAAGAATAAAGATTAAAATATATGATATTTGAATCTAGAATAATTAGAAAAATTATATTTAATGTAATATATAGAATTTAGAGAATAATATTAAGCCTTAAAATTAGGATTATTGAATGATAATTAAGATTATAATTCATGTTGGTTTAATTGAATGTTTGAATTTAAATTGATTATTACGCATTCAAAAGAATATAAACGTAGAAAAGATAAGATACGTAAAAACGTTATTCCATGCAAATTAGACAATTTCTTTTATTGCCAAAAGACTTTTCCTTTTATATTTTTATGTAAGATTAAAATTATTTTTAAAATATTTAAAATTTTATTTAAATGAACTGACCAATAATTGAGAGCTAATTGAATTGAAAATTAAAGGTCACAACGTTTGACTTTTGATTCGTTTTTTTTTTTAATTTTAGTAATAAAAATGAAAGAATTTTTTTATGGTAGATGCATTAGCAAAATTAGTTTGCATATAAATAGAAATTTAAATTAGCTTTAAAAGATTAATTAAAGAGTAAATTTTTTGGTCAAATCTTCTTTTAATTAAAATATCATATATTTGCTCTTATCGTTCTTATTAAATTCAAATTTTATAATAGATTAATCATATATTTTGGATTAATGTAATTAATAAATCCAAGATTACAATTAAAATATGAGTTGAAATTCAACGTCTTCTTTTTGGTAAAATAATAATCTTGCAATTTGGAAGTCTTCCTAGTCAAGTTATAAACAAAAATTTATTTTATTTTATGCTATTTTAAAATAATAAAATGAACTGATCAGTATAATCGATTGAATTAATTGAATTGCAAACTAAAGGTTATTAACTTCTGATCTAGTTTTTTTCAACGTTGGCAATAAAAATAAAAGATTTTTTGTATGCTAGATGCATTGGCAAAATTAGTTTGCAAACTAAAATTTGAAAGAGCATATAAATAGCAATTTAAATTAGATTTAAAAGGTTAATTAAAGAGTACATTATTTGGTCAAATCTTCTTTTAATTAAATTATCATATATTTAATCTTTTATTTTTTTTTTAAATTCAAATTTTATAATTAACTAATCATATATTTCACATTAATTTAATTTATTAATAGATTCAAGATTGTAATTAAAAATATGACTAGAAATTTATGGTCTAATTCTTATTCTAGGTGGAATAATAATATTGTGATTTGAAAGTTTTGCTAGCCAATTTATGTAAAAAATTAATTTATTTTGTATTATTTTAAAATAATAAATAAATTTGCATTATTAATATATATTATATCAATTTAGAAAATTCATGTGTCAAAAAATTGACAATTTTTATTGATTTTTTTCCTTTTGTAAAAATTTTTAATGCATAACGAAATAATTAATTTAAAATTTTTTATATATAAATATATTAAACGTATAAATAATTTTAAAATTAGTATGTATTAAATGTATAAATATAGTTTAAAAGGTGGACCTGAAACAAAAGTTACTTAAAAAAATTGACAAGTGAATATTGTATTTTTAAATATTAAATATTTAAATATTTATAATGGAAAAAATATAACAAAAAGGTTAGTATATATATTAATGATTGCAATTTGCAATTAAAGTTTTATTACATTTAATATGATTTTAAATTAAAAGTATTTAAGATAAATAATAATAATTTTTAAATAAAAACATAAAATAAAATAATTTATTAAAAAACGTATGATAATTTTTTAAGATCATTTATTTGTCAATAGTTTAGACTATACTCGTAAGAATGTTTATATATATATATATATATCTGCTCCTCTAAACACGAAGCCTTTCTCTGCCCGAAGCCTATCACATTCAAAGGAGGCGCCGCCTAGTAGGATGCTGTAAAAGCAGTCTACCTCACTGTAAGGCCTACCTGCCCGCAGACTCTCACGTATCTGTAATCTGTTAATCGTATTCCTCTGGTTGCTAGCCTGCAACATCTTTTGCAGAGCTAACTCCGGAGGTTCTTCCATCCCCTTTGCCGCCTTCTTACCGTGAGAACGTAGTCAACAAAAACTACAAATTTCTGGACAAAAAAAAACCATCAGGCCAAGCTTCAAGCGAAAAGGAAAAAGCGTTCGACGTGTTCCTCCGTTGGAAAAATTGTGTTCCAAGTTCCACCACCAAAATGAGTCCCTCAGGGTTCCAGATCCAAAATGCATCTATTAAATCCCTAATACCCATGTTTTGGGTCTTATGACTCCCCTATCGTATACGTCGAGTATGAAGTTCTCTGCAAAAACAAGAAGGAACTTTATATGATGAAGATTCCGCGTTATCTTATAAGAAAACAAGGTAGGAAAACTCTTTATTCTTCGTTATTTTTTTTTTCCTTTCAATCGTTCCTGTTTTGATTCTCAATTCTTCAAAATTTTCTGTTTTTTATTTAAAAATTTTGGAACCCATTTTTAGGGATCCGGATGGCGTACCTGGAGTTCAATTATGCTTTAAATCTGTATGGTTCTTGCAGATAATCAGAAAAATTGTAGAAGGTAAAAGAATTTATTTCTTATCCATTACAATTAATTTTTTTGGTAGCTAGGATAAGATGATATAATCGTGTTTTTTCTTACTCAATTCATATTGTTTGGTAACATGATTGTTGGAATTGTTTGAGAAGACATGTTGATTCATAAACCATATCTCTTCTCTTTATGAAGAAGATTATGTGCATATTGGGAAAGTTTAAATGTTTGGATGGCTGTACTTTGTCTCCTCATTTCAACTCATTGCAAGATTTAACTCGAACTCTGTGATGAAGTTTTAAATTCCAAACATCTGTACAAAAGAGGAACAAAACAAAAAAAAAAATCTTGAAAAATCGAATTTCGATCACCAGTATGTAATCTTTCTGAGTGGTGTTGGCTAGACGGCTTGTGTTATTAATAGCTAATATAGACACTGAAATTTTTTTCATTGATGTCCTAATTGTTCCACTAAATCTTGTAGAACAAATTATCTTTCACTTTCATTTGCTATTTTGCATTTGCTTAAAAAATGCAAGGCCAATATATTTGATCAAAGCTATAGAAGATATCTGCATTTTGCTTCTTTTCTTTTTCCCCTGCTTGTCTTTTTTCTTTTCTTGTTTTAATTATTGAAATCCTCCATAAACTTGTTCAGCTTGGATGACATTACGGGGATATCAATACAAAGGATCAGGAAAAAAAAAAAAAGCTTTTCTGCCCTGAGATTTAAATGTTTTGATTGAACCAGAACTCTCTGGCTGGGTTTCTGGAATGTGAATAGTGGCTTTGTTTATGCTCTATGGACTGAGCGAGAGAGCGAGGACACAATAATTTTAGCATCCGCCAAAGACAGTGGACCTCAAGCTTATAGCCTAAGCACAGCTGCTGCAATAATTACGGTGAAACATGAAAGATAGAGATTCTATGTAGGTGCCGCCATCAAAACAGAATAATGAACCTGAGCCACTTATGAATGAGTCAGCATTTAGCAGGGACCTGAACATTGAAACATGAAAGATTTGGGCTCGGGATACTGAGTTTAGAGTCCAATGCCTAACGACTATACCATGGGACCTTTATGCTCTTCTTCCTCAAAAATATTCATTTTATTCAGAGTTCCAAAGAATCAGTTGACTTTCCTCGAGCAAAATTCCCATGAAAATCAGCACCCAAAAACCCTGATGAGAAGAATCCTGGTGAAACCTCTATCTCCTTTCATTCTATCCCGTTTCCAATCTTCACCTCTCTCTAGACCCTACAGAAATGTTGAATCATTGCCATATCCTCCCAAACTGTTGTTATCCTACTCAATCTCCATTTTCTCCTGCAGGTCCATATTTGCTCCCAGTTATCTTCCTCCTCCTGAGTGGATAGAGCCCTTCATTAATCTCTCTGGTTTATCCTCAACAGATCCTGAAGACTTGCAACCATCTCCTTGGGTTAGCCAAATTCTTCATCTCTTAGATGGTTCTTCCAACATGGAATCAAATTTAGACTCTTTCTGCAACAAGTTCTTGATCAAGTTGTCCCCAAATTTTGTTGCTTTTGTTATAGCGTCTGTTGAGCTTCAAAATAAACCTGATGTTGCTTTAAGGTTCTTTACATGGGCTGCCAAGCAAAAGAAATATAACCATAAGCTGGAATGTTATGTCTCTTTAATAAATGTTTTAGCATTAGCACATGATTTGGTAAAAGTGAGATTTTTATTTGATCAACTTAAAGATATGGGGTTTGGAATGACAATGTCATCAGCAAATTCTTTGATTAAGAACTTTGGGGAGCTTGAGATGGTTGAGGAGTTATTGTGGGTGTGGCGAAGAATGAAAGAGAATGGGATTGAACCTAGTATATATACATATAATTTTTTACTTAACGGACTGATGAATTCTATGTTTATTGAATCTGCAGAGCGAGTTTTTGAGGTAATGGAGAATGGTAAAATTAGACCAGATGTTGTGAGTTATAATACCATGATTAAAGGGTATTGTAAGGTGGGAAAAACAAAGAAAGCAATGCAAACATTGCGAGCTATGGAGACCATAAATTTGGAGCCAGATAAGATTACTTATATGACATTGATGCAGGCATGTTATTCTGGGGGGAATTTTGATTGTTGTTTGGGCTTGTATCATGAAATGGAGGAGAAGGGATGTGAAGTTCCACCTCATGCTTATAGTTTAGTTGTTGGAGGACTGTGTAAAGAAGGGAAATGTCTTGAAGGATATGCTGTTTTTGAGAATATGATTAGGAATGGGCTTAAAGGAAATGTGATAGTATATACAACTTTGATAGATGCGTTTGCAAAATGTGGAAGGATGGAAGAGGCATTAAAGCTATTTCAGAGGATGAAAACTGATGGGCTTGAACCAGATGGGGTTTCATATGGGGTCATTGTTAATGGTTTGTGTAAGAATGGAAGATTAGACGAGGCCCTCGAGTATCTCAGGTTTTGTAGTGCTAATGAAGTGGCAGTTAATGCCGTGTTTTATTCTAGTCTCATTGATGGGTTGGGGAAGGCTGGTAGAGTGGATGAAGCTCAAAAACTTTTTGAAGAGATGATTGAGAAAGGCTGCCCACGGGATTCATATTGTTACAATGCTCTTATTGATGCCCTCGCAAAATGTGGGAGGGTCGATGAAGCATTAATTCTCTTTAATAGGATGGAGGATGAAGGATGCGATCAGACAGTTTATACATACACAATACTCATAAGTGGATTGTTCAGAGTGCATAAAAATGAAGAGGCAATCAAGCTTTGGGATATGATGATTGATAAAGGTATCACACCAACTGCAGCTTCTTTTAGGGCTCTCTCAATGGGGCTTTGTCTATCAGGCAAGGTAACCAGGGCCTGCAAGATTTTGGATGATCTCGCACCTATGGGTGTCATTCCTGAGACAGCTTTTGAAGATATGATTCATGTTCTGTGCAAAGCAGGCCGTGTCAAGGAGGCCTGCAAGCTGGCTGATGGTATTGTTGATAGGGGTAGAGAAATACCTGGAAGAATCCGAACTGTTCTAATAAATGCCTTGAGAAAAGCAGGCAGTGCAGATTTGGCCATGAAGTTGATGCATAGTAAGATTGGTATAGGTTATGATAGAGTGGGTAGCATTAAAAGGCGAGTGAAATTCCAGATTCTTCTTGAGTAAGTTCTGTGCCTTTGTTTCTTATTATATAACATGAAGGTGGTGTTATTTTATTATCTTAACCCACGACCTGATTCTGAGCATATGCTTTGCGCTTGCCCCTCACGTAACTCAAATTTTAGAGAAGCCTCTCTATAGCGAATCGAAACTTTTGTAAGCACCATCCGTTGCCCATCTGTTTATCCACATATTGAACAAGCAACCAACGCCATTTATTATCTTAAATAGCGGCCTGATGCTGAGCATATGCTTCATCCTTGCCCTTCCTTTAACTCAAAGTTAAAAAAAAAAAAAAAAATGCAGCTTATGACCACCTGAAACTTCATAAGAATTATCAGTTGCCTGTTCGCTTATCCACATAGTACACAAGCAACCAGTTCTGTAATCATTGGGCTTGCAGGCAAGGTATGTATTTATTTACTCCTTTAGAACAATTATCTCAAAAATCTGTAGAAAATTTGCCCATAAACACAGCAGTGCCTCTTTCCCAAATTTGCCACAGATGTAATATACGAAGAGCTGGACTTTTGACTAGATCTTATATATAGATAATGTGCTTATCAAATTGTAGCTCTATAGATAAAGAGTTTGGATCTTTATATTTGTCAGGTCTGTTTCAACAGGCATATTATTTCATAATAGAGCAAATTTTGGTATATTATCTAGGACGACATATAACTCAAATGATCAAATCACCTTATCCGACTTGTAGTTGGTTCTCTTATTTGAAAATTCAGGAAAATGCTACAGAAGCAAATATATTTGGTGTCAAAAGAGGAAGCTGAATCATTTTGTACCATCACTATCCTTTTCCAAGAGAAAATGCTAGGTCTCCTGATTTTTTGCATTGCTTTTGGTCAGCCTCTCTCAACAACTCTTATAAGACCCTTAAAAGACCCTACGCAAACAATATTCAACTTAGTCTAATTACCCTCATCTTTCTTTTAGAATCTTCGTGAAAGGGTCATTTTGAACTTCATTGTGTTGAAATTAATGAGCTTAATGGCTTCCTAAAATTCTCATATTTCATTGAGATGAATTAGGACTATTTCAATTGTATGTTACAAATTGTTATCTTTCAAGAAACTAAACCCCAATGATCTGGGGTTTCATGATACTGTGTTGATGTGTACCTCTAACTTTACTATTTCATGAATAAAGTGCTGCTCATATTGTTGTCTTTTCCTCAGCTTCTATTATGTTTTTTTGTTTCTGAGATGAAAGATAAGCAAGGCAAAACTAAGATGATTAAATAATCCCCTCAAAAGTTGCAGCTTATTTTAATTATATATTTTGGACGAGGTGATTGAAACTTGCCAATGTTTGGTTATGATAGCTCTACTTGCGAAACTATGAATTTTATTTATGAAGGAATTTCAAAAACTAATGCTAAGCAATGCGGCTAGGTGTAGAATCTTGAAATTTCCTCAACCAGAGACCAGCAACTAGCAAGAATTGATCTTGAAGATTAGCTCAACTAAACCACATTTCTTCTCTTTCTATTGATTTATGTTCTTAAAAGGAGAACAAAACGGAAAGTCAGTTGAAATTTTGAACGCATTTGATAATGTTTCTATTGGTATTGGTGTTGTTTTAACAACACCCAGAGTTTTTCATTGATGTTGTAATCGGCCCACTAAATCGTTAATATATAATATATATATATATATTATATTTCACTTTCATTTGCTATTTTTTCACATGCTTAGAAAAGCGGTAAGATTGTTGACAAGCTGTTCCTTGCTTATCAATAAGGCGGCGTTTGGCAGGGATAAGAGAAAATCTAATGGAACTATCTCATGCTTATTGATTGGACCTCTTGTCAATTTTCTTTGCTTTTTATTTTTCCTAGCCAAGAGCTACAAGGTGGAGCCATGGGTTTCAAACACTAGCACTGAAGCTGGACCATCCTTTCAGGGGGAAGAGTAGATCGTCCTTGGGAGAATAGAGTTGAAGGTTCCAATCCAAGGTGGTGAATCATCAAAGACTTAATTTAGCCAGAAAAAAAATGCTTAGCCAAATCTTTTTTGTCTTCATTTCCTTTCTATTGACCTCTTAACAATAACCCAGTGGCCTTATTGTGGAGAGCTTATAATCTATAAACGTAAACAACGAACAAATAGCAGGTTCGTTAATTTTTGGGCTATGAATACGACAGAAAGGTCATCCGTGGGCTCTTCTTCTGCATGTGGAATCGATCCCATCTACATATCTTTTTGTTACGTAACCAAGTCGAGTGGACCGACAGAAATCCCGATATGCTTTCCCAATGAGCAAGACAACTGTGGGTTAACCCAGTTACTTCTAACATGAATAAGGCACCAGAATAGTATTGGACTTTGATCCAAAGAAAACAAATGCTCAGCAGATAAAAAAAACCCTTTTAGTTCCGGAGGCGAATGTTCACAAGGGATCATGGGAAGGATGATCGATAAATTCTGGGAGATTTCCGCGTATAAGTCCTTACCGTGATAATTGCCCACATAACAAGAACAACAGGATCAATAATAATTCATCTCTTCCCGAGGACGAGGACAATAATATAAACAAAATATGCTCTTTTTTTGGCCACAATAAACAAAACAAACTAAATATCTCATGAATCAAGGGACAAAAGTGGGAATAATTCTTTTGGCATCCCTCTCTTTCATAAAGCTGGGCCAACGAAGTAGTAGATACAACAAAAACACTATGAAGACCAACAAGAAAGACTTTGACATTTTCCCCCATCAGATTCGATACACGACCCAATCCTCCTTACCTACCACATAGTCGATAAAATCGAAAACTATCTTCTCTTAGTATTTACTTGGTTTAATCCGCCAGGTCCCCTATATCTTCCACACTAGGCCACACCTTCCACTTCCCCCCCTTTCACTTCAGAAATTTACCACCTTCCAGGCTACCTAGCAAGTCCATGGGCTCCGTTTCCCCTCTACCCTCTCCTTCCTTCGTACCCGAAAATCCTTTCAGAAATTATAACATCTACACTTCTTTTTGTTCCAACGATTTATCAACAACATCAAATATGTCCAACTGGATAGAATGTTACGACCTTATGTCAAACTCTTGGCATCGCGTGGCCAGAATTCCTGATCTGCTTGAGAACCATGTGCGAAAGGGTTTTTCCATGGTCTCCATTGGTGAGTTAATCTACATTATTGGCGGAAGGCTCTGTCACAAGGCTCCAGCCCCAAGCCATGAACCTTACGAAGTTGTCGAGGATGAACTTGAGGTCCTCTCCTCCGTCATACGCTATGATGTTCGAAGTGGCGTATGGTCTAAGTGTGCGTCACTTGGCATTCCACGGTTCGATTTTGCGTGCACTGTGTGCAACAACAAAATCTATGTGGCTGGGGGACAGTGCACATTAGGCGTCGCACGTGGCACCTCATCAGCCGAGTTGTATGACCCAACTCTTGACGAGTGGAAACCATTGCCTGACATGAGCATGCAAAGGTACAAATGCGTGGGGGTGACATGGCAAGGAAAAGTCCACGTGATAGGAGGATTCGCCGAGAGGGCGGATATGGACAAGTTTCCATGGAACACGATCGGAAGAAGCTCGGCCGAGGTGTATGATTCTGATAACGCCAAGTGGGATCTCGTGATGGGAATGTGGCAATTGGACGTGCCACCTAATCAAATTGTGGCTGTCAACGAAAAGCTTTATAGCTCAGGGGATTGTCTAAATGCTTGGAAAGGTCACATCGAGGTTTTTGATGGGAAAATATGGAATGAAGTTGACGGATCACACATTGAAGCATTATCATCGCCGATCTCCATAGATGCAAATTGGCCTCCAATCAAACGTACGTACATTACAATGGCAGCAATTAGGAACCACTTGTTTTTCTTGGCAGGATACAGGAAGCCAGGGGAGATCTCGAGGTTGATGTCGGTTGTTCATGTTTTCGACACATCGGCAAACAGGGATGGAGGGTGGATGAGTTTGGAGCCAACGGAAGAGGAAGGCGAAAAGGAGCTTTGCTGCCATGGCTGCGTTGTTTTTCTTGGTAACAACTAAACGTAGTCACCCATTAATATCCTATGCAACAACTCATAACTCCTACTTATTGTCATCTATACTTAAAATACTGAGAGTTATAAGTTCTCAATTATTTTTTATGAGGAAAGTTTAGGAATTGAATTTACTATCAATATAGTTGTGAATTAATATCGTAGCTCATGATACCCCAAAATCCCAACTATACATCGTTCTAAAATTCACTTCAACGTCTCTAAAGCTTTCCTCCTTTTTCTTTTATATAACTTTTATTGTGGTATTTTGGTTTTTCTGTTTGTAATTAAATTTCAGTTGTACTTTTTTTCTGGTTGTATGTGGCCAATTGTTTACAATATTTAGAGATGATTTGTTGGTGTTTTGTATGATGGTTCATGGCGATTCTATGAGTTATAATAGGGGTAGATGATTTTTTTTTCTTTTTTTTTTACCATTAAATTCTTATTTACTTGGATAAGATGTAATTTTTTTCCTTTTGAAGACAATTTCTTTTTAATCTTTATCTATAACCTTCCTATTTTTTTTAATTTTATTTTTAAAGAATTAAAAATATCACATGTAAGCATTAAAGTTACTAGGAGACACCCAAGAATGGTGTAGACTCATTTTAAAGATGATTTAGGTCATGCATCTATGCTATACACATTATTTAGAGTAATGCCCTCAATTGGCTATCCAATCGAGGGGCAAGTATTTCGTTCCGGCTTACCGATTACATGGAAATTTAACAAAAAAAAAATGGAGGAAGAAAAAAAAAAGAAAGGAAAAATAAAGGAAAAGAAAAGGAAAGGAAATAGAAGACGAAGAAGAAGAAGAAAAAGAGAAAGGTTCATGTTTTTGTATTCTCTTTTTGTTACTTTTATGTTATAATCGTATTTACTATATTATATATTTATATAAATTTTGATATATTTAAATATTTGTGTTACATTCAAGTTATTTTTTTTCATGACGTACCGTATGTTAATTACTTCTTTTCTATCGTGTTCGTGTTGTACACTTTTATTGTGTTTGAAATTATCAAACTTAATTATTATTATTCAAATAATTTTTAATTTTATATCATATGCCTTAAAATGATTAAATATATATATTTTTAAAATAAAATTATATTAATTTTTTTAATTTTTATGTAAAAAAGATTTAAATTTCATACCAATAATAATCACATACGTTGTCTTCTTGTAAAAAAAAAAATACAAAAGAATAGACAAAGGAGATTTGACAACATTTTTACGAAAGACATCAAACATGTAGTTTCACATACAATATTTGCTTTTCCATCATAAATATTTTTGTCTTTTTGCAGAAAATACTTTTGACTTAAAATGCAAGATATTCTCTGTTTTAACTTTTGTTTCAACAGTGTGGAAATAACTATATATATATATATGTATATGTAAGTATGTTATCAAATTACTTTACTTTTTTCCAACATTAAAAAACAAAACTACAGCAACAGGCGAAACTCACCCTAGTAAATATTAAATGTCAACTCTTTTAATTTCCATTACATAGACATTAGCAAAAGAAAGAAAATAAAAGTTTTATAGAGAGAAAAAAAAATGATACATGTACTCCTTGTTTTAGATAGCTATAATTAATAAAGTAAATGAAAAGTAAATGATTAAATGATGGAAAGGAAGAAATAATGAATTATTATAATATTTTTTTTCAATTATAAATTTTTTAATAAACTAAGGTGTGATAAAAAACCAGGCTTTTGTTTTTATTGGAATATTTTAATTGTAAGAAATTAAAAGAATATGGGATTATTACAAAGGTTAAGAGTTTAAAAATGAAATGTTAAACTTTATAAAATATTGAAAAAAAAAAAGGTTATGATAAACATTTCACAAGTTAAGAAAATTAAGAATATTCTTTTCCTCTCTACTCTCACCAAATCGGGTATTAAAAAGTGGCCTTTTAATTTTAAAGTAAAGGAAAGATATTCAATTTTCCTCATTTTTATTTAATTTAAAAAATTCTTTCCAAAAAATTTCTTCCCTCTTCTTGTTTTCTTAGGGTGTTCACCGTTCATTTTAACATATCGAAATAAAATTTAGTTCGGTTAATTAGTTAATAAAAAAAATTTTATTCGATCATGAGTTAAATTTTTTTTTTAAAAAAAGTTGACTATCAATTAAAGAATTTGAAAAAATTTAGTTATTAGTTAATTCAATTAGGTTAAATGAAATTAACGAATTACCCAAAATATATAAAAAATATATATATTTGTTTTTATTAGATATCTTAAGTTTTCTGTTGTTGAATTCTTTTACTTACTATACATATACTTTTTTTTTTTTAATTTTTAACATTTGAATATTTGTTAGATAATAATATATATTTGAATTATAAAAAAAATTAAAATTTTCAAATTTTACAGTGTAAATAATTGAAATTTGATTAATCAATCAAATTAATTAAAATAATTTACGTTCGATTAATATGATTTTTTACAATTTAATTCGAAAATCTTTTTTTCACATAATTTTTTTCTATTTCCTTATAAATAATTATTTGTTTATTGTAACAACAATAGATAATAAATTTTTTTAATTAATGGTTCATTCTGTAATTCTGTCAAAAAATTTTACCCCTTGATTAAATTTTTATCAATAAATTTATTCCCTTTCCCTACTAATAATTATTTATTATAATGGATAAATAGTAACTATGTTTGGTTTATTCATTAATTTAGTAATTCTTCCAAATTTTTTTTGTAAACAAATGTATCCCTAATATATTTATGTATTTTTTATATTATAATCGTATTTAAAATATTTTATATTATATAAATTTTAATATACTAATAATTTATATTATATAGATTTAAAAATATTTTTACATTCATATTAATATTTTTTTATTTTTTTATTTTTTTATATTATGTTCACATTATATAAAATGTATCTTGTCAAAAATAGCTAAAAAAACTATTCCATTATTTATAATTATTTATATAATGACTATGTTATAATATTACTAATTAATTAACTCATGCTGTAATTTTTCAAGAGAAATTAAAAAAAAAACCCCACTCTCATTGCGCTAATGAGCACATTGAACTGTATATGTGGTTGACAGCTCTCACTGTCCAATATCAACGATGTAACTATTAAGGATGCGCTCTACCATTACGCTAATAACTCGGGTAGGGGCTTAAAAGCGAAAGAAACCCATCCCTCTCGTTTTTAGTTTTTACGCTTCCGTGTCATCACGCAAGAGGGACTTATGTATTATGTTTTATTATAATTATATTTAAAATATATTATTAATATGTTGATAATTTATATTATTTATAATAAAAAATATTATATATTTATATTATATTATATTTTAATTATTTTATATATTATATTTTAATTATATAATTATTTTATATTTAATATCAATAAATTTATTTTTTTCATAATATTAAAAAATTTTCTTTATTAATAATTATTTAAGATGATAATTTAAGAATTCTAAATATATCCACCTGATTGAACATTTTGTAACTTTTCAAAATTAACTTAAAAGCGAAAACAGCTGTCACAGTCTTCTTCATTGGAATAGTTTTAACGTACAGGTATACAAGTATAGATTCAAATATTATTACATATATTTTTTAAAATATATAAATTTTATAATAAAAT
>JBBYHO010000010.1:3778053-3794792 GCA_038382025.1 Adansonia gregorii | reverse complement strand
TTTGCTTTGTACCTTTTTCTCCTTGCTCAGTTTTTTATTTTAAAGCTTTTTATTTTGCTTTCCATTCACAAATTCATGGAAATTGGAATCTTAGCATCTAAGTTTTTACTCAATATTTGTTTATTTATTTTTGGTTAAAAGCAGTAAAATATAAAAATCTGTCCAACTTTTTTCAAAGTTCTTTCAACACTTTTCTCTTCCTTAGTGGCCTCATTTACCTCAAATTCCCTTCAGCGTTGCTCCGAAACTTTCTTCCTCTTCATCTTCCAAGTGAGTTCTTTACTTCTTTTCTTCATTTTTTTTTTTTAAGATTGAAGTATACTTATGCGTACTTGTACGGGTTGATGTACACTTGTTTAACTGTTTTTGGTCTTTTATTATGCACTGGGTAGGAATTGCAGTTTTTTTTTTTTTAAGTAGTTTAGTTTTGTTAATATAATTTTGAGTTTAGATCACTGACGTTTTATCTCTCTCTTTTTTTCTTTTTTGGTGTTTGTTTTTCAGATTGGAAGTTTGTTGTTATGTGTGATTAATGGTGTGAAGGAAAGATTTGGAATATTGGAGGATTTTTTGGAGTTTAGTTTAGAGATCAATGAGTAGTAAGAGATCTGGTATAGAATGGAAGAATTTGAAGATCATTTTGGGATTTTTGCTGATCTGTGCAGCCAGGATTTCCTTTGGAATCACCAATCCTAGTGATGGTAAAGCTAATATTACGGCATTATTTTTTTCTCTTTCAGTTTAATCTGTTTGGTTACTGAGAAAATGTGGGAAGGTGGAAGAATAATTAAAGATGTCGAGCATGACTTATATCACTGTCTAAAGCTGGAGAAACAGGCCTGGTCGGTTTGACTAAGTCAAATAGCTGAATACCGAACAAGTTTTGATTTCATAAAATTTGCTCTCTTTAATTGTTCCCTGTATCCTCTGCTACGAATGAATTTTATAGCTGGGATTTGTTCTCTTTGAATTTTCCAGTGGATTATCCGTGGATTCGCTTTATCATTTTTATGCTATAATGCTTTTGCTTTCGGTTCATTACAATTCTTATGATGCTTTCTAGTTATTCATATGGAGCTACGTATCTAATTGTCTGCATTTTGCTTTGACCAAATTAGTGGCTGCAATTAATAGCTTATATATTGCATTGGGCACTCCCTTGCTTCCTGGATGGGTTGCTTCTGGCGGAGACCCCTGTGCTGAAGCGTGGCAAGGCGTACAATGTAATGGTTCGGACATAATGAGCATGTGGGAGGCCATTTCTTTGACTCTTTAGTTTTGCAACATTGCCAATTTTTACATCTCTAATGTGGTAGTCTGGTTTTTGCAGAGTCCTAAATGGTGCTAATTTGGGTGGACAATTGGGTGACAACCTAGAAATGTTTGCTTCTATCAAGGCAATGTAAGTGGTATTTTCTCTCTTCTCGTATACCAACTTCTGTGCCCATGCCTTTCGAATGAACAACATTTTGGTATCGTGTTATTGGCTTGATTTCAAATGCTTGGGGATTTTTAGAAAGTTAAAAATGTATTGAGCTTTACACTTGTTAAACACTAAATTGATTACCTTAAACATAAGATCTCAAAATGAGGAATTTACTTAACCATTTTAAATAATCTTTTCATGCTTGATACATCCGTTTATTAATGCATTAAGCAATCAGATAATCAGATGCTAAAGTAAGAAAAATGTGCTCTAGATATGCATGGCAAATAATGGGGAGATGTTAGATATCCCTTCTCCATATTACGGTATGATATGTTCTGAAATGTTGGATGGTACTAATTCTTTCTGATATGTAGAATGGATACTGTCATTGATTTTTGCAAATTTTCATGTTTCAGTGATCTGAGCAATAACCAGATCGGAGGCAATATCCCATCCAATTTGCCTGTCACTATGCAAAACTTGTATGTTTTATCCTCACATGAATTCGTATCTTTTCATCCTTAGCAATTTAATAACGGTCTTCAAATTTGGCAGTTTTCTTTCAGCCAATCTGTTCACTGGAAGCATCCCGGATTCACTATCTTCTTTGACTCTGTTGACAGACATGTATGTTTTTTCCTCTCTGTTGTTTGAGATGATGCATATACCTGTTCGTATTTCAAAACAGAACATATTCCAGACTTTTGTTCTTTTGTGCTGTCAGGTCACTGAATGACAATCATCTGAGTGGAGAGATACCAGATGCCTTTCAAGCTCTTTCAGGCTTGATCAATCTGTAGGTCCCGGATTTCAATATAATTGTTATTTTCTATGTTACTAGGACTCGGACTCGGGAATGAATGTTTGACACAGATATGCTCAGGTTTTTTTAAGTTTTTCCATATATTCGGTGGATTTTATCCCATATCGACGTCCGAATGTGTCGAACGTGGATACTTAAGGAAAAATGAAGAGTCATAGGTTAATATCAACGCTCTTTTCATAGTTGATTCATGGTTATAGGGTTGTTTATTTATAGGGATTTGTCCAACAACAATTTGAGTGGGCATCTGCCCTCGTCAATGGAAAATTTGTCTCGTCTAACCACTCTGTGAGTTTTTCTCCTCCTCCTTTTCCTTTCCGAATGGCAATTAGCTGTATGTACAAGAAAGCTAACTGTATCAATTGGCAGACGTTTGCAGGTCAATCAGCTGTCTGGGGCACTAGATGTTTTGCAAGATCTTCCCCTAAGAGATTTGTACTCTTCTCTACTATGCCAATTTTATCATTTTTAAAGTGATTTTTTTTTTTTAACATTTCAAGAACCTCATTAGAATGGTTTTAGAATCTTCTAGGAGGATTCTTGGCTAACAATGTCTTCATCTTTTTCATCCTGTTTTGGACAGGAACATAGAAAATAACCTTTTTTCTGGTCCCATTCCTGCGAAGATGCTGAGCATCCCAAGCTTCAGGTGAGCCCTGTACAACCATTACATTTGAAGAGATAAGTCTTCGTTGCCAATTTTAAGCAAGCACCCATCTTTAAAGTTTATGGTGTTTGACGCACATCCAATGCCTTAGATATCGATATTGACAATGTTTCTTAGCTTCCCAAATTTAGGGAACTTATATGGTTTATCATTGAGAAATAACATTAAGATACCATCTTTTTTAGGACTTGGTTAAAATTTGGATAATGGATTTATGCACCTATGGAGATGTTACTCTACTTCTCATTTTTTTTTAAATACTCATTTGCGATGCATATTTGGACTTGAGTATCGGAGTATGATTCTCCAAATATATGAAAAAGTTCAAAAAATTTGAACATATTTGTGTTGTATTTGATGCCCGTCCAAATCCAAATAACATATACTTTTATGTGACACATTTTCGGACATTGGTTTAGAGATATGGTCTATCAAATATATCAAAAATTTTAAAAATTTGAATATACTCATATGGCACGTGTTGCTCACCTGAATCCGAATAACATAATCTTGTTTTGTTGATGGCTCTTGCTCCAATTTTTTATTTTTCCCCGTGGATATAATCAAATATACTTATTGTATACTTCCTGTCTTTCTGTTACATGTATTTTTGCTTATATTGAAATTCTCTCCTCAGAAAAGATGGAAACCCATTTAATTCCACGGTTGCTCCATTGCCTGCTCCCACGCCACCAATAGCACCACCGCATGCACCGCCACATCCTCAAGCGCCAACTTCTGATCAAACACCAACATCTAATCAAACAGCTGGGACACATGCCGATGGACCCTCTGCATCGGAGGGAGCAAGTTCTGGAGAGAAGAAGAATTTCTTAACAACTAAAAGGGTTGTGTGGATATCAATTGCAGGTGTTTTGTTGTTTATAGTATTGGCTTTAGCACTTCTGTTTTTTATGCCAAAGTGTGTCAGAGGAAGGGAAGAGGCTGGTGGGATTTTAAAACGCCATCAAGTAGGTGCATATAGAGGAAACAGAGAGAACCATGTTGAGGATGGGTCCCTACCCACCACAACCAGTCAAACTGAGAAAGGCAAATTACTTTGCTTTTACTCCAATTTCAATTTAGATATGGATTTTTTGCTACTATTGTCAGGATGCAATCACTTAACTGATAATGGTTTTTTTTTTCTTTGAAAATTCATGAACAGGACCAAAAGAGGCAGTTACAAGACCAGTGGGACGTAATCAAACAGAAAGGGGAAGAATGGGGGCGATTGCAAAGCCTCAGAGCGATAAAGAGAGAAATGTGGAAAGGATAGGCACAACGCCAAAGCGATTTGACCATGAGATAGACATGAGTGGCTATGATATGATGTTGATGGAGCCCCCACCACCACCACCACCCCCTACTCCTCCTCCACCCCCTCCACCACTTTCCGAGAAGGTCATTGTGAAACCCATCGTGCCTGATGAAGTAACTACGAGGCCTTCTGTTAAAACTTCAAGGCCATCAACATTTGCTAGGTCTTTCACCATTGCAGCCCTTCAACAGTACACAAACAGCTTTTCTCAAGAAAATCTTATAGGGAGTGGCATGCTTGGAAGTGTCTATAGAGCAGAACTTCCTGATGGGAAGGTATAATTGTCGGTTTTAAAAATATTAGATTTCGTTCGAAGTAGGGTCCTTCTGTTTTGATTATTTTTTCCAAGTATCATGCCGATTGCATCATAGGCTTCCTATTGGGGGAAAAAATGCTGGACCTAACAGACCTTTTGAGTTGCCCTGAGCTGATAAATACAAATCTTAGTGATCATAGCCTATTGCTTGCCGGTTTTAGAATTTATAATTCCAACTTTTCCTCCTTCCCTCCCTTCTTCATTTCTTTACCCCAATGTGCACATATCTGCATATATACACAAGTTGCACTTTGGAATTGTGCCATAGCATATTAAGTAGACATTGTAGATAGTATATATATGGAGCAGCTTTATATTCTGATGCATGATCTTGTTGGATGCGTTTGTAGCTACTTGCAGTCAAGAAACTGGAGAAGAGAATTGCAAGCCAGCAGAAGGATGATGAATTCATTGAACTGGTAGAACATATTGATCGTATCCAGCATGTAAATATCGTCAGGCTAATTGGTTATTGTGCAGAGCACGGTCAAAAGCTTTTGATCTACGAGTATTGCAGTAATGGATCGCTGCACGATGCGCTGCACTCAGATGATGAATTTAGAAAGAAGCTTTCGTGGAATGCCCGTATTCGGATGGCTCTTGGAGTTTCTAGAGCCTTAGAGTAAGTCATCTCGCATTGTCTCTTCTCTATTCTAGTAGATTCAGCTTTGGTTTTTCGATTGGTGGGCTTCTATGGTTGGAATCTTTTGTTTAAGTGGGGTGTAATCTTGAGCATGATGTTGTTGACGATGAGTTATTTTATGAAATTGAATCTGTTTAGAGCTCACTACATTTGTTTATAAAGTCTAATTGTAAAAACAATAAATCTAAGTTAATATTGGGTGTAAAATTAAGATAACTATGAATGGGTCAAAGGAAGCAACAATAAGTGCAGGCGGGGGCCTTTCTGATGAACCTTCTTCTCTTTTCTGCCAATGACCTTTCTGTTCCAAGGGTGAAATTAGTCTGTGAGTCTAGTACTTTGCGTAGTTTAATTTAGTGTCATATAATGGTAAGAATAAGATAATATGCAGTTCCTAGATCTGCAAATTGACATAACAAAACAGATTTAGATTCATGGTTTCTTCCCCCTCAAGACACACACATACGCTTTCTTTTCTGGGGGTTGGAGGAGTGGGATTGGTTAATTTTCTTTGGCCGTTAAGTTTTAGTGTTGAAGTGTACACCATTTCAATTCTAATTTTGTTCTTGTTTTATATCTGAAGGTATATGCATGAGGCCTGCCAACCGCCTGTTGTACACAGAAATTTCAAGTCTGCCAATGTTCTTCTTGATGATGATCTTGATGTGCGAGTCTCTGATTGTGGTTTGGCTCCATTAATAGCATCGGGTTCTGTGAGTCAGGTAGGTTTAAGTTATTCATCATCTTATTATTTCCCTTTTGAACATGGGACATTGGCAAAGCTTAGAACTTTAGCTGGGTTGTCGCAGTTTTCATATTTTTATTGAGACTGGGTTGTTAGCATTTTGACTACTTGCTATTATACAATTAATCAGTTAAACAAAAAAGGGGGAAAAAAAGTTGAACAAGATGGCATCATTTTTGTAGGAAGCATAAAATTTTGGGAAAATAATTTGCTTAACTTGGAGTATTATTCAGCGGAAGCGGCTGCGATAGTGAATCTCTAACACCAAGCTCTTTAAATAATCATAATCTATTTTTTTAATGTTTTTATTATCTCTTTTTTATTTTCTCATTGACTATCAATCTATCCTTGTTACTTCTAGTATAAAGAGAAATTTTGGAGGTTTCAGTTGCCTGGTGCTGCCATGATACTAATACTAAGGACATGTATTTTGGCCTTTCTTTGGTAAGCAGATTATTCGGTGGATGTCCCAGATAATTCTATATCTGGAGAGGAAATTGACCGGTTCAAATGCCTACCAGTATAAGCGCAAGAAAAGAGTGGCTGACCTTTCTATTAATATTTGTTTACCTAAAGCTGCTTTGAGTAGCAGCAACAGCAACCTGTCCCAAACTAAATATTTTGGAAATTTGTAGATATGCTAATGGTATCGTATGTGTTTGCAGCCAAGAACTGAATCAAGTTCTTGATGGTAATTGTGTGTGCCTCCGAAATCAATGGACAGCTTTCTGTTTATTGAAAAAGATTGAGCTGGACAAACCAGATTGATGTCATATCATCAGTAATAGTGTTAGAATTATCGCTAGTGCAGTAAACAGTAGCTCACTTAAGGGCATAATTACATTTCTTATGTCTTTTGGCAGAAATGGTGGTTTTGTGGGCTAGGAAGTGATCGTCAGTGTAGGGAAAATATTAAATACGTTTTTTTTGGCTTGATGTTAGGAAAATATTGAAACTAAACCCTTATTGTTGAATTTTTTACTCTTCCATCATAATATCATCTTGTTGGAGGCAGCTGCATAAATCTTTCTTGGCCATTCAGCTAATAATTCTGAAACTGTTCCACTTTCAGTTGTCAGGACAACTACAATCAATTTATGGTTATGGAGCACCAGAATTTGAGTCTGGAATTTATACTTCTGGGAGTGATGTTTACAGTTTTGGTGTATTTATGTTGGAACTCTTAACTGGCAGGAAATCTTATGACAGGTAAATTGGTGAAACCTTATTGCAGTTATCATTGTGTGTCCACCTCACCTCAATATTTTGATTTATTTATGTTTTGTTTAAATTGTTATTTAGGACAAGGAGTAGAGGAGACCAATTTCTAGTGAGATGGGCAATCCCCCAGCTCCATGATATTGAAGCATTATCTAGGATGGTTGACCCTTCTCTCAATGGAGAATATCCTGCTAAATCGTTGTCACGCTTTGTTGATATCATTTCTCGTTGTGTTCAGGTGAGAATAGCATGGTTAATTTCTTATACCACTATATATACACACGCACAGGCACAACTATTTGCTAAGCATTTTATCTAGGATGTAAAATTGGTGCAAGAAAGTAATATATGCTGACAGAAAGTGGTACACTTAGAATAGAGCAAATTAGATTGGAATGTCTCACTCTAGAATTTAGTCTATGATGTCCTGAATATAGACTATAGTGGGGATGAGGGTAAGATTTTATATATCTTTTTGAATTTGTCTAATTTAACTTAGATTTTCATTTTCGGATAAGTAAAGATTTTATTTATCCAAATAAAGTGGGAAAATGTCCTGCTACAAATAGACAAAGCTAATAGAGTTTTGGCAAGAAATATAAATTTACAGAAAAATAAATAAATAAATAAACTTTTACCAAAGAACTTAATTCCCCTGCTGTAGCTGAAAAGAGGAGTTAGACAGTCTTTGAGAACTTCTGTGGCGGCTAATGTTCCATCTAACAACAATGATTTGAGAAACCAAAGAAGTGGCAGATACAGGAATGCCGTGTTCCCTACTGTTTCTCTCTCTAGATACACTAAATAAAAGCTGATAATGCTAGTTTGGGGACTTGGATTCTCTAGGAATTGCCTTCAAATGACTAAGAGCCTGCCGAATTTCGAAGTTTCATTATTTAACCTACATTTTCTATGCCCCTGGATGACACTTCAATCTCTCACAGATTTAAAGGATTATAGTTGATATGAAAAGGGTGTTTAATTAATTATGTAGCTCTTAGATATCCTATGAAACTCGTTTATGTAGGATATCCTCTGCCTGAGCATCGTGCTAAAGTTTTAGCAGAAGACAAACATCTTGGACATTTTACTCCGCATGTTTTGGCAGCATATCACCTACAATTACTGGCAATTAACCAATCGCAATCCTAAATTGTGTAGAGTTCTCCTAAATATTATGTGGAGTCCATGCTTTTAATTGGTGGACCCCTATATATTTCTTTATTTTAATTGGATAATTACAAGATTTTAGTAGAAAGAATTGCATTTGAAATATTCCCGCATATTTTGACACTTCAACATAAAGAAGTATTGCTGTTGATTAGCACTAAGCGTAAAAGATCAAAGGGCAAACCAAATCATTCAAACTGAAGTTAGTATGTTTGTACATTTAATTAACTTGGTTGAAAATATGTATTACTTTAAATGGTTTTAATTTACATTCATGATCTTACCTGCAAGAAAGTTTAATAAAGTGTGTTAGGTAAATTACTGGCTTTAAAGCATGCTATATTTCGTGCTGATTGTGTAACCATTAGTGATTTATTAAAAACAGAACATATGTAATTAGGAAGGTCGCTCTCTTTGTCTCTCCCATGTTAAATTACAGTTTCTATTTTCTTGTCTAACTGCGATTTCATTTTCCAGTCTGAACCAGAATTCAGGCCACCAATGTCTGAAGTTGTTCAAGATCTATTGGACATTGTACGCAGGGAGCGTCCGAGTAATGAATCAATTGGAGACTGACTTGTGGTAGGCAATAAACCTGGTGAATTAGTTTATGAAGGGAAGTTGCAAAGATTTGATCCGTCAGATGTTGATCCAAGAAAGTACATCGAATGAAAAGAGGCAGAAGGCAAAAGGCTCCTACTAAAACACCCAAGTTACATCCCAAGCTCGCACGCAAGATGAGTTCTAAAGGTCATCAACTAGGAACCTCTTTTGCTGTGTCTAGGAACAGTCTGAATTCTTGGGCCTGTTACTTTGTAATCATTCTATTGTTCATTAGATCATGTAGCAAAGTCTTTGCCATGGCATAAATATGCTAATCATTTGTTTCATGATGCTATTATTTTGTCACTAATTATTCATTATGATTTTGTTCCATTTTTTGTTTTTGTTTTTGTTTTTTTTGTCCCCTGAATAGATCGGTCCATTGATGTAAACAACATATGAACAAATTCCCGACTAGGTTGCGTGTGTTTTTATTTGAAACATAGATATTGCATTCGCCGATGATTTTCTTAACACCATTATATACCTAAATGTACATGTCCTAAATGGTTGTCCTGATTACTGATTAAGCAAGGCAAATTTATAAAGGCTGATCGCTTGAATCATTGCTTGCTATAAATTTGTTTGGATGCAGGCCTAAATGGATTTTTAACAATATGTTTTCGTAAAATAATACAATGGAGCTTATCCTAAGATTTAATGCTATAAAATGTTTATCATCAGTCTTCATCAAAATTGTTGAATCTCAGACAAAAATTTGCAGCAGGGAGATTAGCAGTCTTTGTCGGTACTATTTTCTATACAGAAGTGCTGCAAGGGTGTTTGGCCTTCCATTCTTTAGGTCTTTGGAGTTTGATGAGAATGTAAATTAAACCCTTAGTTGGGCTTGTCATAATTTGAGTCCAAAAGAAAAGAGTGTGATACTCAAAGATAGTTGGGCCTGTGATAATTTGAGTCCAAAAGAATAGACTCTGATATTCAAAGAACAACAAAACTGCAAGACTTATTCGGGTCTTTTGAGTTTTTTTCCAAATAGCGGCGACTACCTGCCAAGTTCATTATATCTCGTGCTTCAGGCGCTGGTGAGAGCTCAAAAATGGATGCGTTAAGGCGTTGTTGGATTGAAATGACAAAAAATGGTGTTCTGCCCACAGATAGTACTTGTTGAATGCTTGTGATGTTCCTGGGAAGAGTGGTCTGGGTGAAAGAAGCACCTTTGTGGATTAAGCATACGAAACTCAGAATTTTTAACGCTGATGCAGTAAAGATGAGTACGGTTGTTAGGATGCTGAAGGATGCAGGGGAATTTGATTAGGGCAGATAGGTTTTATAAGGGTTTGAGCATTGGCAACTTGAACGATCTCGAGTTGGATTCGATGATAGATTTTGAAAATGGGTCTGGTTCAGCGCCCATTAGTTCTAACTTTTAAGCATTTTCTATCAACTGAGCATTTCAGGACAGGCTGTAGAAGTCCTGTTTTGAAAACTTTAGGTTCACAGCTAAGACTGAAGGTCCAATATTTGATTGATTTGTGTGGAAAAGCTGGGCGCCTCAGGAATGCAGCTGATGTGTTTTCCGGATTGTTAAATCTGGTATGTCAATCGGTACTATCACCTTTAACACCATGGATCTTTACATGTGGAAGTCATGGCCACTTGTCAGAGGCAGAATCTTTGCTTAATAAGATGGGAGAAAGGGGAATAATACCTCATGATACAAAGACTTGCAACATCATTTTGTCTCTGCATGCTAGTGCGGGACATATTGAGGCAGCCTTGGAATATTAAAGGAAGTTCAGATAAGCAGGTCTCTTCCCTGACATTGTAACTCGCAGACCCGTTCTTCATGAAATGTGTGAGGAATATTGTTCAAGACTTCAAGAAGCGGAGAGTGTAAATGAAGAAATGGACAAATTTGGTATTCACATTGATGAGCTGTCTCTTCCTGTTCTTATATATTGCCCGAAGGGTTGCTTGACCAGGGGAAGATTCTTTTTGATTGAATTCTGAACTTCCAACCGGATATACATGCAGCAATTATAGATGCTTATGCCGAAAAAGGGGCTTTTGTGCTGAAGCTGAGGCTGTATTTTATGGCAATAGATAGTTTCCAATGCAGAAGAAAGTTGTTGTAGAGTACAAAGTCATGGTCAAAGCCTCTAGATATGGCTAAAACAGAACTGTATTATGATATAGCTTTCTCTCTCTTCAAGAGCATGAGGCATCATGAAACTTAGCCTGCTGAATGCGCTTATAATACCCTTATATCAGATGCTTTCCTGGAGGTGATTTAGTGGACAAGGCCAAGACCTCTTAATTGAAATGCGAGCAATGGACTCCAACTAAACCATCTAACATCTTCCTCTCATATTGCATGCTATGCCCCACTTGACCTGCATTCTGATGCTGTTGATGTATACCAAGAAATGATCAGTGCATGGGCTTGCAGGAATCGTGTCGTTGAAAATGCTCTTCGATATTTTCACATGATGGAAGAATAATCCGGAGTATCAGCAAATAAGATGGTACTAACTTCACTGATTAAGGTTTAACAAGGTTGGGTGTTAGGGAGCAAAACGAGTGTATAATTGCATCAAATAGTATTTTAAATCTCTACGCGGATCTGGGATGATATTTGAAAACCAGTGTGTGCTTTGACACTTCTGAAAAAAAAAAGTATTGCAGATGGGTTTTCGTTTACGATTATGGGTGTTAGGGAGCAAAACGAGTGTATAATTGCATCAAATAGTATTTTAAATCTCTACGCGGATCTGGGATGATATTTGAAAACCAGTGTGTGCTTTGACACTTCTGAAAAAAAAAAGTATTGCAGATGGGTTTTCGTTTACGATTATGATGTACCTGTATAAAAAAAGTATGGGGTATGCTTGACAAAGCCATTGGTGTTGCAGATAAGATCAAACGTTTGGTTCGTCAAGGGACTATTCTTCGTAAACTAAGGTACTAGTTTTGCTATATTTTGAACAGGCAGTTACGTGGGTGTAGTGAACTGTTTGCATGAGATGATTAGCCAAAAGATTTTGCTTCACACCGGGAGCTTAGAGTACTGTTCAGTACTGTCAGATATGCATTATGGGTCATCACTTATCAGGGCAGATTGCTAGGCTGTGAACATATTAATGGAAATGCAGGATTAGGGCCTGGGGCCAGGCGTTATTGCCTATATTAATCTTGTGGGTTGTTCTGGGAAAGCTGGATTTTTGAAGGTGTGATAGCCAATTGAAATATGGAGAGATCAAGCCCAATGAATCCGTGTTCAAGGCTGTCATATATCCTTACAAAGATGCCACCGATCAAGAACTTGTTGAATTAGTCAGCCAAGAGACGAAATTTGCTTTTGAAGGACAAATTCATGACCGGAGACCAAGACCGAAGGTGAACACAAAAAAACATTCTCTAGGCTCTTGGAATCCAATCTCTTAATACCCCTTCTGAATCATCTGTTTCTGTAGGGGATGTACTCTACAGTGACAGTAATGTAAAAGTGATGGAAGAATGTAGAATGTAAACAAATACTGACTTCGTTTTATACCAAAATTTGCCTGTTCTTGTATGCTGACCTAAGTTTTGTTTTGGTTGTCTGGTTCGTTGTTGAGCCCCCATGAACAAAATTCAAACATTAGCAATTAGCTCCTAAATCTCTCTGTATTTGGCGTGCTGCTTTGGAATAGTGTCATTGACATTCAAAGCCAATGATCATGTGTCGAGCTCCTGTGGTTTTCAAATCATAAACATTGAAGAACTCAAGACTTAATCCAATCCATTTATGCAATTACCCTTAAAAGTGATATTAAATAAGTTTCAAGGTCCCTTACTTTTAAATTACAGCCCTCCTTTATACAAGAATAAGGCATTATAAAAAATTAGGAATATTTTATCTGTTTAGACTTTTTAGAACTTAACATATAAATATGAAGCTACAAAAGTTGATGGTCGGGTACAGCATACCTTCAAATATGCTTTGGAAGTATTAAGATTCAAGTCTATATGGGAAAATGAGCAAAAATGGACTGAAAAGTGTGTCATTCAGCCATGCAAGAGTACCATGCATTACTATTTTGACATAGTATTAATCAAGTGACAAACAGGAATACTGGCTAAGTTGGTTTGGTTGTTTTTTTTTTTTCCCCCTCCAGTTAGACCTTCTGGGATGAGAATAGATCCTAGACATATGGAAACACTAACCAGAGCGGTCTCATCTATTCAAACTACCATATGATCTCTTGCTTAGGGCCAATTTATCCCTCCAATATAAGTAGAGCTATGTCCACACCAAAGATTTTAAAACCTTACAAAGGAACAAAATTAAAAAAAAAAAAAGAGAAGAACTTGAGCTAATAATTCACACTCGAAAATGGATTTTACACTCTATTCGCATATCAACAAAGGGATTCACTCCAATTCAACGACTATAGAATTAAGCTGAGATAAAGGGAATAATAAAGCTGAAAGGATGATTTTGGATACTTCAATTTCTTCAGGGCCGGGAGTACCTTTCACTCCCGTTATTAGTTTCACAAGTAACAATGATATCTTAAAAAGGAGTTTCCTTCCTGCTCAAAAGAAAAAAGAATCTGACTGCCCTAATTAACCAGGTAAAAGACGAAGAGAAATCATTACCAATTTCTCATAATGCTGGAACATGGCAATCGATGAAACTCTCTTTCAGCAAGAAATTTTGACTTGCGGGGACTCTGTTTGCCTACCTGGTCATTGAACTGTGCGTCAGCTGAGCTTTTCTGCGATTCTAAACCTTAAGAGCATTTTTTTTATGAACAGCAGAAGTCAAAATATAAAATCAAAGTTGTTTGATCAAGGAACATTTGTGATTTCACACACTTTGAACCAGGTTAGAAAATTGATCCACACTGATTTGTTCTCAACATTGGATGAGATCCCTTGATATGATATTTTTACCTTCCAGGCATATCCATGTCAACCACATCGAGATAAGAACCCATGTTACTGGTAGTCTCAACCCAGCTTGAGCCCTTAATCTTCTTGACTCCTCTGTCTTCCATTAGCTTCCTAACTTTTAGAGCATCATTCCATCGGCCAACTGCTCGATATACATTAGCTAGGAGAACATAACTCATATGATGGTCAGGTGCTAGTCCAATCATTTTCTTTGCGATGCGCTCTGCAGTACTGGAACTTGTACTGGTTGTGCAAGCGCCAAGAAGAACAGCCCAAAGTGATGAATCATCTCTAAAATCTGCACTCTCTGTCAAATTTTCAGCTTCTTCCAGTAACCCAGCGCGACCCAGGAGATCAACCATGCAATTATAATGTTCAATTCCAGGTTTAATCCCATATTCCCTAGTCATTAAGGTAAAATATTTTCGACCCTGATCTACCAAGCCAGAATGACTACAAGCAAAAAGAACCCCTATAAAGCTAATATAATCAGGCTTAATGCCCTCCTTGATCATCTGATCAAATATACTGAGAGCTTCCCCACCTCTTCCATTCTGAGCAAACCCATAAATCATTGAGTTCCATGTTATTAAATTTCTGTTAGACATCTGCACGAAGATGCGATGTGCAAAATCAATACAACCACATTTTGCATAAAGATCAACTAAGGCTGATTCTACAATAACATCTCTCCAACCACCCCTCCTCACATACTGGCAGTGAACTTCTTTCCCTTGTCTTACAGCAGCCAAACCTGCACATGCACGGAGAATAGTTCCAAAACAATAGAGATCAGACTCATCCATTTCCCTGAATATTCTAATAACAGATTCATAGTCTTTATTCTGACAGTAAACGCCAAGTAAAGCAGACCAAGAAACTGAATTCCTTTTCGACATCCTATCAAAAACACACTGAGACTCATCAACCAACCCACACTTTCCATACATGTCAAGAAGACTGCTCTCAACAACCACATTTCCACAGAGTCCATAGGTAATGACCTTAGCATGCACTTGCTTCCCTTGTTTCAACCTCCCCAAATTCCCGCAAGCTGTCAATACTGGCCCAAATGTAAATCCATCAGGGCTCAACCCATGATTCCTTTGCATCAAATAAAAAAACCCCAATGCTTCCGCATACAAGTCATTCCTCGTGAGGGCAGATATAATAGAAGTCCAACAAATAGCATCCGGCTCAGGCAATTCATCAAACAACTGACACGCTTCAATCAACTGACAATTCCTCCCATAAAAATCAATCAACGCACTCGAAATTACACGATTCGAATCAAAACCGCGTCTCATAATCACCGCATGAAAGCACCGTCCCAGCCTCAACTTCCCGAGGACCGAACACACCTTGATTACAGCCGATAAAGTGAAGCCATTTGGCTCAACACCCAAACCCAGCATTTCCGAAAACATTTCAAGCGAACTTTCGGGTTTACCCAGTTTAATATACCCCGAAACCATTGATGTCCACGATATAACATCTTTCACAAACAACCCATCAAAAACTCTCCGAGTTTCTTTAAAATCAGGACCCAACTTAAAATACAAAGCAAGTAAACTATTACCTACAAAGCGGTCCGTCTCGAGACCAGATTTAATCACTTGGGCATGGAATTGGAGCCCATGAAGAAAAGATTGAACCTTTGTGCAAGTTTGCAAGAGGCAAGCGTATAATAATGGTTTATTGGAAGATATTGTCTGTGAAGGAACATATAGTGTGTTTAGGAGATTAATTGCAGGGAGAAGTTGAGCTGACTTGCAGAAATGGATGATTTGAGAATATTTGTCTGATGATGGTTGGTATTTGATGGGGCTTTTGGGATTTAAAGAAGCGAAAGAGCAGCAACGGCGTTTAAAGAAGAAGACCTTCATCAAACTGATTTTTGAATGGATGTCTTATTAACGGTACTCCGGTGTTTTGAAGCTACCCACCCTTCTCGCATTCCTATTTTCCAATGCAAAGGTTTGGATGTTAGCCTACTTCACCTTTATGAAATGTAGAGATCACTCAATATTATGTAACACTCGGGTTTATAATTATACGGGTATTGAAAAAGAAGAGTTCGTCTTTTTTACGTGGATATACATAAGATATTATTGAACTCCATGAATCTACGATTTGATTAATTGATCAATCAAAATTTCATTAATTGATTAAATTAATTTTATTTTTTTGTTGTTAACTGAATTAAATTATAATATAATCATATTAACCAAATCAAAATTATTTTAATTAAATTGATTGATTGATTGAATTAATTAAATTTTAACTGTTTATATTTTAAACTCTTAAATTTTTAATTTTTTTATAATTCAAATAAATAAAATCATCCAACAAATATTTAAATATCAAATATAAGTAAAAAGTATATCTAATAAGTAAAAAAAACTTCAACAATATAAAACTTAAAAGTCATATGTTAAGGACTAAAAATATCATTTTTTGTATATTTAAGATAACTCAGTTAATTTCAATAACCGAACTGACTAAATCAAAAATTTTAAATTTATTTAATCAATAATTGAACCAAAATTTTTTTGATTAATCAAACCAAATTTTATTTTGATCGGTTAATTCAATTAAAATTGACTATTGAACACACTTATGTTTACATAAGTCGGCAAAGATTTTAAAAATTTTTATAAATTATTTTACATTTGAAAACATAAATTTAAACTTTTAAATTTGAATTTCACTTGTTATATCAATAAATTATGATAATAAATACGAGGAGAAAATGTTTGGAATCGAACTTAAGCTTATATGTCAACTCTAATACACTCGTAACAGCTAAGCCAAGAGATTATTGGCATATAAATTATGATAATGCAATATATTGATTATGTAATAAATTAGTTATGACTTAATACTATTATATATTTGAAAA
>JBBYHO010000010.1:3734537-3747646 GCA_038382025.1 Adansonia gregorii | reverse complement strand
AAAAAAAAAACTTTAATCATACTTCACAATAATGCAAATAAATGCATGCAAAAACTTAAAAGAGAAAAAGCTTAAAAAAATACATATAATCAGCGGTAGATCTACATAAAATTTTATAAATTTAATTTTTAGAAATATTATGCTTTAACATTGTCCCCCAAATAAAAAAAAAATTGCTTTCTCTTCCCTAAACCAATTTGCTCCAAATCCATTTATAGTAAATTTTCCCGCAACAAAAGAAAAATTTTCTCCTCCCTAAACCCACTCATGGCCAAACCCACTTACTCCCTTTTCCATTTACTTTGCACCTTTCTTGCTTTCCCTCTTTTGTTTAGAGATTTCATTACCGATGATTCTCTCGATGTTATTTAAGATGAGTCCTAGCCATCAATTTCTATTTATTTTTATAACTCTTTTATAGACTTCACTTATTTTCTTTTTATTTTTCAACTATTGTCTCTTTGAAAGTTAAAATCAGATTTCAGCCTCTTTAAAAATCAATATTCATTTTTGTTTTATTTTTTTAAGCTCCTAAGATTTGATTTTTTTTAAATATATTGGTGTAAATAAATAAGTATTCGGATTATGAAAGTTGCACGAACATGTGGTTTGGATGCTAAATTGGATGAAAATGTATTTTTTGGTACGTTAGATTTATGATATATTTCTATGTGTAATTATTTTAGTTTACATGCTTCCCCATGAATAAAAATTTTTAGAGCCGCCCTTGCACACAATTACCTATGGCTAACAAGAGAACGAAACCATTTGAATGGATATGCAGTAAAAAAGAATAGTAAGAAGAACAACATAAAAATGAATCCAAAGAAAAGAAAAATTGTAAATAGACAAATCCTAACAATCATTCGAAAGCTTGCTTTGATTCATATTCCATCAAATTTATTAACAAAAGTATTTCATCTCATCATACTTGTCAACTTGTTCATAACTTTAAAGGTAACACATCAAAAAAAAAAAACCCAAAATATTAAAGCTCAAAATTAAAAAAATAAAATAAAATGCAAAGAAATTAAAAACAATCCAAGACCCAAAAGATGATTACCAGACAAAAAGACAAACCTAAGAGAACCCTTGAATCAAAGCTCACAAGAAATTAATTAGAATGATAAAAGAGAAAGAATTAAAAAAAAAATTTTCTTGAAGACATTGAAAATTTCTCTTAAGACCTTAAAGCTTAAAAATAAATATAGTAAATGAAGAAATTTTATTTTTGCTCTAAGTATTCTGTGTTTCTTTGTTCCAAATATTTTGTATAGAGATTTATTATTTAAAAAAATTTAGAAATAATAGATTCAATCATATAATTTAAAATTTTGAAAGAGAAAAATTAAAACATTCACAACATAAGATAAAATGCCAACAATAAAATGTGATCGCGGTATATTAAATATTTTTTACTTTTGATATATTTATAATGCTCAACATGCGAATTAAAAATTTTATTATTCTTTATATATTAAAACTCATTATAAGTAAATAAAAAAATAATGAAAAATTTATATATACTTTTAATAAAGTAATTGATTGAATTTATATCACTGAATCAAGTGAAATAAACATAAAATGTCACAAAATTTTAAATGAGATTATAATAAATTTATAAAATAAAGGATAAAAATATCATTTAATATAAAATTTAAATATTTTTATTTTTAAAAATGTTCACACATGAAAGAAATTATCCACTATTTTAAATAATTTTTTAACTTTTATTTCAGGTGAGTCAAACTCAAATCTATAATAATAATAATAATAATAAGTGCATTAAAAAAAATAATGAAATAACTTATTGGTCAAATTCTTGATAACAATTATTTCCCAAAAAAAAAATTTAAAAAAATTTTAAAAAAATTTAGTAATTATTTATTCTTATTATGTTTATTTTTAATATTATAATTATTTTAAAAATATTTTATATTTTTATAAATTTTTATAAATTAATAATTTTTATTATATACTAAATTTTATATCATTGAACGGACCGGACTTAGCTGGGGCTTAATTTTGAAAAACATAAGCCCACTAAACCTGATCCGGAGCATCTCTACTTGGTCGAGGGTTCGCTTAATCGCTCTGCTTTGGTAAAGCCGAAGAATCACAGATAAATGACAAATTAAAAGCTAAAAACAGTCAGTTAAAAAAAAAAAAAAAAAGAAAAAGAAAAAACCTACAAGCAATATTCAGCGCTGCCAAAACCCTGTGAAAGCACTGAGACTAAAAGCCTAAATCTTCACCAAAAGAAGAGCAAAAGGAAAAACAAAAAAACCCAAAACAGCAAAATGCTACAGAGTTACAGTTCAAGAGAATTGAGGCATGAGAGTTTGCAACCTCACATCTTCGTTTCGCCTAGTAAGCTTCCTCATCTCCATTTTCCTTGCATAGCTAAAGCTTTTTCGGGGATTAACTACACTGACCGAAGATTTTCTAAAAACCGAATCTTTCTTGGGCAAGGCCTAACTAGAAGCGTTAACTTAGATTCCCAGAAGCTGAGTTCAAGAGGGTGTAGGGTCTCTCTAGAGTTTAAGCTACAGTGTCACTCTAAAACCCTGTTTTTGCCGGCTAGAAGTTCTTCAAATAATGTTAAAAAGAAGAGGTACGGGGGTGTTTTGCCCTCGATTCTGAGGTCTTTGGAGTCCGATAAGGATTTAGAGAAAACCCTTTCTTTAGCTTGTGAGAAATTGAGTCCAAAAGAACAGACCGTGATTCTCAAAGAACAGAGTAGCTGCGAAAGAGTTATTCGTGTTTTTGAGTTTTTCAAATCACTGAAGGACTATGTGCCAAATGTAATTCATTATAATATTGTGCTTCGGGCGCTGGGTAGAGCTCAAAAATGGGATGAGTTAAGGCTTTGTTGGATTGAAATGGCGAAAAACGGTGTCCTGCCCACGAATAATACTTATGGTATGCTTGTTGATGTTTATGGGAAGGCTGGTATGGTGAAAGAAGCAATTCTATGGATTAGGCATATGAGACTTAGAGGACTTTACCCCGATGAAGTAACAATGAATACAGTTGTTAGGGTTTTGAAGGATGCTGGGGAATATGATAGGGCTGATAGGTTTTATAAGGATTGGTGCATTGGGAGGGTGGACTTGAATGATCTTGAGTTGGATTCAATGATTGATTTTGAAAATGGCTCTGGTTCACAGCCTATTAGTTTTAAGCATTTTCTGTCAACTGAGCTTTTCAGGACAGGTGGTAGAAGTCCTGTTTTGGAAAAAACTGTAGTTTCACCGGATACAGAAAGTTCTATGAGAAAGCCACGACTAACTTCTACATACAATACTTTGATTGATTTGTATGGAAAAGCCGGGCGCCTCAAGGATGCAGCTGATGTGTTTGCCGAGATGTTAAAATCTGGTGTGGTGATGGACACCATCACCTTTAACACTATGATCTTTACTTGTGGAAGTCATGGCCACTTGTCAGAGGCAGAATCCTTGCTTAGCAAGATGGAAGAGAGGGGAATACCTCCTGACACAAAGACTTATAACATCTTTTTGTCTCTGTATGCTGGTGCAGGAAATATTGAGGCAGCCCTTGAATATTATAGGAAGATCAGAAAAGTAGGTCTTTTCCCTGATATTGTAACTCACAGAGCTGTTCTTCATATATTGTGTGAAAGGAATATGGTTCAAGAAGTGGAGGCTGTGATTGAAGAAATGGACAAATTTGGTATTCACATTGATGAGGCGTCTCTTCCTGTTCTTATGGAGATGTATATTGCCAAAGGGTTGCTTGACCAGGCGAAGATTCTTTATGAGAAGTTTCTTTTGGATTATGAGCTTTCATCCAAGACATGTGCAGCAATTATAGATGCTTATGCTGAAAGGGGGCTTTGGGGTGAAGCTGAGGCTGTATTTTATGGCAAGAGAGATTGTTCGAGGCAGAAGAGAGGTGTTGTCGAGTACAATGTCATGATCAAAGCCTATGGCAGAGCAGAACTTTATGATAAAGCTTTCTCTCTCTTCAAGAGCATGAGGCATCATGGCAGTTGGCCTGATGAATGCACTTATAATTCCCTTATTCAAATGTTTTCTGGAGGTGATTTAGTGGATCAGGCAAGGGACCTCTTAAGTGAAATGCGAGCAGCAGGATTTAAACCATCGTGTCTAACCTTTTCCTCTTTTATTGCATGCTATGCCCGTCTTGGCCAGCTTTCTGAAGCCGTTGATGTATACCAAGAAATGGTCAGTGCAGGGGTGAAGCCCAATGAAGTTGTTTTTGGGTCCTTAATCAATGGGTTTGCGGAAATCGGTGTTGTTGAGGAAGCATTTCAATATTTTCGCATGATGGAAGAATCTGGAGTTTCAGCAAATAGGATAGTACTAACTTCACTTATTAAGGCTTATACCAAGATTGGGTGTTTGGAAGGATCAAAATGTGCGTATGAAAAGATTAAGGGTCTAGAGGGCGGTCCAGATATCATTGCATCAAATAGTATTTTAAATCTTTATGCAGATCTTGGAATGGTATCTGAAGCCAGATGTGTTTTTGATGATTTAAAAGAAAAGGGTGCTGCAGATGGGTTTTCATTTGCAACTATGATGTATCTGTACAAAAGCATGGGTATGCTTGACGAAGCGATTGATGTTGCGGATGAGATGAAACAGTCTGGTTTGTTAAGGGACTGTTCTTCATATAATAAGGTAATGGCATGCTATGTTACAAATGGCCAGTTACGTGGGTGTGGTGAATTGTTGCACGAGATGATTAGCCAAAAGATTTTGCCTGACACCGGAACCTTTAATGCAGTGTTCACTGCACTCAAGAAGGGAGGCATTCCAATTGAAACTGTAACACAGCTAGAGTCATCATACCAGGAAGGTAAACCTTATGCAAGACAAGCTGTTATAATTACCGTTTTCTCTTTAGTAGGCTTGCATGCTTATGCGCTCGAATCTTGTGATGCTGTCATAAAAGCTGAAGTACCTCTCGAGTCTTTTGTGTACAATGCTATCATATATGCTTATGGATCATCAGGGCAGATTGACAATGCTTTGAACATATTCATGAAAATGAAGGATGAGGGACTGGAGCCAGACATTATTACCTATATCAATCTTGTGGGATGTTATGGGAAAGCTGGCTTGTTTGAAGGTGTGAAAAGAATATACAGCCAATTAAAGTATGGCGAGATCGAGCCTAATGAATCCTTGTTTAAGGCTGTCATAGGTGCTTACAGAGATGCTAACAAGCCAGACCTGGCTGAATTGGTCAACCAAGAGATGAAATATGCTTTTGAAGGACAAGATTATTCCGATTCTGAGGTTGAAGGAGAAAGCGAAGACATTGTTCTAGATCTGTAGAATTCAAGTGTATATTTACCAAGAGATGAAATCCACCTTCGAAACGCCCGTTTATCCCAAGAACCCGAGGCTGAAGGAAAGAACACGGAACGTTCTCTGCACATAAATCGAATCTCTATGAGGGCAAATACTGTGGAGTGACTGCAACGTAAAATCTTCCAAGATTTAGTTTGTGTAAATGGTACAAGTCAAAAGTGATGGAAGAATGTAAAATTAAATACTGGCTTCAATTTATACCAAAAGTAGCCTGTTCTTTTTAAGTTACTTTAACCTGGATCCAATTAATATCATCACCGTCAGCGAAAGAAAGACGCAATGTAGAGTTATTGTGCCTGTTGGAAGATGTGGTTTTGTTCCGCCAGTTTTCCATCATGCCATAATCTTCCGGTTTTATGACCCGTTCAAATTGCCGAGCCCAACGATTTTAATTCCAAACATTGATCAACGCATGTCAGGAGCAGCACTTCGATCCATGTTTTGAGTACCCTTTCTATTAATGGAGTCATGCCCGGGGACCAGTCAAATTTTATTTGCTGGACCAGCCTTCGCACCTTGGTGGGGGATTGTATGTCTAAATAGCTTTCAGCCGAAAATGGCCCAAAATTCCTTAAATTTACAACCTCAAGGTGTTCGAAGGCAACTTTGAAACATCCCCGAAATTTAACATGGTTACATCATCCAAGCCCGTAAAAGATTAAATATCATCGAGGCCAATTGTCGTTAAATGAGATTCAGTGGAGAGGGTCGGCCTGTTAGAGTTTGCTTGATTTATGTAAATTATGGTTTTTTTTTTTGGGGCGTAATTTACCGCTGAATGCTTGCAATTTGATGATGAATCCAGATATTACGTCACGACAAGAAGCATTTGCTTATTTGCCGTTTTTTATAATGATTCTAATTTATTTTTCACAATCTGTTTTGATTTTGACATATAATGTCAAATATTCAAATATATTATTTAAATCTATTTTATTTATCCAGTTATTTAAATATTTAAATTTGATATCATTTATATATAATTATTTTTTAAAATTTAAATAATTTAAATATTTAATAAATTTAAATATCCAACGGATTGCCTCTATCTTAAATCAGTCAAATGCAAATTCAAAAATTTCATCAGAATTTTAATTAAAATTATATAAATAATAAACAAATTCAAATATCAAGTGAATTAACTAAAACAGATTATAAATATTCAATTAGATTTAACAATTCATATATTCATATCTTATTCGTATTTTTTTAATTATAATTATGTTTAAAAATTTTTACATTTATATTAATTTTAATAAATTTATAATTCATAATAAATAAATTTTAAAAATATATTTATATAATATCAGATCATATTTTTTAAAATTTATACATATAATATTAATATAATTATATTAAATATAATTATATTTATATTCAAATATTTATATTCAATTCCGCTATGATCTCTACACGAATTGGTGTCCTTCGTCGGTGTGGATTGCTCGTTTGTTTTTATTTTCGATTAAAGATGGGGGGGAGGAATCCAACGCAAAATCTCAGAAAAGTCGGCTCAAAGTCCGGCGTTATTGAGACATAGATATACGGAATCTCTTAATCATATCAATGAATAAACACATTTTGAGGATGCAATAAAGGAGACCATGATAGACTAGTAGAGCAAAAAAAAATGGCAACACGGATAAAACTTCAATGTGAAGATCAAATTTAATTAAATATTAAAGTTATTAAACCACAGTGAATGAGCACCATGAATGCCAGAGGACCCGGGGACTGGCAATTTAATAAGTCTAACGTAAAAGAGAATGTCTTTAATTTGAAGGCTTCATTCTGTGGGGATGGATTGGCTCAACTAAAGCAACAACCAAAAGAAAAAAAAGGGGGGGGGGGGGGGAGGGCCACCCTAAAAGGATTGCACTGGAGAAGACTCACTCAAGCCTTGGCATTCCTAGTGAAGTCGATGCAGGTTTGGCAACTGCAATCGGTGAATCGACAGATTTCACACCCAAAGCACACACAGGAAGTACAACCCTTGCACGTCGGAGAACGAGTGCAGCCCCTGTATACCCTGCGACTTGCTCGCTCTTCATCATCATCACAAGTTATTCTGAAAAATGTAGGAAAAGAAACTAGTTAATTAAGAGCTAAACAGGATTTTTCCAACATTGCCAATATTATGTTGCTGATGATGAGAGTTTTATGCATTTGCAAGCAAGCAGATTATGCAAAGCATATGTTATAATCACTTTAAAGAATTAGTCGGGATTAAATGCTTGTGCGAAACCTTTAACATGTTCATATCAAAATCCTAACAATATGACGAAAGTTCTCTCTCAGCATTTGCTTTCATGCTAGCAATTCTACAAATCTAACCAAGATGGGATTAAAATGTAAAACTGTCAAAATTCAAAAAATAAAATTTGGTGTTATTAAAGATCACAGCTGAAAACAGAGCTAGCACCTTTCAGCTTTGTCAAGACAATTTAAGCAAAGTTGCACGTTATGGTAGATTATAATTTTTATGAACTTGCCAACTAAATGCATTTCCAGCGCAAAAAAAAATGTTGAATATTAAATGCATAAGTTGAGCAAAACACCAACCATGCAAGGATAATGTAGATAGTTCTAGTTAAAAATTTATGCAGGATACCAAAGTGAGAATACCAGGCATCTTTTCTATATAATACTAATGAAACAAATCAGCAGCAAATGAATGGTACTGCTTGAATATGTCTAATAAGATATCTAGAACCCTTCCTAGACAAATACGTATCGATCTCACAATCCAACTTTCACAGACTTCCAAAAATAACCTGTCACCATTTCACATGACAGACGCACAAAGAAAAAGCCAAGTGCTTGACCACAAATTTTCCTCCGATAAGGACACTAAATTAAGCCCGATTCATTTCTTTAACCTCCTTTATCTGGTGGTTCTAATACAAGAATATAGGAATGCCATTGATATGTTCAATAGATGAAATGATAAGATTACACAGGATTAAATGAAGCACAGTTGTTAAAGTGCCAAAAAAGTGAGTAGTCAATAACTGCAATTGGGCCTAATCTATACTTTTCTGCAGTATAGGTACTTAACCCAAAATTACTTGTTAGGTTTCTCAACATGCAGTCAATAGATTTCATATCAAAATAATGTGGAATATCGGTGGTTATTACATTAGAAAAGAATATTGATAATTTTCAGAAGCTGTAATCAGATGGGTGTTTATGAGCGGTAAAGGATGCACATGTTAGGCAGAAGAAACACTGCATATAAAAGGTGGGCCAGAATAATAGACACAGGATTTAGTACAGAAAAGCAAAGTTCAAAAGAAGTTAACAAGCAATGAATGAATTGATCATTAGCTTCCTTTAGCCATAGGCGGTGCTCCAGCCCATGAAACGGTTTCCTGATATAGAAGTAATAACAGATCATGGGCTAATATTTTGGAATTAGAAAAGTTGTACTTAAAATATATCAAATTGGTGATGAACAAGTACTTAGCTACCACATGCGTTATCTACAAATTGCATTCCAATTGTTAACAACTAGATTTTTTAAAGAAAAGAAAGAAAGAATATAAGTCAAGATGCCAGCTCTAGAATGATTAATAATCTGTAACAGACAACAAGCTTAGATATGACAAACCCAATTTATCAAAATAAGGACATCATCAATAATAGGGAGACAAACCTGTCATATGGAAGATCAGCACATTTCCAGTTCACATCAGCTAGAGCATCATGGTGAATACGACATTCCTCTTTCGTCCGCAATCGAAATCTTCTTTCCTTGTTACACCTGCTACAGCGTACAAACTCATCACGATGGCATACTCTTCCATTATGGGATCTGTGAGTACCATTGGCGTATTTAGATGCCTGGTTGTAGTATTTCAACAACGCAGTCTTTGATAATGGAACCTTCTCCCCATTAACTATCACCCAAACATTATTTTTCCACTTTCTAGCTGTCTCTCTTCCAGAATGTTTCTCAAATGCAGCAGGAGTCAACTTGTCTAATCATTGAAATTAACATTCACACAATTAGAAAAGCAAAAAGGAATAAAAAGACAGCTTCATGTTCAACATTTATTAAGAAAACAAAAAGGAACTAGGACGATCAGAATAAAGCGCAAAGATGATATTACATGCACCTGACATTGGAAGGCTCTATTTAGCAGTAAAGGCAGAGACAGCCTAAGGCCAGCTTTAGTTATATGTAGTTGTAAGGATCCTAGCCGTATAGCCCATATTCCTTTAACAAGCCCCGAAATTACCAACGTTAAAAAGAAAAGATTCACCCTGACTTTGGCCTCTAAGTCGCGGTGGATCCATGAGATGAAGGTTTACCTTCGAGATTCGAAGCGTATGACCATTTTTTTCTTTCTTATGAACAAAAGACAGCGTCCTTACTGGCCGAAGATTCCTTCACATTATGGCAATATATAGGCATGCAATCTACTCCTAACTTAACATCCCTTGGATATGAAATATTTGTAACATTATTCATTGATCAAATTGCAATAGTTGACAAATGTTTAGAGCTTTCATTTTGCCGAACTTGATTTCCCTAATAACATTGTTTCGAAGATAAATAAGTGGCATGTGCTAAAAAAAATAGAATACCAGCTAGTATAAGTACTATTTGAACCATGGAGCCATATTCGTACAACTTTCACAAGGTAGCATCATGTAAAGAATAAAAAAAGAAAACACATGCACACAAAAAGAACACATAAAAGAAGACGTTCATCCCCTGGAAACATAGCTGTCTTATGACACCAAGCATGAATAAAAGCATCCCTCACCAGACAAACTTTACAATGACATGCCATCAGAACATGAAGAACTAAAAGATACGCAGAACCCATATGGCTAAAAGTGTGTCTTCAATAAGTTTTACTCTGTCTAGCAGCAAGAAACAGAACTGAAACTTTGAAAAAAAAAAACCCTTATTCTGAAAGGACTGAATCGAAGACCTCAGAATCACAAAAATAAATAAAGTGCAGGAGTTATTCTGAAGATGGAAACTCAGAGATAAGATTTTTAACCAACAACGTCATTGAAGGAGTGTCCCAAAAAAATGTAAGAACATCATCTAGTTGGGTTAAAACCAAGCAAAACCAAGTCACTGAGAAAAAACAACATACACATAAACTGTGTGACAAAGAAACCAAAACGAAAGGACTCAAGCTTCCTTATCATCCACTTCCTACCCTACCCTAAACTCGATAAGAGAAAGCGACACCCATCAACGTCAAATGCAACAAAACTTGAATAAACACACATTAAGCGAGCACAAAAATCAAAACCCATTTGCCCAACGGCACCAAAGGAAAAGAAGAGGATGAATGGTGAGAGAAAGAACGAAAGAAACAAAAGATGAAAAGACGGGTTACAAAAATAGAGAGACCTTCATTGCAACCAGGGGTGCATTCACAGGTGATTTCAAGATCACCATTAGAGAAAACCCTAAGCTTGCCAACAGCATCACCATATTGATGGCTGGTACACCCACATGTCACTTCTATAAAATCTACTTCCATCTTCAATCCACATACTTCTCTCAGCTCCTCCTCGCTAAACAACATCGAGCCACTTTCGCTGTCTAACCCATTCTCCATTTTCTCTCTAACAAAACCCCTCAAACGGTCACACACACACACACACACACACACACACACTCTCTACCTCCCTTATTAGATTTCTTCGAAAAAGAGACCCCAAAAACCCAAGGAAGATAAAAAATCGAATCAAAAAGATAAAAAAGGACCGTATGGGTAATGTTGAAAAGAGATGGTTGTTGTTGGCTGAGGGGATTTAAACTGAAGAGAGGGTTGAAAAAGCACGCATCTTTAAGGGTTACTCCCGGAGATCTGCTGGAGAATACGTTCTGAGAAGAGAGAGAGAGTGAACGAGGGAAGGGTTGGCGTTGGAGTTGTCCTTTTGGGGATGTGAATGAGCTGGCCAAGAGAAACAAATGTCCGTGGGGTGAAGCGGAGAGTGAAAGTGGTTGAAAGCTTTGGTGCTACTTGCATGACATGACATGAGAGAGATAGAGATGGGGCTTTGGGGTCAGGGCCCTTTGGTTTCTGGGAAAAATCCCTCTCATGGGAAGGAGACGAGGTTTATTCCAATTAGTGAACGATTTATATGCCTTTTCTTTCTCCTCTTTTTCTCTCCAAATCAAATGCTATCTACCCTTAAATCTCCTTTAAATTTAAATTACGTGGATGTATGTTTGGAATGGTATCGTGATTATTATAATTATAAAAGTAATAAATATTATTTTAATTAATTATAATAAATAATAATTATAAATATTATTAATAAAGTAAATTAAAATTATAAAATAATAATATTTTGTTATTATTATTTAAATCTTTGTTACACTCTACCACTAGTCTACCTTTTTGGCTATTTTTCATTGATACAACTTTTACACTTTCACCATGCCCCAACTGACTTTCTGGATAACGTCATACTCATACTATCAAGTTTAGTAGAACATCAAGGCTCGACACAAAATGAAAATACTGAACCTTAACTCGTAACATCTATTGCCCGTAAAAATTCACTAATAGTTCATCTATTTAAATAAGAAAGAGTATTTTGATTTTCATCATTAAATTTAATATTTTAATTATTTTATTTTTTAAAGATTATGATAAAAAATAGTTAATGATATTAAAAAATTATTTAAATTAGATAAAATATTAATATATTAAATGATATTAAATTTTAAATTTTATAAAAAAATAACTTAAACTCAACCTGTAATCTAAACTTATTTTTGAATAAAATTTAAAATTTTATATCAAATGATACATTAATGTTTTATTAACAATTAAAATTTTCAACGTAATTAGTTATTCTTCCTATTTGCTATAATTTAAAAAGTATAAAGAAAACTACTAAATTTAATAATACAAAAATTAAAATACTTCTTTTCTTATAGTACAGTGACTCTCGATAATCTTTTACTTTCATTGTTTATTTTTGAGGTTAAAAATTATGTTTAATTAAAAATATAATATTAAGTGGGTAAATTTTTTTTACATTTTGCTGTTAAAATTAAAAATTTAAAAATTCAAACCAAATGTTAGATTTTAAAACGAAAACGTATTTGTATCGAGATTTAAATAAAATTAATTCATGCACAAAAAGTGGTAATATTTAATGTAGCTAAACTTCAACTGCCTCCATCCATTATAATATAAAAATTACAAATAGTATATATAAAAATATCAGATATTTTGTCAAACTCTTACTAACATTCTATAAAGTCATCTCTTATTTAGAGATCCCACGTAAATTATATCACTCTTATAATTTTAAAAAATCAAACAACCACTTCATATTTATGAAACCTATTACTCGATCACTAAAAATTTTTATTGATTAATACTATTTTCCCATTAATAATATTTAAGAATTTGCGTTCACTATTACTTCTTTGTTATAAATAATATTTACTTATTAAATAGACTTTATTATTAAGTAATCTTGAATGAATAAAATTTTATTATAATCCAAACTAATTCTCGATTTGAATTTAAATCAAATACTTAATACAAAAAAGTTAAAAAAATAAGCTAAACCAATCTTTTACCGCAATAAAAAACACTTTAAAATTTTTAAATCAAAATTTTTTACCATACTTTTAAATGTATTTTTTTCTTTCAATTCAAACTTTTTGTTTAAAAAAAAAAGACTTTTCGCAGCAACAATTTTTAACTCAAACTTTCCATAGCATGCAAAACTTCCCTTCACTGTTTC
>JBBYHO010000010.1:3683313-3719439 GCA_038382025.1 Adansonia gregorii | reverse complement strand
AAATAAAAAATAAAAGCATTACACGGGTTAATAATTTAGGGATATAAATAAAAGCATTATCCATCACTTTTATTTAATAATGAATAAAAAATAAGTTCTTATTAAATAAAAGAGTTAAGATATAAATATTTAAAAGTGCTGAATAATAAATTATCTTTAAATTTATTAAATAAATATATTGTAAAAAATTAAAATTTTTGAAATAAGTAAAAGTAAGTTCTTATTAAATAAAAGAGTTAAGATATAAATATTTAAAAGTGCTGAATAATAAATTATTTTTAAATTTATTAAATAAATATATTGTTAAAAATTAAAATTTTTAAAATAAGTTAAGGATCGTGCATTATTAAATAAAGAATCTTTTAATAAATAAAAGCATTACGCAAGTTAATAAGCTAGGGATACAAATATTTACCGAAATTTTTTAGTAAATTCTTTTTAAATAATGAATAAAAATAAATATAAAAATCATCTCCTTGAATACTGAAAATTGTTCTATTCATTATTAAATAAAAGTTAGGGATAAATTTTTCTATTTACCTGAAGATATTTTTACTTTAAAAAATTTAGTTTTCGCTTCTAAAACTTGAAATTGATAGTTGAAATCAAATTTTATCCAGGATATTTCACTTGCTCGGATAACAATGTACCGAGACCATAATTCCTATACTGGCCGTACCAAAGTATGCTCAAGGTGAAGTTCCCATGTCACTCAGGCCACCGTCTAGGTTGCATCAAACCACTCATGTAAGTGTTCGTATAAATTATTTTGGAATTTTGATTCCATGGCCCTAGGTGGTCAACTGGCAAGAATATAATTTTTGAAATGTAAATCTTATCCGATATGATCATTTTTAAAATTTACAAATAAATATCTTAATAATTTTTTTAAAAATTAGAATTTAATAGAAAAACTTTTGTTTTTAATTTAATTTGAAATTTAAGTAAGAGATAAGAATTTTTTTTATAAATGTAAATAGATCATTAGGTATAAAAATTTAATTTTTTTTATAAATATATTTTTAAAATTTAAATTTTAAAAATAAATTGATAAGATAATATTTATTTAAGCGTACCCTACATATCAATAAAAGAATACATCCATATCAACAATACCTTCTCTGGTGTATTTGTACTTTATTATATATATATATATATATATATATATGATTGCTATATATAATAATAATAGCTTCTTAGAGAAAATGATAGAGCATTGATACAATATAATTATAATCAATCATATATTAATTAACTTCGAAAAATGTCTTTAAAAACTTTTGTTACCAAAATCTTTGATTTTATAATAAAAAAATGTTAATCAGAGTCATATGTAAAGAAAAAAGTGTAATAAATGAATTTTTTTAATTTAATAAAAATAATAGATTAAATATAAAAAGATTTTTTAAAAATAATAACTACATAATTTTTATTCAATACCTATGAACAACAGCTAGACCTTACTAGTATACTTTCTTTTGAGACGGAGTTAGCTACTAGGTGATTCATTAGTAAATCCACCATAATTACAATATCGTTATTATCATGCTCAATGTTCTCCTACGAATTTACATGAAAAAATTTACATACAAAGTAGGTTCGTATCCACCCTCTCTTCCCAAGGGTCAGCATTAGTCGGGTTTATCGATTAAAATTCAATCAACTTCAGTTATTTGATTTAAATATATTTATTCAATTAATTCATGATTTTATATTTTCTTAAAAGGACAAATAAAAAAGTAAAAATTATTAAAGAATATATAAATACATAATTATATTATCCATTTTTAATACCCATCCAAATTTATAAATCGAAAGCCACCCACTATTAAGAGGACCAGCCCCCACTAAAAATCCTAACCCTAAAATCAAGCAAGCCGGTGGAGCCAATGCGACTTAAGTCACTGCCTTAATTTCGGTTTTAGAAGTCTTAATGGATCGGTTGGGTTATTTTTAAAATTACCTGGGTTTATTTGGTTTATAAAATTTTAAAATTAAATAAATAAGCCGAAGCAAACAGAATTTGTTCCGCTCTGCTGTTTAATAGTTTTGAACTTGACGAGAAGAAAACCCAACATCCAATTTCCCCACCGTTTACACTTAGAAGTGCCAAAGAAAAGTTGGAATAACATTTCTAATGCACCAGTCAGTCAAATCAGTCTCCTTACATCGCCCCTGACCACGGTGAGGATGACGAACCCCATTTTGTGCCGCTTTTGTTTTCGTGGACAATAATAAAAGAAATAAAAGAAATAAAAGAAATATAAAATTTTTAATAGTTTTTTCTTCCAATTTGTTTTAAATTAAAACTTATAAAACATTTAAATATTTAAAAAGAGCAAAAAAAAAAAAAACTTAATTCTCTCAATTTTTTTGATTAAAAAAATTTTATTCACATAAAAAAATCTTTTTTTTTTAAATTTTAGTCTTTTTTTTCCTTATTTCCATCCAAACATAAGGTTAAAATTCAAATGTCCAGTCTAAGAGATATACTTGCCCATGAAATTGAATAGTGCAGCCTCATTTGTCCCTCACCGAACAACCACCTCTTTCATCCCAATAATTTGGATTCCATACAACACAACGTACCAACAATCCTCCACTTTACACATATAGGATTGAACAACCATCGTCTCTTTTCTTTAAAGGTGATTTGCTGAATTTCCTCCGCAATGCATGCCTGAATTTTTCATAGCACTATCAAAAGTGAACAGAGATTAGCTAATAAAAATAACCAAAAATAACATTTGCATTCAGCTGTCTTCTTTTTCTGTCATAATTGGAATTTCATAACTTGAACAGATCAACTGCAACAGAAATTTTCAAATCATGATAAGATATTATTCCCAATGCGACTGATGAATGTTATTCTTCATAAGATGGAAACATGTTCGCGAGGCAATAGATTTGCAGTAAAAATTGAGATACATGAATAGAACAAAAATACCTCCGACACCATATTTCATCCATCATTCAATGAGAACACATCTTCAAGTATCTCTCAATAATCTTGTCCGGTATAAGATCTGTGAAATACCCTTTCCCCACACGCAGACCCACTTCCTTTGCTAGCTTTTCAACTTCAAGCTGAACTCTATCCCCTCCCACTTCATTTGGTTCCAACAAATTACAAGCCACCTCAGTTATGCCATCACCGTGTGCAAGTCCCATTGCTTGCACTGAAGGAAGCCCACCTCCTCTCTCACTAACTTTTTTTGCAATCCTACGAACAGCACCGATATCGGTTGAGAACACAGGGACATTGTAGTTAGCAACCCAATGGGTGGCTCCAATTAGAATAACACCTTTTGTGGGGGACACTTGACTTGGACCTGCATCAGGCTCCAGTGACAAGTTCCCAGATCTAGACCCTCCGGACCATTGAATAACGCTGGAGTTAGGCTTGAAATAACCAAGTTCCCTTCTCACAGAATCAAGCAACCTTCCCCTTTCTTCGGCAGCCCCATAAAGAAACGTAGGTACTGCAGTAACCATTCAAGGTCATCAGTAACACAAAAGGTAAAGTTCTAGGAGTAGAAAAATAAAAAATACTGACTAACATAATTATTACCATAAACAAGTTCTAAACCACAATCCCATATAATTTGAAACAATAATGCACACACAGTAACTCTCAGAAAAATGCTCTTTTTCTTATGCATAAAACTTTGATTCTTACAGACCATTTTTCAGCCTCCAATCAATGCAGGCAACAAAGATGATACAATGATACTAAATCAGTAAAGAAAAACTAGAAAACTTTATATAGATGAGTCATATTGCATGATAATAGCTCCATCGTGGAAAACAGAACTGTATAGCGTCTAAAGTAAGGACAGTGCAGACCATTGCCTCTGGCATATTCCAGAGAGATAGAATTAGTATCTGTTCATCGCAGTCACTTAGAAAAGCCAAATAACTATAATCAAAGAAAAGAAAAACGCCAACTTTATCTATGTCTATTGTGCCTGACTATAACCTTACTTCTTACAGATCAGTTGATTTAAAAAAAGCGAATCTTCCTCGCTCCAGGATAGTAAAAATCTCACTATTCACATAAACATTGCAGGCCAACTAATTTGTTTGCTAAATCATATTCCAAAGTTCCACTCCCTAATCTAAGTAATACTGGCAATATCTAGAAAATATTTGGCTCAACAGGAAAAACCTTTAAGTTTAGAGCCTATATCTTCTGCCAAAGACTTTGCAATCACAGCTGTCTGGTTCAAGGAAGTATGTGCCAAAGGGTGAAAACATATATGATCAACAACTCCAAGCCGAGGATGAGTTCCTGAATGCAACTCAAAGTCTATGGTTTCCAAAGCAGCCTTAACAATGGCAAACACCGCATCTTTCAAAGGACATGAATATTCTTGAGATGATATTGGAGTAAATCTAGAGACGACTGTATAACCAACTCTGTTGTAAGTCACATCTGTAAACTTGTTCACAATAGCAGCCTCGGGGAATAGCTTGGCAGCTCGTTCTATCGACTCCAAAGCTGCCCTATTTCGGCTTTCAGAAATGTACACCTTGCCACAAGCCAGCATCTTGTTCAACATCTTTTTTTCTCCTCCACTTTATGCTTGCTTCAGAACTGCAAGAAAAGGAGGAAGAGAGGATATATGCGATGATAGAGATAACACAATGAGATAAAAGAAAATATGCAGCCACATTTTATGTGGGTAGTGGGGACCAGCACCTCCAGCAGGGCCGCAAGCAATCAACTACAATCAATTTGCTAACAACTGACAAACAAATGAATGAAAAGAAAAAAAGGAAAAATGCAAACGTAAATGAGAAACAGATCAAGCCTGAAAACTTTTAGCACCACTTAAAACTGATTAATATAAAACAGGGCAGGCACATAAGAAGAATTCAGGATCAACTGCTTGATATTGAATGGGCACTAAAAATGGTAAACATAGCTGCAGCTTACCGACACCAAAAATAATAAGCTTCTGAGATTATTGATCTCCAAATTCAACAAAATTTATTACACTATCTTTATGCCGAAAAAAAAAATAAAAAACTTATACCTAGCATTAGCATCTAGCAATAAAAGTACCCAAAAAATAAGTAGCTCAAATCAAAACTCGATGTCCTTAGGTTTTGGGTATCCATCATATTCCAATTTAACACCTAAAGCTGCACGGATAACTCTAAACTTAAGCCTCAAAGCTTCCATAATTTCCTGGACACTTTCATTCTCCGGATCCATAACAGGGTATTTTCGGATCAATTCTTGCATTTGCTTAATACCTTTTTGGACCCTAGTGGAGAACCGTGTTGGGTCGATTTGGATGGCGGAGTTCCACACATCGACACAGCCCCTGTAGAAACCGAGCTCTTCGCCGGTTTCAAAGCCCGTTTTAAGACCCACTTCTCTTCCTTCTTCCTTGCTAGTCGTTATGCCGTGGTTGTAGCCTTCTTTGTAACCTTCTTGGTAATGGCTTTCTTCTAGATTTAGCGATGAATCGAAAATATCTTCGGCAGAATCCATGGCAGAAAGAATCTTTCGCAGAAAGTTCTGGGTTTTGTTAGTTGGTGTGAAAAGAATATTTCTTGCGGAGCTTATTTTTCATGGAGTGATTCAGAGGAGGTACAATGGGCTCAAATCCTTGCATTGGCCCAATGGGCGACAACTTGGCATTTGAACTGAGCCTTTCTGTTGAGAATCATTGATGATGAAGATGGCCAATTTAAAAGCATTGCTATGTATTGATGGATTTCTACTTTGGGAAATTTCAATTAAGAAAAAAGGAGTCATTTTTTCATATAAAATTGGTAATTGGGGTCTTCTTTTCTCTTTTTAATATATCGGACGTCTTGGTTTAAGAAGAGGAAAAAAATTATGGGTTTTAAAATTTAAATTTAAATTTATGTCACCTGCACATTAAAGTGGGACATCATCAATTTGAGTTTAAATTAAGCACTAAAAATAATTATTATCCCCTTTTTTTTTTGTTCTTCTTTAAATTACATAAACTTTTTTTTAATATCATCAATAGAATATAAAAATAATTATTATCCAATATACTAGTGGAGTATAAAAATTCTATAAGCGTGATTAGTAAGATTATATGGCTTATTTATTTTTTAAGTTTAATGTCTATTTTTTTATTTTTAATAAAAACAACAAGTAATGAGATTTTTCTTGTCCATTAAACTCCATGGGATTGATATAAAAGTTTTCTAAAATGTGAGCACAGGTATTGGGATAGAGATAATTTTAAAAAAAATCTATGGAAAATGGTTTACTTGGGCTGAGAAAATAAAAAAATCAAAAATTAATTGAAATCATAATGTTCAGTTCGGTTTCAGTTTGAATTTTATTGAATTAGGTTTGATTTCAGATTGGATATTAATTATATATGTTTGGTTCAGTTTGATTTTTCTGTTTAAAATTTAAGAACCCATAATTATTCAAACCAAATCGAATTCTTTTTTTATTTAATTCTTAATTAGTTTTGTTGATGTCTTCCTTGCGGGTACCAGAAGCCAGGCAATCCCTGCAACACAAAGAAAGTCAAGGGGGCACCAGAGTTCTTGCAATTGTTGATGTCTTCCTCGCGGGTACCAGAAACCAAGCAGTCTCTATAACACAGAGAAAGTCAGGGGGGCACTGGAGTTCTTACTCTGGGGGCCTTCTCCAATGTTTAAGTTAGAGGAGTGTTTGATGTAATAGTATATGTGTTTCCTTTGAGTTGAATCCTTACTTGTAAGCATGTTTGCCCCTTTTATATGACTTGTTTGGGGACATTGTGTCTGGTGATTTGGTGGTGATGTGACCAATGTCGAGCTAGGTGTTAGGCTATGATGCCTAGTGGTCGGCTCAGTCAGTCGATCGCCATTCAGTAGATGTCAACTCTGTATTTAAGTCGTTATCGGAGAGGTCACATCGCTGTCAGGTGTGATTCGGTGATCACCTTCATGTTATTATTTGACGATCGCCTATTCGTTGGAATAGTGGAACGGGGATGGTTCGACAGTCGTCATATGTGAAAGTATAACAATTATCCCCCGGGGATCTAAAAAGATGGTTATAAAGTGACTCGACGTTTTAGACTTGCGAAGGGGAGTTGGCGCGTGGCATGTGGGGTTTAACGCGCGGGAGGCAAAAAGTTACAACTGTCAATATTAATGGCAGCAATAATGGCAGGGTAACAGAATGGCATGGGAAAGGGGGAAGGAATGAGATGAGAGCTCGTGTCCTAATAGGGGATTTGATACGACATATTTTGGGGGATGCGAAATGGCAAGAGGAACACGTGTCAGTGTGGGGCAGAGTGCCAAGGTGTTATAGTTATGTCGCTGAATGGGGTGGCGACACGTGGTGATGGTGGGGAATGGGAAGAGTCCAGATCGTGCGGGTATATGATGGGGTGTGGGGTTTGAGGAATTTCTTCAATGGTTTTGCAAAAGAGGGCAGAGTAGAGGTTAAACAGCTTATTCGAGGAGAAAGGGTGAGTTTTGATAATTAAGATAGTATTGGTAAGGGGTTAATCGTAGTGTTTTAGTGTTTTTATGGTTTTTTGTATTGTTTGGCAGCGATCGTGCTTGTGGAGGTGCGAGTTAGGAGCACTACAAAGAGTGAGATTTTTTGGTTGATAAGTGCTGGTGAGTTCTTATGGCTCTTTTTTTTTTTTTTTGCATTTTTGGGTCTGTGGGGTTGTAGTACATGGTAAGGGGGCAGACTGTTGATGAAGTTGGTGGGGAAAAAGGGTATATTGGAGGAAATAGGCAATGAGGTGAGGGCAATAGTGGGGCATCTGATCTAGAGGGAGATGTCGAGTCGTGTAGTGATGGAGGAGTAAGAGATGAGAGAAATGGTTGTCGAACAGAGTGGCGATCAGGATGAAAGGTCAAATGGGAGTGAGGCTGAGGAAGCGATTACCGAGGAAGTGGTTGACGAGGCGATCGACGAGGTGGACATCGAAACTGTGGACAAGCATGTTGGGTTGGTGAACATGCAGGTGGTTTGGCGATGGATATATGATAGAGAGTGGATCTGAAAAAGTATCAGATTGCGGAGGTGGGGCATTTTAGCGAGTGACATTTGCTGCAGGCAATAGTGTGAGTTTCTATTTGCACATTTTCAAGGCTGGCTTCCACCTACCTCTAGAGCCCTTCTTCTACGAACTGCTGAAGGCATACAATTTGTCGCCCAACCAGTTGAAATCGAACAGTTGGACGATCTTCCTGACCTATTTTTTGGTGTGCACGGAGAAGGGGTAGCGACCATCAGTTGGGGTGGTGAAGGAGTTATATTTTTTGAAATGGGGCAAGCCCTAGTTTTATTATCTACAGTCAAGGGAGGGGGTAGGATGGTGGTGGATCTGTCGTCGAATGCACATATGCGATGGGATTAATTCTTTGTGGTGACAAAGAGAACGGGCACGAAATAGGGTTTTTCAGTACGGTAGGGTAGGAGGAGGTCGAGGGGGAGTAATGAGAATATTGCCTTTGAGGCCACGGAAAAGGACCAGGTGCTCTTCTTTAGAGGCGGATGCGTAAGTAGCAAGATATACTTGATGTTTCGCAACATCTAGAGAGAATGCCTCGGGCGAGATTTAGAGGAGGTGCCTGAAGGGCTAGTGCGTCCCATTGGTCAACAGAGGCAACGACGTTTGTTGTGACATCAAAGAGGTATGATGTGAATGTGTTTATTTAAGTGTGGGATTGGCGTGTGTGTTTGTTGAATACGGGTGCTGATATGTAGTAGATGAGGGAATAAAAGATACAGAAGAAGGGGAAGGGTTGAGGTTGGGGAGTTGGTGATATATAATGATGAGAGGAGTGTGGATGGCGGTGATCGTCTGTTGATGCAAGTAACAGAAGAGGGTATTTGTTCTATGCACTCATAATTATGAAAAAATATGTGATGGTACTAACCTTGATGTTTAATCTGTTGTACAGGAATGGATCTAGTTCAAGCGATATTGGCGGAGAGGGCGGCTGCTCGTCAAAGACGAGGAAAGAGAAAGGTTAAAGAATGAGCTGATGCTGAGGCAGGCGTCACTGCTGGTGCGGTGTCCGCTGGTTGCCAAGAAGCTACTATGCCGATGTCTTCTGCGATGGCTGTCGCTGTGTCTCAGCCTAGTGTAGAGGTGGTTAGGTTAAGTGATGAGCCAGTGCCTAGGGCAGCTTCGCAGCCAAGTACCGCTTCGAAGAGGCTGCGAGTGAGTCGTGGGGCGCCCACTTCAAGGGGTCCTGGCATTCTTTGGAACGGCGAGGTGCCAAACTTTAAGGCAGTTTTGAGGTGGGCGATGAAGGGAGTGATGACCAGTGACCAGGAGGTGCTATCGATGAGGAGTCCAGCTCAAAATCTAAATGCTGCCATAATAGGGTTGGTGGAGGCACTTCACTGCCAAAAGGCGTACACTTGCCAGATGGTGAATTAGCAGGAGAAGTTTAACTTTCAAGCGTCTAAAATAGTGGAGCTGGACACTTAAGTTGGCAAGTAGAATAAGGTGAATGCTAAGGTGGAGACGTCTTTGAAGGAGATTAAAGAGAAGAGGATGATAGAGATAGCCGAACTACTGCTAAAGGGTAAGAAGGTGGAAGCAGCTGCTGTTGAGTCGACAAGAAAGTTAGAGGAGCGCGATACAAAACTAGCATCCATAAAGTCTAGAGTGGTAGAGTTAGAGGGTCATCTTGGCGATCTCGACGCTCGCCACCAAGATGAGTTGAAGAAACAACAAGAGAAGATATTTGACAAGCTATTCGCTGCTGTAGATTCATATCGCCATAGCACGCTATATGGGGTTCAATTGCTTCATGGGCCCCTGAACTTACGGGCGGTTGACTTAGAGCACCTATATACGCCTCCTGAAGACTTTAATGTCTTATTCCCTAATTAGCAAGAAATGGACACAAGGCAGTCGAAGGATGCTGTCTTGATTATCCCCAACGACTGAAAAATTTGGGCATGAGGAATCTAGTGACAAGGCTGGTATTCAGATCATTTTATCGACGAGGGAAGAGTAATGGTTTGGCTTTGTAAATTACAGTGTAAATGATTTGTGAGTTAACAAAATGTTATTTTGTGTGAATAAGGTGTGTAAATGATTTGTGTTTCCTTAATTGCATTATTATGGTTTGTTGTTTTTGAGATTATGGGTAATGGTATAATGTTGTACTTTTGTGTGGACAAATGGTTGCAATGATGGCTTGCTGAGGATAGTTAAGTGTTATTGTCACGCGGGTTAGTAGTGTGTGACCTGGGCGGTCAATTTAGGTAGTTGCCTTGCAGCAATAATGAGTTATACCATGGTGGCGATTGCATTGTAGCAATTTAGGAGTCATACCGTGGTGGTAATGCGTGAGAGTAATGAAGAGTTTATGCCATGGTGGTGATTGCATGGTAGCAAGGGAGAGTCGTTTGATGCATGAGTTGATTTGTAAGAGAAAGGTCTATAGTGGCGACCATAAGTATTTGTAGTAGACACACTTACAAATAATATTTCTTTAGATGGGCGGCGTTCCATGTGCTAAAGATGTTGCGCCCATCTAATTCGATTAATTTATAAGCGCCAAAACCTAGAACTTAGCTGACCTGATAAGGTTCTTCCCAGTTTGAAGATAGCTTTTTTCGTTCTCTTACTGGTCGGCTAGCTTCGTAATTTTAGAGGATAAGGTCGCCAACCTAGAATTGGCGATTGCTCACTCGACAGTTATAATACCTACTAACCTGTTATGCTCGGACAGCTATGTGGATTGCGACGTCTTCTTTGGCTTCGTCAAGTAGGTCAAGGTTAGCTCTGAGATGTTTAGAATTGAGCTCTAAGTCGAGGTAAGCAGTGCGTGAGTTATAGACCCCTATTTCAGTGGGTATGGCAGCCTTCGTTCTATAAACAAGGCTGAAAGGATTAGTTGCGATCGCCTGAGTTGCAGTTGTCTGGATTGCCAAAAGTATACTAGGCATTTCGTCGGCCCATGCGCCTTTTGTGTCGTCCAATTTCTTCTTTAAAGGTTATAGGATGTTCTTGTTCATTGATTCAACTTAGCCGTTTGATTGAGGATAAGTGACAGAAGTGTGAACAAGGTTGATGTTAAAGCGTGAACAAAAGTCATGGAGTTTGTCAGCCGTCAGTTGCTTACGATTGTCTGCTATGATGACATGGGGTACTCTAAATCGACAAAGAATGTAACGCCAAATGAGATTTTCCATGTTACAGGCGGTGATGGTGGCGACTAGCTCAACTTCAACCCATTTTATGAAGTAATCGCAGGCGACCAACAAAAATTTTCTCTGAATGATCGCCATAGGGAATGGACCCAATAGGTTTACTCTTTAGGCACAGAATGGCCAAGGATTGAAGATTTGTTTAAGTGCCTCGGTTGGTTGTTTGGGAATAGAGACGAAGCATTGGCATTTGTCGTATTTTTTTATGAGTGCGATAGTGTCTTTTCTCTTTGTGGGCCAGAAAAAACCTTGTCGCAAAGCCTTAAGGGCCAGTGATCGCTCACCAAGGTGGTTTCCACATATACCTTCGTGTATCTCTTTCAAGACGTAAGTTACCTCGGAAGGGTTAAGGCATCGGAGTAATGGAAGAGTGAAGGACATTTTGTACATAAAGTCTTTTTGAATTGTGTAGCTGGTTGCACTTTTTTTTTTCAATCTCCTTTTCTGCATTAGATCAGTTGGAGCTTGGTTATCTTTGAGGAAGGAAATAATTGGCGTCATCTAGTTTTCTTTGACGTCATCCGTAATGTGGTGTACATGTCTGTCGCAACTGGGTACTGAAAGGCTTTTAAAGAGAATTTTTCCCCTAATGGAGATATCGATGGCGTTAGCCAGTTTTGATAGAACGTCAACCCTTGAATTATCCTCTCTGGATATCTGCTTGATGGTGACATGGGTGAATTAGTGGGAGAGGGTGGCGACAACCTTATGGTATTTGGTGAGTAGTTCATCCTTGACATCGTATAAATCGTTTACCTGGTTAGCTACTAGTTGAGAGTCAGTGTGGGCGATTAAATGATTGGCGCCCAATGTTTTCGCTAACTCTATGCCGGCGATTAAAGATTCATATTCAGCTACATTGTTGAAGGTGGTGAACTGAAAGGAGAGGCCATATTGCCATTCATGGCCTTGGAGATCGAGTAGTAATACTCCAGCTCCATCTTTCATCTTGTCGAAAGAATCATCAACAAAAATTTGCCACTCATTGGTTTTGATTCTTGGGGGTAGGTGGCCAGGAGTGATGATATGATTGCCTGGTTGGTCAGGTTCTGATGGTTGGTCTTGAGATTCCATAAAGAAACATTCGACAATGAAATCGGTGAGCACTTACGCTTTCATGGTTTTTCAGAGATTGTAGGTGAGTCTGAATTCACTAAGTTCGATGCTCCAACGGATGAGTCATCCTGTGGAGTCGACTTTGAGGAGGACGTCTTTAAGAGGCTGGTTAGTGAGGATAGTAATTGAGTGCACCTGAAAGTATTATCTCAGCTTCCTTGCTGCAATGACGAGTGCAAAAGCCAATTTTTCTAGCTTACTGTAATGAAGTTCGCTAGCTTGTAGTGCCCAGCTAACATAGTAGATAGGATATTGATGTCCACGTTCTTCATGGACTAAGCAATGGTGACAGTTTCATCTGATGTGACGAGGTAGGCAAAAAGTGGTTTTCCATGCTTCAGACTGGCGAGTAATGGGGGAATGCTCAAGTATTGTTTGAGTTGGTCGAACGACCGCTGGCACTCGTCTGTCCATTGGTATCTAGTCGCCTTCCTAAGCAGCCTGAAGAATGGTAAACATTTCTCTGCAAATTTGAAGATGAAATGATTGAGTGCCACTACTCGCCCCATTAGACCTTGCACTTCTTTTTTTGATTTTGGCGGGCCCATTTTCATGATTGCACTAATTTTTTCATGATTGGCTTCAATGCCTCTAGAGGAGATCATAAATCTCAAAAATTTTCTTGCAAACACACCAAACACATATTTTAAGGGGTTAAGTTTCATTTTGTACTTACGGAGTATGTTGAATGTCTCCAAAAGGTCACTGAGGTGTTGATGAAGAGAGGGGTTTTTTACGAGCATATCATCCATATATATTTCCATTGAACGCCCAATTTGTCCTTTAAAAAGCTAGTTGACCAAGCATTGATATATGGCACTTGCATTTTTTAAGCTGAATGGCATAACTTGATAGCAAAAGGTACCATCTTCTGTGATGAATGCCATTTTTTCTCGGTCACAGGGATTCATCATGATTTGGTTGTAGACTGAAAAGGTGTCCAAGAAACTTAAGAGTTTGTAGCCCACTAATGCGTTCACCAATCGATTAATACTAGGGTGAGGGTAGCTGTCTTTTGGGCAAGCTTTATTTAAATCGATGAAGTCAACACACATTCACTATATTCCTGAGGTCTTTTTGACCATGATGACATTAGCAAGCCAGTCAGGATATTTAACTTCCTTGACGTAATTGGCTTGTCATAATTTGTCGACCTCTTTGCGTATCACTTGGAGCCGTTTCGGAGTAAATTTACACTTCTTTTGTTTGACCGGTAGGGCTCGTGGGTCCATATGAAGGGAGTTCAGGATGACGGTTAGGTCAATGCCAGGCATGTCAGCTACAGACTAAGCGAATACGTTCGCGTTCTTTTTAAGGAATTTTCCAATGAGGTTCTTATGTTTAGTGTCAAAAGAAGAGCCAATGGTGGTAGCCAACTTTGGATCCGAATCATAAAGTGCTATTTTTTTAGTGTCTTCGATCGGCTGAGGCTTCTGATCATGGAAACCATCTTTGGCATCTAGTTGCTATAGGTTAATCACCTCTGGTTGTGCAGGCGTGATAGTGTAAACCGATGGTCCAGCAGCATTGTCATAGACTTTGGCCGGCTAGTGCATGGCTAATTCAATTGACAACATGTGGCATTGACGTGCAGTTCGTTGGTCGGAATGCATATATCCAATCCCTATTGGTGTGGGGAATTTAACCGTCAAACAGTAGACTGCGCTGACCATTTTTATCATTTTCATCAATGGGCTGCCAATGATTGCGTTGTAAGCAAAAGTCTGGTCGACAATAAGGAAGTCGACCAAAGCGTTCACAGTGTGTGTTCCCCGTCGCCCATAGTTACTAAGAGTGTAATCGTCCTCTTGACGGGTATTGGTTGGTTAGCGAATCCATATATTGGGGATGACAGGGTCAGGTCACCCGTAGGAAAGCCCGTATGAAAGAAGGCGTCCCACTGCAGAACTTCCACAGCATTCCCATCATCGATAAGGATCCTGTGCATCTGGTAGTTGCTTATGGTGGTGGAGACAACGATGAGATAGTTTCCGCTATCAGATAAGAGTTGTGAGTCATCATCGTCAAAATGGATCACCCAATCCATTTGCTTAACACGCTTGGGTGCCACGTCTATCGCCATGACAGAGAGGAGGTGGGATTTGCGTTTTGACTTGCTAACCGCCCAAGTCTCCATCGGACTAACGATCATGCTTATGATGCCAACGACAAGTTGTTTGGGTGCAGTCTCTCGGTGCTTCTTTGGGGATCGTGTGTGATCCTTAGCGTAAGGTTCTTTCTTCACAAACTACTTAATCGCACCCTTCCTCACCAGTGATTCGATGGCATTTTTCAAGCTAAAGCAGTCCTCGGTGGCATGCCCGATGTTGTTGTGAAAGTTATATCACTTTTCAAGGTCGCACGTGCTGCGATCCCTTCTCATTAGAGGCAGTGCTCCAGAAGCCCTTCTTTCATTATAGCGTTGAGAATTTGAGATCTAGGAGCCGTCAAAGGTATGTAGGACTCGTATTTCACGTGCAGAGTGGGCCATGTTCGTTTCCTCATTGGGCTTTATTGTGATGCGGTGGTCGACATCTCTTTCTAAGGTCGGGAGCTCGGGCAATCGACTAACCGATTAGGCTTTGGTCCTTAACCACCTATTTGCTCGCGGTCTAAGGTTTTCGTTCATCGACTCACGATTTTGATTTCCTCCACTTTTGCTTATTTTTGCTCCTTCTCGTAAAGCTGGTACAGCTTTATAGGTTGGGTGTCCGTTAAGGCATATTTTAGGTACTTATGCCGAACGCCAGTTGTGAAGGCTTGGATGTCCCATTCGTCATTTAGGTCTTGGACCTCCAGGGTGGCTACGTTGAAATGCTTAAGGTAATCACGAATCGTCTCGTCATGGTTTTGCTTGATTGCCATTAAGCTGGCAGACGTTCTAGCAGCTGTTCTGCAGTTACTAAAATAAGCCAGGAAATGTCTTCACAGTTTGTTAAAGTTGGTGATAGATCCTGGGTTCAGGGAGTACCACCAGGTTCGTGTTAGCTCTCGAAGGATCGTCGAGAAGATACGGCACTAGATGGCGCCTGACACATCGCGCAGGTTATGGAAAGCGCAAAAATGATTCACATGATCGGCTGGATCAGTTTTACCATCATAAGTATCATGAGAGAGCTTGACTTTTCGCGGGACCTATACCTAGCGGATGTCAGGCGAGAATGGGTTATGCTCCTCAGTTAACCATTCCCAGTTGTCTCTCTGCGGCTCACGAAGATCTTTGATCTCCTGTTTCAAGGTGGCTACCTGTTGGGCGAGATCTAAAGTCAAACCTAATGCACAATGCCCACTGGTATGATCGAAAGTTCATTGCGTCATCTGCTGTGGAATTGGCGTAGAGCAGGAGATTTCTTTTACCATCAGGCGGGTGGCCTGGTCGGCTGTAACATGCCACTCTTGTATGTCTAATTTCAGGTTGTTTGTCGTGTGTTGGTTTGGGTGATCAATGGGTTACATGTTTTGGCGATTGGTTTGGGAGTTGACAAGTTGTGCCAATTGGATTTGAGATTGTTGGATGGCGGTCAGTTGACCAACGATGGCTTGAAATTGCGCTTGGTAATGTGCATGATAGTCTGGCTGTTTAGGTGGTGTAGGTGTACTGATTTGAGCAAAAGGGGGCAATGGGATGTCAAAAGGTACGTGTAAGGTGTTTGTGGTGATAATGTTTGCTGTGACCGTGGTGCTGGGGCCAGCAGCTTGGTCATGGTGTGGGATGGAGGTGGCTAATGGCGGGACCAACCCCAATAGGTTTTGATAGTACGCCAGTGGCGAGTGAGACAGCCATGAAGATAGTAGGATGGGTATGTGGGATGTTTGGGTGTTCGATGAGCTGGGTATTGCTGGGGTTACCGAAACTTCGATACGGTTTGTTGCTTCGGGCGACGACGAGGTTTTTTGTGGGATGTCAGCACTTCGGTCGGCCATGGTCTTTTTTTCGATCGCCTTTCCATAGACGGCGCCAATTGTTGATGTCTTCTTCGCAGGTACTAGAAACCAGGCAATCCCTGCAACGCAGAGAAAGCAGGGGGCACCGGAGTTCTTGCAATTGTTGATGTCTTCCTCGCGGGTATCAGAAGCCAAGCAGTCCCTGCAACACAGAAAAAGTCAGGGGAGGCACCGAAGTTCGTACTCTAGGGGCCTTCTCCGATGGTTAAATTAGAAAAGTGTTTGATGTAATAGTATATGTATTTTCTTGGAGTCGAATCCTTACCTGTGAGCATGTTTGCCCCTTTTATAGGACTTGTTTGGGGACATTGTGTTAGGTGATTGGGTGGTGGTGTGACCAACGCCGAGTTAGGTGTCAGGTTAATGCCTAGTGGTCGGCTCAGTTAATCGGCCGCCATTCAGTAGATGTCAACTTTGTATTTAAGTCATTGTTGGAGAGATCACATCGCTGTCAGGTGTGGTTCGACGATCGCATTTATGTTATTATCTGACAATCGCCCGTTCGTTGGCACAATGGATCGGGGATGATTCGGCGGTCGTCATATGTGGAGGTATAACAATTTTTTTATTTTTATATTATAAAAGGAAATATTTTATTTCTAAATTATTGTTAAAAATTTTAAAATACTATAAAAAATATATTTTTAAAATTTTTAAAAATTTGATTAACCTATCCAATCCGAATTATAAAATTTAGTTCGAATAATTTCGATTTTATACAATTGTTTATTCTATTTTTAAAAATTCAAAACATTACATATTAACCGTAACTTTTTCCTAAAACTGACCTAGACCAAACTATCATTACCCTTACTGAAATCCATGGGTTGAAATTTTTTTTTCAAGTTCTTTTTGATGTAATCATATAGAGATATATATATATATATATATAAATTCAAAAAATGAACGATTAAAACTTTTGTTTCGGGAAAAAAATATGGAGATTAACGAACATGATGATAGATAAACCTCCCTCGTGAAGCTTTTAGCAAAATACAGATTCATTCGAAAGTCTATACATTGTGGTTACTAGATGCAAGTAATTTAACTTCCTCAATGGTTGGATCATTAATGATGAGCTGAATATTTGACTTTGAGTTCATTTTATTCGATTCATTCTTAACGAGGAAGAAATTCCATTGGAAACGGCCGAAAATCTCCCGAGGCAGCAATGGCAACCACAGCGGCAATTATGGCGGAGATGAGCTGACAGTTTGTATGTCCATGTGCAACCTATGACCACCGTCCATAATCTCAAATTATATATCTAATTCATTCACTATCTAAAACTTTCAGAATTTTATCAGTAACGTATATATGTTACTTGAAGTTGAAACTTCTAAAAGTAACGCGTACGACATTTGAATCTTAAAACTTTCAAAGATTTGTTAGTAATATGCATGTCATTGAAACTAATATTAATTTTGCTTCACATTGAGTAATTTATATTTTAAAATATTAAATTTAGCATCAATTTTTATATAGATTATAAATCTTTAATTTTATTAAATTATATCATTAAATTTTTAATATTTATAAATTAAGTCACTTATTACTTACATTTAATCATTTTAAAAAAAAAGTTGATTTATGTATATCTTCTAAATATCATTTTGATAAAATATAAAAAATAAGTTATATATGCATGTTGAATCTATTTTTTACTTACAATTATTTCGTAAAATTAATATAAATAACTTTATTTATTAAAAATAAAAATTTAATGATATAAGTTAATGAAATAAAAAATTATTATATATATAAATATTAGTGCTAAATTCAATGATAATAAATTGTAAATTACTCTTTCACAACATTAGTGTTGCATCCCTTGGTTATGCTGGCAAGGGCTACACTGGCAATGGAGAATATCATTCTACGATATCTATGAGACTGGATATTATGTGGCCTGGTCTGACTAGCTGGCAGAAGAGGGGTAATAAAACATGTCAATTTGCTTGCAGTTTGAACGGCAAGTGGTGATTAAAAAATAGCGGCACATTGAAACTTGAAAAAGAATACTTAAGTCTCCAGAATAAACGCCTGGAAACAATTTCCATTGTTCTACAAACCAACCCAACCTTGTTAATAACTCCGCCCGAGCGAGAGAGAAAGAGAAGGAAAGAGAGTAGTTTCTTGGTTTTTTTTTTTTTTTTATCTTTTCTTACATGACAAGCAACAATTAAACCCAACTCTTGTCTTAAACATCTTGTTTCATAGAAAGAGAGAGACTGACCCGATTGATCTTTTCTTCGTGTTTCTTTTCCTTAGCCAAATAGAGAGAGAGAGAGAGAGAGAGAGAGAGAGAGAGGGAGAGGGAGAGATGGCAATGAGTCAAAAAGGAAATGGAAACGGGCAGAAGGGAAGATCATATGGGTTGATGCTACTTTTGGCCTTTGGGGCTGCACTAGTCGGTGTTATGGTGCTTCACAAGCTCAGGGAGAGACGTATCTTCAACCTCATTGTCGAAGAGAAGAATCGTCAGCTCGTTTCCCTTCAGCTGCTGTTGCAGGTAGGTTCCCTTCACTTTCTCTCTCCATCATGCATGCAATGTCGCTTTTTACGTGTCACTTTCCTGCGATGACAAATCAGAAACATCATGCATTGAATTGCATTCTATTCTTTTTTTTTTTTTACTTTTAATTAGTTTGATTTCAGATTTCTTTTTTTTTTTTCCATTTATGTTTTCTAAAGGAGAAAAGGGGTTAAATCAATCCATTTTAAGATGAAAACAAAAATTGCTTTCCATAATTCATGGAGAAAATCTCTTGATTTAAAATGTTTAGTGATCAAATACAATATCTTGTGCATTGTGAAATCATAAAGCCAATTTGTGGTAAATGACTAAGCCTATTATTTCAAATATATTATTAATTTGTTGAACTTGAATAATTATAATTCTTGGGAGCTGAAACGCTTGAGATTGTGGGAATGAGGAAATTGCATGAGCTGCGATCCTAATGTTTGCGTCTTTATAGCGCAAAACTCCTCTAGCTTAATGATGTTTTGACGTTTTCTTTACATTTTAGTGAGAAGCAAGTCTTGCCATGTGATTGCCACTAGGAATTGTTTCTCAGCTCACGTTGTTACGGTGTCATGGTCTGGGGTTGACTACTACCTTGCCGAGCTTAAGCATTAAAAATCCCTTTGTTTCCATATTTTTCTTTGCCCTTTGCTCTTAATATTTGCAATCAATAAGAAAAATTTATAGCGCAGTTTTCTTAGTTTGCCACAGCCTGGGCTCTAGAACAAGGCAACGTTGCTAAGATTCAGATGTGATAGATACCCTTATATATTTGACAAAGATATATTTAATTTTTTAAAGATTTTTATATACTTAAAGAATTTTTAAAAAATCATATCTTTTTATTCATGTCCGGATATATGTCAGACATAAATACTTAAAGAAAATATAAAGTCAGCTTGATATAAGAATGGAGTACAAATGCAGAGCTTGTAATTTTTTGGAAAGTAATTTACATTTTAAATCACTGAACTTAATATCAACTTTCATATAGATTATAAATATTTAATTTTATGACATTACATCATAAAACTTTTATTATTAACAAATTAAGTTACTTACGTTAACTTCGTTAAATAATTCTAAAAAAATTGACTCATTATGTATATGTGACGTATATTAACAGACATTTTCTTAATGAAACGTAAAAAAAAAAAAACTCACAAATGCATATTGAATCAATTTTTTTTATTAATTTATTAATAATAAAATTTTAATGATATAATCTGATAAAATTAAAAGTTTGTAATCCACTTGAAAGTTAATACCAAATTTAATTACTTAGAATGTAAATTTTCTTCTTTTTGGAGTAAAAGGATTATAGGTCTTAATTTCATGTATAGTTCCCCGCAACTTCATTTTTGGTTGACAAGAATGTTAAATTCAGAGGTGCTAATTAATATATAACAGGTGTTTCAAAAGCTGTTAAGGTTCAAAATATTGACATTGTTGTCTACTTTCCAATCACAGAAAGAAAGAGATTACACCAAAGAAATGGGAAGGAAAGCTGAAGAGACAAAAGCAAAGATATACTACCTTCGAAACCAAAAAATGGAGCTCGATGGTAGGCTTTTGGAAATGCTATCTAGAATTGATTCCCTTAAAGATGAGCAAAAGACCATGGAGTCTGAACTGGAGGCGAAACGAAACCAGATCAAACTGCTACGAGATAAAGTCCTGGATGCGGGAAAAGAAAATCCGCAGATAATAGCCGTAACAGCAACTTTGAAGCAAAAGGACGCTGAAATTGAGGAATTGAAGCAGCGGCTTACAACCCCAGTAAGAGTTTGGTCAGTGAGTACCGATGACCCATCGAATCCGCCGGTGAATATAACAGTTATGGGAAATATGGAACCAAAGGGAAAGACAGAGTTCAGCCGTGAGGAGAGTGGGCGACTAAATGAATCTTCAACAGAAGGTCAGGATGGAAATGGGACTAAATTCAATTTATCTCAAGCGGAAGAGAAAAGAGAAGGGGTTGAAGATGGAATTGAGAAAAAAGGTAATTATAGAATAGATGGGGAAAAGAATCACGTGAATGCCACTGATACAATTTATGATGTGGAGGAACAAGAAAAGAGAAGTAGCTTCAATGGGCAGCTTGGAAAACTTGAAGATCCTCACCAAGAAGGAGAGATTCAAGAACTTCAAAGAATTCATGAAGGTGGGAAGAAACCGGAAATAGATGAGAGCTCTAGAATTTCAAGATTGCAAGGGAGATTCGGCCATTTAAGCAAAACAAAGGGGGAAAGATGGAGAGTCCTTGCCCGGAATAGGTTACAAAAGAAGAAAGTAAATACCGTAATAGAGGCGGTGGAAAACATGACAAGAAGATTTTCAAAGGAACACAAAGGTGTTGTAAGAAGCAGGGAAGAGAGAGCAGTTTCCAAAGAGCAGAAAGCCAGAAGAGACGAAACAGAAACAAGTCTGACGAAGGAAATGGATGATAAAAATTCTAATATGTTCAGGCATCAGAACTCTGAAGACACTGAAGATATGAAAGACAGAAAAGCAAGTGCCGAGATAAGCCATCAAGTCAAGGGAGGAAATGCGATGCAAAGAAACCATGGCGTCAATGGAGAAGCCAGTAATTATGCACATAAGGCCAAGCAGGTGAAAGTTGAAGAAGCAGCAGCAGCTACCAACATCAAACAGAATACAAACAGCATGAACGTGAGGGAACTGGGGAAGAGAGCTGAACTTAATTCAGCTGACGGAGATGAAATGGAAGAAGATACGACGGTTGCATACGAAAAACAGCCAGAGACAGAAGCAGACAATGGTGACCTTTCTGATTCGGACGGTAAAGGAGAGTATAAGGAGGAAAGAGATGAGTTCGAGTTTTAATTAACGTTGGGATTTTAAGCGTTGTCATAGTTGTGGGGCCTTTAAATAACTGTCTTGCTCTTAGATCAGTAATTAACTGTCATATCTTTTTTTTAAACAGTAAACCATGTTTAGAATTAATGGAAATATCGTGGTTTAATATTTTGGATATTCTACTTAACGAAAGACCCAGATCACGTTTAAAAGTTCACATTCAACTCACAGTATCTGTAATACTTCATGTCGTATTGCTGCCTCTATTCAAAAGAAAAACATTTGAGGATTATGTTAAAAGTTTACAGTATTGAAATTGGAAGTAGAGTGTGCGAGACCTATAATGATTAGTTTTAATGCTTAGCTGAAGATTTGCATCTTATACCTCCAGAAAAACATCTCAACATAAACCCATCCTTTCCAACTTCAAATCATATTAGAACATTTAAAACATGCGGGTGATATTGCTTACCAATCAGCAAGCATCTTTGCATAGATTCTAGACTTGGTTTCGAATTCAAAACACTCTGTCATTCCCTCTCAATGAATTTTTCTTTCAGCTTAACGCCCATTTCTTGCCTAGACCCAAGATTAAAAGGCCAATCTTGAATAAACCAGCCAATTTGAGTAGTCAAAAGGTCCACAGTATATGGTGCACACGCAGGAATTCAAAGCATCCCGTCTCCTGGTATTCAAGATTGGCCTTTCTCATGGTAATTCTTTTCTCAAATATATTTCCTTCAATACTTCACTAAATCTAAATTAATCACACATATAACAAGTCAAATGCCCTGTCAACAAAACTCTTCCCTCCTTTCAAAATTGTTTGTGCATACCTCCAGTATCCAGGTTTGGGACTAAGATTCAAAAATTAATCACCCATGTAACAAGTTAAATGCTCTGACATCGGCAATCTTTAGCTGATTTTCAGTTGATTCCACATCACATTAATCATACCTATTGTATCGCATGTTAAGAATCATGATGATTGATCAAAATGGGAAAAGGAATATTAAACAAAAATTACTCACTAATTTTAGGTTTTACGTCAAAATTCAGGGAGATCATAGGGCGAAGTGAAATCAGGACAACATGCAAAAAAGCATAGTTCATTAACTTTTCAGATTCATCAACACATTTTGGGTCTTAAAAGCTGTTGCTTCCCATTATCAACAGGACTAGCCAACAAAACAGGCTGTGTTCACTGAACTAACCTCCAATTTTGCTCATTCATCATTCTCTGAGGGAAAAAGAAATGATGAAAAGGAAAACAGAATAACTTGCCAACAAAAGAAATGCGATATTCAAGGACATGAAAGCTCCGGTTACGCATTATTACTGGCAATCTTGTAAAAATTAAAGGACCAAACCTCATTACTTTGCTGTTTCCACTAAGTTCTGCAACGAAACAAAATTTGAAATGAGGGGAGAAGCCATAATAGATATACAAAAATAATATAAATTCCGATTTTATGCTTGGACATTCCATCATGCTTTTAGGAATTGTTAGGCACCACTATTATCAATTACTGGTTAGATACTCATCGAAATAGGGTTACCCGGAAGACACCGTAAACAAGTGGAAGAGCAACAGAGGACACGTATTGAACTTGGGCTCCAAAACTTAAACATAAGCCCATACAGTATGAAAAACTACCTATGGTTTTTCAACTATAAATTACGCTGATAGCTCTAATTTACATATCTGAATCTTTACTGCAGGTAAGTAATATTCACACCATCTGATTGAGCGAACTGAGAATTAGTGTCATAGAATGACCTTAAACGCTTTATAATTGTAAAATTTAGCATTAAATAAGCTTTTGGAAATTTAAAATTTTTAAAATACTAAACGATATAGTTATCAATAGGTTAAAGTATAAAAGCATCTCCAACAAAATGGGAAATATGCCAGACTCAATAGAGAAGCCACAACATACATCGACCCAAGGCATATTCCATAACAGGAAATTTTGGTCGATTCTCCAGACTGCCATTTCTTGACTTCTATGAAATCACTGACAATGGGAAACAAAATTTGCAGAAACTGTGATCTAATAATAAGCAAAGTTCAGAGTATATAAAAAGTACCTCTTCCTTCTTGCCTTTGCCTCTAGTGAAGAACTTGTATCCGCTAAAGAAAAGCAGACCCCAACCAGTCAAAGAAACAATAACAAACTGCACGATAATTCATAAAGCTTAATACATTTTCCACATTTCCACATTCTCTAATTTCAACTACTATGTTTTCTCAATAATATCTTGACACTGATTGAGAAATAGTGCCTTTGAACTTACACATAATAAAATAGTACGTAAAAGACATAAGTTTGTTTGCTGTAATATTACAGCAGCCCAAACTTAACAAAATTTAAAATCCAAATAACTGAAATGTAGCACTGACAATCGAAAGGGCTTAGATTAGAAATATAAATGAAAACAAAGATATCACAATTTTTCCTAATCTGCAAACCTAAAAACAGGCTAAAAGGAAAAAAAAAAAATCTAGAAATAGGGTAAGAAAATGATGCGCAAAACTGAAAAATAAAACACGAACAGAAACAAACTGACATGTTCTTCTTTCCATTTAGATGGGTTCATAGGGTCTTGCCAAAAATTAACTTTTGGGGGTCCATGGTGATCTGCAAAAAAAAAAAAAAATTAAGCAATGTTATGTAAAAAAAATGTTCCTAACTTCTGATATCCTTTAGCTTGAACCATGATCTAAGTCAAATGACATCAAAATTGAAGCTTATAGGGAGTCGATTTTTACATTATTGAATACAATAAAAACTTAAAACGTAAAAAATAATGACAATAATAATAAAAGTGGGTACATAGAGAATACCCGCGGCGCCGGCAAGACCACGGCGAGGAATGAGAGAAGCGGCTTGAGAAGGAGCCGATGTTCGAACTAGAAACGCTCCTCGACGAGCTGCAACCGCCGCCAAAGTAGCCATCTGGGTGGATTCTTGTTTTTACTTGAGTCTAGGGTTACTGGCACGGGAATGAACGATGATTTATAACAGAAACGGGAGAGCTAAGACGGCTAAGCGGAAATTGGCCATGTTGCTGGGACCTCAGAGTCCAAACGACATCGTTTCGGTTGATAACGAATTACCAAGAATCAATCTATCATTTCTTGTTGATTCGGTGAAACAACTAAAACGGTGCGTTAGCGCTTCACTTTTTTTTTATTTGAGAAAAAAATAAATAAATTCCGATCGCTGCTTTTTTGAAGAATGAAGAGTACATACATTACTAATTAATTACTGGCTTATTCGTTTGGACGTAAAAAGTCAAAAGTAGTTTAATTGTTGAATTCAAAGTCAAAGTTTTGACTTTTGTCAATAATTAAATGTACTTTTATTTTTATTTAAGGTGTTAATTTGCAATTATTTATTTATTCAGACTAATACACTCACTTGGCAAAATATATATATTATTAAAATAATTAAATTTCTGTTTTTTTTTTGTATTTTTGTTTTTGGAAAACTTTTTGTTAGCATTTAATTAATTGGTATTGTCAAAAAAGAATTTGAAAACTTGGAAAAGAAAAACATTTGCTCTCTCTTTATATTTTGTAGAAAATAACTTTTAAAAAATATTTTATATATTTTTTTATGTTTATTTCACAAAAAATAACATAATCAACCGAAAATGATTTATTCATAAAAAAAGCATTATTTTTGAAAATTGTCTTTCCATCTAAAGAAATAGAAGATATTTGTCAAAAAAAAGAATTTTTCATTAGTTCAATTTTAGATTGCCTATATATACATACATATATTAAAATAATATTTATTTTTTAAAGTGTTTTTAAAAGTTAAATAAAATTTTTAAAATTATGTAGCATGCATTTGTGTTGAAAAATGAAATTTGAAAAGTGTTTAGTAAGAATTTTGGATTAAAAATAAATAAGAGGGTTTGAATGTAATTGGAGAGTATTTTTAATTTGAAACTTAAAATGCAATTTTTCACATATTTTACTTAGGATATCTAAATCCAAATACCTAGCAAGAATTTTTGTTTTTAAATGAGAATTTATCTAGGGCATCCAAATGCTTTGCGGTGTGTTATATTTTGAGTGAAAATTTGATGAAAATATTCAATTGGTGTAAGTTCGATATTTAATGATATGTTTAATCATGAAAGGATATTTCAAGTATCGCTTTTGAAACTTGTAAATACTTTTATTAACATTCATTTTACATAATTTTACATCAAATTCTTGAAGACATCTCGATTTTGAAGATTTTTTTCTCTTTCACTCTAATTTGTTTTTTGGTCTAAATTTGTACTTATTCAAAAGACTTTTGTAGTGACGGATCTTAACTTTTAATTTTGAGGGAACCAATTAAAATTATTCTTCTATTTTTATTTTATGTACTTCACAAAAAAAATTTTAATATAAGTCTTTTTAAAAAATAAAAATCTTACAAAATATAAAAATTGTAGCTATTCATAAATTTTTGAATTTATTATTAATTTAATTTAATTTTTATGACAAGTTTATTGATCTTCTTAACTATTTATCAATAATAATTGATGGATTCAATAATTAGATAGACGATAATGTAATTTTTAACTCATTTTGTTAATTTAAGGTAAAATAAAAAAATAATAATTTTAATTTAGAGGGATAATTTAAATGTATTTAATATAAAAACATATTGATATCAAGTAGAGATAACAATATTAAACATTTTTACATGAATATGATTAAGGTAGAGTAATCAAAACACGACACAAATTCAGATATCAAAATCTACATAATTTAATCAATAAACTTATCAAAATTTATATAAATATAAAATATTTTAAACATGAGTATAACATAACTTCAAAAAATTTGGAGGGCTAGGGCTCCTAACACCACCGTGCGGCCTTGGATTCTTGAATTAGAATTTTAAATCTTTATGAGATCATTTCAAGAGTTTATTTGTATCATAATGAGTTTTTTTTACAATCGAGATTATCAAAGTTTGATCTTAATTAGTAGAACTAATAATCCAACTCTCTATCAACATATTATATTAACTGTTGACAATGATACAATTATTATCCTAAAAATACTTCCGGCTAAGTTTCGTCTTCATCAAATTCTGTTAGATGATTGCATCAGTCAATACACTTATGCACAACATCTGTCGTGTATGCATTCTTAATGAACGATACCAAGAAAAATGGCAGTGCAGCCCCCGCCCCTCCCCCAATTAATTTGCTTGAGTTTTTCAATTATTCCTTAGCTACTTCGATCTGCACGACAAACGAACTGGGCATGAGCCATATGGCTCTCGATGTCATCGTGTTGCGGCCCTTTTGCCTCGACCAGGATAGCCTTGTCTACGAATAGTCGGTGAAAGCTCAATTAAATCTCTCTTCGGTTTCCTTTATAGCAATGCGCCTTTCTTGTAAGCAGAACCCGTCCTCGACCTTGTTATTGAATTGCCTTTTGAAAGAAACGCTTCCCTTTCTCCAGGTTTTGGAACCATTTCTTCGTCTTCTGTGTTGTTACTGCAAAATATCTTCTCTCTACTGCTTCCTTTTCTATTCTGCTGTCATTTTTTGCTCTTAAAACCCCGAAAATAAGCCATCATATCTTTTAGTTTGTTGCCTATGCCACTAATCAGCCGATGATCCTGCAAGTTTCTGATTAGCTGCATTTTATCTTCCAAGTGCTTCAAGCAAGTTTTGGCTTAATGATTTTGACCTGTTTCAAGAAATGCACAACATCTGACTCCTTTCGAACTCAAAGATCTTTCAAGGCCCTAGCATTAAATGTTATATATAGATCAAAGTTTTTTTTTTTTAATTAACGAAGGATCTTTTAAATAAATGAGATGAATGGACAATCTATATTACAACAAACTAGCTGAAACGAATTCAAATACCATGTTACAACCCTGAAACCAGTCATCCTTCACCTCATTTGAAATTCTACAATACCAGACTTGATCTCCAAATTCGAAGCTTCTAAGGCAGTAAGCCTGTCGCGGAACCCAGCCCAGACTTCCATTGGCAGTTCGTCAATGAAAATTGCACTGCTGCAATAGAGGGTGAGAATAATCAACATACTTCTCCCAAAGAGGCTTGTATTTCTCTATGCCTATTTTCAGCCATGGCTTTGAATTTCCATTGAAGTGTAGAACTGTCCCTTTCTCTATCAACTTGGAATCAACATTTGTATAGCCTAGCCCTAGCACATGCCATGAGGGATCTAATGCCTTCGTCAATCCATAGAATGTCAGCAGTCCAGCCGGCAGTGTACCAAGCTTCCACAATGTCCGGTCCACATTCCTTTCTTGCCAATAGTGATAGATGCCAGTCACATTCCTCTTCCTCCACTCAACCAAATCAAAAACATTCATCCCAAATGCCCAACCACATGCATCAGGATCAAAATGTGCTCTTATAAGAGGGTGAGAGTAATTCAAGTACTTATGGTATCGGTGAAAAGTCTCCATACACGTTTCAACTGCTCCATTAACATTGCTATTCAAATCAATGGAAAATAGGCCAGATAAATCTTTCTGAACCACAACATCATCATCAAGAAATACCACCTTCTTCAGTGCTGGAAAAACTTCAGGAATGTAAAACCTCAAATGATTAAGCATCGAGAGATATTTAGGATTCCGGAACTTGATTGGAGTCCGGCCATTATCATTATGACCAGAAAAATAATAACTCTGAGTCTCAGAGTCTTGGAGCTGCTTAAGAACTGGAACATTTGATGCATTCAACCACTTGAAGTCCTCAAACTTTTGAACCTCAACAGTCACTCCCCGAAAACTGTTCATCACAAACCATGCCTTCATTGCAGCATAATTTATTTCATCGGTTACAAGATGAAAGACAACCTTATCTGGATTTTTGGAATTTGTAGCTGTTGAGTTAACCACAGCAGAACTTGCAAGTATATTATCGGAGAAGACACAGAAATGATGCATGCTATTATCTTTAAGTTTTGCTTCCAATTGCTTTCTTTCCCTGAGTTTCCTTTGTAAATTTGGGTTTCCAGACCACTCAGTAGTCAACCGAACACCGAGACAATATAGACTTTTGGGGACTTCTTCAGCAGCTATTTGTCCATACTTTGAACTTTTCTCACTTACAGAACTCATCTGTTCTTCAAGAGCTTGGATTTTGGCTTTCAATCTCATGATCATTGTTGCACTATCATAGTGAAGTTGCTGGGCTTGGTAAAGCAAAAGTGCCATATCACGAACTGCAATCTCTGACTCTCCAACTGTCAAAGGAGTACGCCTAGTCGCAGCATTTGACAGGATGGCCTGTGAATTACGGATCTGGGCACTTAATTCCCAAGCAAATTGGAGATTGTTGCTTTCTTTTGCTATCACAACAAAAGCCTTTGCAAGAGAAATTTGGTCACTAATTTGTCTAGTGACAGAGTTGGGGCTTAACATTTCATCAGTGATGTCTAAGCCTTCCATAATTCTATCATGCTGATAAGTTCTCTGCAAACGACGAACACAAACACAAATTTTGTGAACTTCGCATAGAAAAAAGTTGATAGTTAAGGGAACAAAGAGAATTTCAACGTCTTTATACCAATATGATGGAAGTAGTACCGATGAGAACAGAGGCATCCTAACAATCTTATCTAGTTATATGATTTGAGCCATGCTAAATTTCCATTCAGAATGTAAGACAAAGTATTACAACTATTGTTTGGTTAAAAAAAACTGAAAGGGTTTCACTTTTGTTCGTCAATCTTCCAATAAGATTAAGCGTCAAGTGTAAACACAATGCATGCAGGAAAGAAAAGAGCAGATGCCACTAAACAAGCAGAAGTTGTACTCTTAGAGAAAAGAACTCAAAGGAAAAAGAGAGAAAGAGAGATGTACAAAAAAATAGTAGCGAAGTGCAGGAGCACTTACGAAACTAGGTTAGTATGTCTAAATTAACAATCCATTGGATCTTGCACCATCACACCTTACTACAAGATTTTGTCCAGGCAATATTATCTATGATTTACAGCAGCATTTATCAGCTGCAATTCAGTTTATGCAAACAGAAAAAGTAATAACAGTCCATATCGATCCAGCACTTAGAAAGAACTTAGAAAAAGTGAAAGCTGATAAATAAAACTCTTAGCATCACTATGCCACTTGGCATATCCAGCATAAGACTATCTCATCTCGGATGGCTTGTCTCCATAGACGTTGCCACTTGCATACTAAACAGTAACACTCTTTTTTTTTTTCATCCAGTTTTTCCCTTTCTCTTATTAAGGATCAATTTGTTCCCCTAAAAGTTATGATGTATGGTTCTTAAACACCTGTTTCTTTCTTTCTGAAGTCTAAAATCATTAATGTGCACGGAGGCCAAAGGATAATCCTCTTCACTACACATACAAAGTATGATCCTAATATGCTCCTCAGCTGTAAGAAAAAAAAAATGATAAACCAAATTATTTCTCCTCAACTGCATATAATTGACATGCATGGCTCTTCTAACCACATTTTTGTTGATGCAAACAGAAATAAGCCTTACGTCACAGCGGATATTAGATGGTTAAAACCCCAAAGCTACTTCTGAAAACAAAAAATATTGATATCTGACCAATATATGATTATGACCCCCTCATTCTAAACGCTCATATGTTGATCAAGGCAAGCTTCCAAGATAAGAGAAGCATATGCTACCATATCATAAGATCCTACCTACAATCACTTTCCATTTGTTAGGTCTGACGTTATCATTTTACTTTCATTTCAGGCTCAATTATTCTGTCCTTATACAGATCAAAGTCGCAAAGGATCAAGCAAAATACAATCAGAAACTGCCATCTCATTTCCCATTCACATTAGAGACTGAAGTGGAGAAAAGCAATCGTTCCAATGATTGGAAGCAAATTTAATTCACTAAATTCACCTCAAGTAATTAATTTAAGCGTTACCCAAAGCAGAATAAGTACATATACAAAAAACAGGGCAGGAATTCTCAATCCCAATAAGAAATTCATTACAGGAAAAAATAAAGAACAAAGAAGAGAAAGAAGAGAGAGAAAGAAAGAGAGTAGATCGTTACCTTAGATATAGTGGGCCTTGATTCAATCTGACCCTCCTTGCTCAAAAGCACGATGAAAACCAACACCACAATACCAAACATTGTCCAACACACCACACTAGAAAGCCTCCTCCGCACCGGCCTCCTAAAATCTACTCCTCTACGCCTCATGTTTCACAACTCTAAAGCTCCAGTCTAGTTCCGGGAACAATGGCTCCCCCTAGAAACCACACTACTTTCCCAGGAATCTTATGATCTTCCCCTGCAGTAGTTGTCTGAGATCTAATTAAGTTTAGGGAATTTGATTCGTTAAACAAAAAAGGAAAAAAAAAAAAGAAGAAAAGCGTTTTGGGTAATGAAAGAAAAATTTAAAACCAGGAAATGAAAGAGAAATAGGGTATAGTTTTGAAGTGGATTCAAGCGAAGTGAAGCTCAGCAGAGGATTGTATTTTACAGTTGTTTTGTATAACGAAGGGGAAGGTCATTATAATTGGTCGCTTTCGGAAACGATAGCTGAGGCTCTGATCTCGCCATGTCAGCGTTGGCTCCCCCGGCTGTGATTGATGCAGACACGATTTAAAACGGGTTTCCGTTACCGTACCGTACCAGTCAAAATGTATGGTTTTGAGTTTGAAAAAAAATCTATATGTATCCATCAAATATTATATTGTTGTAGTCTGGATACGTGTTGACTTGTACTAGTTTTCATAAAATTTTTATTTTTAAAATTATTTTATTTAAAAATAATTTTTAATATTTTTCTCTCATTATTATTTTTTACAAAATAAAATATATTTATTGTATTAAATTACGAAATTGTTTTGAAAATTTATATTTGTTTATAAATATATATAGGTGTATAAAATAGAAATGTATTTGCACGTGTTTTTAATATATTTTTATTAAAAAAATTAAAAATAGTTATATAAAAAATATATTTAAAAATATAATAAATTTAAAATAATTTATCGAAACACACTAAAATTAAAAAATATATATATTCACCGATATAAGGTTGACTATGTAATTAAAAAAGTTTCTAATACTTCAAATTTAAACTTGGTTAGATGACGATGATAATGTGTATAAGTAATATTTTCAGCTCCTATAAAAATAAATAGGGGTAAAATAGATATTTAAAATGTTGACGTGAATTTATTTATAGAGTAAAATTTAGTTATTTAATCCTCGATAAAATTTAATTAATCTTAATTAATTTTTAAAATTTTTAAATCATTTATATTCCTAAATCCCTCGTTAGCAATTACATATCATTTATTTTTTCACCATTTATATTCTATCCAAGAAGTTAGATATCAATTATTTCCCACTATATATGTGTCAGATATCATTTATGGATGCTTTTTTATGGATTTGAAATCTCAGTTCAAATTCATTCAATGATTTCTCTAATTTTTCGGCTTTCTTATATATTAAATTTCATATTCAATTGTTTATTTTTGTGTAGTACAAATAACTCTTTTTGTGTTTATACAAATACATTGGATTTAACCAGTTCTTTCTAATTAATTGGATTTGAGGTTATTATTTTCTAATAATAATCTATTTTATTATATATATATATATTTTTTTTTCCCTTTAAAAAACGGTTAAAGCCAATCATGTACAAAGCAAAAGAAATTCATTTACAAAAGATTGATCAACCCAGATGGAGCAAAAACCCAATCAATGGAGCATTTTCTACATTTAATCATTCTTACCACCCAATCAGCAGCCCTGTTAGCGTCCCTTCTAACGTAAGAGAATGTAACATCAGACAATAACATTGTCAAAGACTTTAATATCTTCCTCAATAGCACGTGTTTTCCAATTTCGAAACAAAAGAGGTTTCTTTAAGCTACTTACCAACTCCAAATAGTCAAATTCAAAAATGCAATATTGCCATCCTCTTTCTCTTAGCAAGGTAACAAGCAAGACGCATCACCATAGCTTCAGCAACTTCAATGGAGCTTGCATCAGCCAATGCATTAATCCCGTCAATAAACAAAGCCTCATGATCTCTACAAATCACAGCAATCCCAGCATAACATGAATTAACGTCAAAAGAAGCATCACAATTAAGTTTCAAAAAAGAAGCACGAGGCCTTTGCCATATTGTCGAAGGCCTGATTCCCTGAAAACCAGTAGAAGAATTTACAGAAATATTGGCACAAAAAGAAAAGAACAAATTCGAAGCTTGGAGCCATATATATCCACCGGATCGCTTATCTTCCCTTCAAAAACAAAATCATTTTCGTGTCTTTCGAATAGACCAGCATAGACTACTAAAGAGGCCCTTCATTTTAATAGAACCAAAAGTTAGGATTGAGAAAACCACTTCTTCCCACCATTTCTTGAAGCTAGAGAAGCCCTTCTGTCTGGGCCTATAACTGAAACACGGGGCACCCCAAACTGCCTCAGCGAAAGGACAGAAAAACAGAACATGCTCAAGGGTCTTTTGACTTCGTCTTTTCTTGTTATTGGCCAATATGTATAATTTTTGGCTATCTTTAAAATAAAAGCACAGCTATTTGTTATATACATAGATCCCTGGTAGTGGAGGAGTCACAGAGCTAGCTGGGTTCACGCAAAGATTATATATTGTCTCCCTGTTTTAAAACGTCAACTTTTGTATTATTTTTATTTATTTGGCAATTAATTTTTTGTTATTTTTATATCCTTCAAATATTTTTAGTAGTAAATGATATTTTTTATATTATAGAATCAATGTCAAAATAAAATGTACACTTTATGGGTTTATATGTTAGGAATATTAAATAATAGTCAGTATGAAATTAAATTTCGTACTTAACATTGAAATAAAATTTTTTAAGATGTCAATCCTTAACTAAATGTTGCAAAAATATTACATGAAGAACTTAATATATAGTAAAATTAGATTATGCATTTATGTATATTCTCTCTTTCAAAATAAAATGTAAATATTATGTATATATGCATTTACAAGAGTAGAAAATATAAAGTAACAATTAATATGAAAATTAAAATTTATATTTATATTAACTTTAAAAAAAATTATATAAAATAAATTATTGACACTTTTTTGCTTTTCATTAATTATAAAATACAAAATAACTATTCATATCAAATGGAGCCTTTTATTTAGTTATCATATTTAATATGAATAAAACAATATATATATATATATATATTATACATCCGAAGATATAAAGGAATGACAAATGGTAGAGTATCAATTCATGTTGAGATACTTGACTTAAACTGATTAAAAAAACCCATCTATATCTTATATGTAATCAATTAAAAAGTAATACATGATACGCGATCTATTTGGACTCAACTATAAGGTACTTGCAAACATTTAGAAGTTAGCTAATCAACCATAAATCACATAGTGTACTAAAATTCAATTCTGGACCTATGATAAAAAATTTGAAAGTTATTTTATGTACATTACCAATCAAAATTAAAACTTATATTCACTCAATTAACAAAATTTATTATGTATAATAATAATTATAATAAATTAATAAGAAAAAGTTATAAAACTAAAATTTAGTCAAAAATTGTTATTTATAACTTAGTTCCATTAGTTTCAAACAAATGCTTTCAAAGAAACGAATACCTTTATTGGGACAGACAATAATTTCACATCGATTCACTAAAGATATGGATTACAGCTTATAAAGTAGGTGCTAACTTTTTCTTATTGAGACGTTTTTTTTTTAAATGACAAAATCATAAGAACAATCTATGCATTGATCCAAAAGATAAATATCTCGTAACGGATACAATCTGACATTAAATATTAATGAAAAAAAATCTAAAAACACCTTAATTTGGAAACTTTAAAGGATTAATAATGCATCGCGCTTCATATTTAAATTTAATTAAAAAATTATTCCTAATCATTATTAATAATTAAATAGTAAATTCAATAATAAAGCTGGAATTCAATTCCTATATTTAAGTTGGGAATTGAATTTAAAACGTCTCTAAATTTTATCCGTTCGCAAATTTTCAACGCCTTAATTCCCATTCATTTTTATTCGCTGTTTGCTTTATTTCTTCTTTTCTTTTCTTTTCTTTTTTTCTCATTATTTCTTGTTTACACTTTTCAAGTTGACTTAATGCATTTTTTTATCAAATAGGATTAATTTTCATACCTTTCCACATGCTTAAAATTAAATTATATTTATATTGAAAATTGAAGATTTTTTTTAATTTATTGTGGTTTAATTAATAAGGAACATTTAAATTTAATTAAAAAAATTATTCCTAATCATTATTAAATATCAACCTATTAATAATTAAATAATAAATTCAATAACAAAGATGGAATTTAATTCCTATGTTTAAGTTTGAAATTAAATTCATACGTTTCTAAATTTTTTCCTTTTACAGATTCTAAACTCATTAATTCCCATTTAATTTTATTGCTGTTTTGCTGTTTCTTAGCTGACGTTACAAAGTCACCAGCAGCTATTTCTTTTCTTCACTATTCCTCCATTAAAAACTTCTCGCCTAGTTTCATTTTCAACAAGTTCACAAGCTTCGGGATTCAGACAACCAGACCAAACCTTACTTAATCTCCTTAATATCTTTATTCCTTTCAACTTTCCTCTTCATTTTCTATACGCATCAACTTTGTTTATTGTTTTGCAGTTTCTAACTGTCTCTGTTTTTGTTTTTGCTTTTGCTTGTTTTCTGAGGCTGAAGAATGGAGCATGAAAACATTGACTGGAACAACATAGAATCGATATTTGAGGAAAACGATATGTACGAGAATATTAATGCGCATAAATGGTTTGATCTTTCTGCTCCATGTGAGACTATAGATGATGAAGCCTGGCTCTGTAAACCTGGTATAGCCATCAGTGTCTTTGAACTCTGTTTGGTTTCTAAGAAAATAAAATGGAAGTAAGTCAGGAAGATAACTTATTTCATGAACCCATATTTTATTTATTATTTATTTTAAGAATTAGTAAGTTTCTTTCCATGGGCTTCTTTCTCACCTAAGAAAGTTACTGTTTTATTTTTTATTTTTTGAATCCTTATAGTATTTTGAAATTAATGCATGTTATAAGCATCCAAAATGTGTTGAAATTATCTTAAATCAAAGCATCATTCTAAAGTTCCAATCCAATTAAATCATTCGAACAAGGCTTCTTTTATGTTTTTACATTTTATTCTTAATGCTTCAATTATAAAGTTTGCTTATTTGCTTTTCATTTTTCCTCTATTTTAGGTGAATCTGCTAAATGAATGACAACATCTGAAATTCTTCTCTGGGCTTTCATGTTTTTGGCCTTGGGTTACTATGCTTACAAGGACTTCATTATTTCACCCTTTAATTTGATAATTCTCTATTTCTGTTTTACAATTATTTATGCACATACTATTTCATACTCATAAATTTTTTTAGGGGATTTTTATTCATTTATTTAGCAAATCACTCTTTCTTATTACAATTGTTTATAGAATTTGTATCATTATTTCTTTATTGATTTTTTTT
>JBBYHO010000010.1:3550256-3576965 GCA_038382025.1 Adansonia gregorii | reverse complement strand
CAAACAATATACATAGTTATATGGATCTATATTTTATACATGGCTAATGAATCACATTATGTTATTTTATTAATAAAATTTTAAAAAATTTTAAAAATAAATGCAATAAATATTTGACTCTACAAAAGGGCCCCATTTGGCAAAACACACTGAAAATTGGGATTAATTAAAAACGGGCTCTTGTGCTCTGCCACTTCTCCTATTTAGGTATCTAAAGAATTTTTTGGCCGAAATAGGTACTCCAACTTTAATTCCGTTAAACATTCTACCCTTTTTGTTGACACTACTAAAAAACTGACATAGCATTCTTAGCCAATCAAATTGCCCCGTATCATCAATAAATATCAAATTTATTTTTAATAGAAAAAATTCAAAAAATTTAAAAAAATTCAAAATAAAATAAAAATTCAAAATAATCTAAAAATATATAAAATTCAAAATAATTATGAAAATTTTTAAAAATAAAAAGTTCAAAAAATGATAAAAAATATAAAATTCAAAAAATATATACAAATTAAAATTAAAATTAAAATTAAATATTATTAAATTAAAAAATTATGAAAAATATATAAAATAAAAAAACTTATGAAAATATGAAAATATAAAATGAAAATGGAAATTGAGAAAATTACAAAAGATAATAAAAATAATTAAACTTAAAAAATTTAAAAAAATTTAAAAGTAAAAAATTATAAAATTATAAAATTATAAAAATTTTGAAAAATATAAATAAGGATAAAAAATAGATAAAATTTTTTATTTTTTAAGTTTTCATAAATTTAATAAATTTTTAATTTTATAAACTTTTTATAATTTTCTGGATTTTTATTTTTTCTTAATTTTGTTGAATTTTATTTTTTATTTTTATAATTTTATATTTTTTTATAATTTTGTGTAATTTTAAAAATTCTTATTTTTAGTTTTAAACTTTTAATAATTTTTTAAAATATATAGATTTTTATAATATTTTATGAGTTTATGAATTTTATTTTTAATTCTTTTATCATGTTTTAATAAATTTTTATAATTTTCTTAATTTTATTTTTTATTTTTAAAATTTTTGAATTTTTTATTTTTAATTAGAAGAATAATTTTTATATTTATTGCTTAGGTGGCATGCCGTGATTGCTGAAAATGCCACCTCAGCCATTCTTTTAATGGCGTTAGGGAATGGGGTGAAATGTTTAATAGAATGAAAGTTTGAAGTACTTATTTAAGCCAAAAATTCTTTATTTATTTAAATTGAGAGAAATGATATAATACACATGTTAATTTTTTAATTAACCCAATTAAAAAGGGTTAAAGGAAATTTGAAGATAGCTAATTTCTTTTATGATTAGAATAAATATTAGACTTGTAATTCATGTATTAATAATATATTTGTGTATTTTCTCATATCATAATTCTATTTAAGATATTATATATTTATATAAATTTTAATATGTATATTTATATAAAAATAATATATATGTTTAAAATATTATATATTTTTATAAATTACCTTATATAAATTTTAATATGTATATATATTTATTTAATATTCTTATTATTTTTATATTAAATTGTATCTTAATTATTCTTTCTATATAGTTTTCATGCATGGTATCAAAGTTGCTGCTCGTCAGATTTTATGAATATTTCGAAGGAACGTATACAAATTAATTGAGTTGCAAATGTTTCCAGTACTGACTAAAATTCGGATTGGCAACGGGGTGAAGTTAAAAAGTTTTTATTCTAAAGGACCCATATAGTCCACGAATGAAGGTAGTTAGTACCGTATCGATAAGTGTATCATTTTTATTTTGATACAGATATATATCGATATCAGTGTATTTGATGTATCGGTTCGGATTCATACAAGTTTGAATATTTTTAATTTATATATGTGAAAAATATTTTTAAATATTAAATAAATTTATATATTAAATATTTATCAATATATATAATGTTTTATAAAAAATTTATCAAATATTAAAAAATCAATATCAGTTAAATAGTAAAATTAAAATTTTTTAATAATAATTAAATTTATAAGTAATTATGTCTAAGATTTATCAAATTTATGAGTAATATTATATAATATTCATCAAATTTAAGATCAGTGTTGGTTTAACTTTTTTTTACAAGCTTATATTATGTATCGGTCGGTACAGCTATTTTCGACCGGTACCACCGAAACAGGTCAGTACTTACCGATACGGTCGGTATAGATCGAAACCAAAATCGAAACGAAATCAACTATTATCGATATCGTTATATGTCAAATTTAATAGGTATCAACTGATACGGCCAGTACCGGTACGGTACCGACAACTATGCTACGAATACCTAATTCTAGTTACCTATAGTTCTACCCTTTTTTTTTTCTTTTTCAAAATGAAATAAGAAATGTTGGTTTTCCCTCATTTTAAGAGTCCGTTTGAGAGACTGTAAAATTGATTTCAATCATATTAAAATGAGATATGAATTCAGATTTAATTATAAAGATAATGAGGAGGTAAAAGTATAAATTTATCATTAAAAATATAAGATTAAAAAATATATATAATAAAAAATTTAGTTTATTTGATATTTATAAAATTAATAAATAATTAAAATTTATTAAATTTATATTTATGTTAAATAATAATTTTATCAATAAATAATTTAAATTTAATAAACTTGTATCAATTAATATTTTTGTACTTAGTTTTTATTATTCATATTACAATTTATTTTTAACTTGTTTAATATTAATCTCATAATAAATTTTATATATCTATTATGCAATTATTTAAAATATCTTTACTAGACAATAATAAAATTTATTATATTGTTTGACCAAAAAGATTTATTATATTAATTTTTTATTAAAAAAAAATCATAAGGGTTTGAAAATTAAAAGGTCCTCCAAACGGGAAGCATTTTTTCTCACCAAAACATTATGCTTCAGTGGAAATTGCATGCAACGGAACCGTGGAAACATTCCACGGTGGAAACGGAAAGGTTATCCGAGGGATTGAAAAGATCAACCAAAAAGAATGTACCCACAAATGCTTTCTGCCTTTCTCACCATGAGTCCAATTGGATCCAAATGAGCCCTTAATAAGGTACAACTCTTTCCTTCTGCGCCTCTCTTTGGTTTAAGACCGCTGGAAGAAGAAGTGCATAAAATAGTCATATGGACCACTGCCCCGCTTCGCTTTGCTTTGCTAAAATAACCAATTCCAGTCTTTATGGATGCTTATCGATGGAAAATAGCTTAGAGGTCGTTGAGTCAGTGCTTTGCAATTTTTACATTTATATATATTTTATATAATTAAAATTAAGAGTTTATATTTTATATACCAATAATAATTTTTTTAATTTACAAATAAAATTAATAAATTAGCACATATTTTATCTTTTAAATATTTTATATGGTTAATTCATTTATAAAATCTAAAAATAAAATTTCAGCGACGATAAATGTGATAATTAATTTTTAAACAAAATATAACTTATTTAAATCTCTTTTATGTTTCCAAATTCCAAGGGGATGTCAACATATTCCTTTTTTAAGTGGTTTTAATTCTTTCTCCATCCAAAAATAAAAAATAAAAGCCCAAGGTTCCTTAAAGGAAAAAATATATATTACTGATTGGCAATTGTAATAAAAAAAAATTATGATCGAATTGTACGTTGCTTTTTATGATTAATTTTGTTTTTTAATATTAAAGTTTACCATCAAACACAAAACTCTTCGAAACAGTAGGGGATTGGGCTCAACCCAAATGGTCAAATCTTTGGGCTCAAACTTTTGATCCATTAACTAAAAAAAAAAAATCAACCTTAGAGCAACTAAAGTCCAACTACAGGATAAGCTGAGAATTATAGATAGGTGAGCATTAGTAGGATAGTATTTGAATTTATTTAAATTTGATTAATTTGATTTAATTTATTCTAACTTTGATATTAATTGGTTATACGAAACTGTTAATCAATTAAATCGAATAAATTAATTTTATTAATTTATTTTTAATCATATTTGAAATGCACATAAAACACAAAAACAATATGCGTATATTATTTATTCTTAATAATTTAATATAATTTAATTTAATTTAATTTAATTTTTAAAATAATTACAATGAATTAAATCAATACCCTCTAAATCGATTATGGTTTTTTATTAAATTAATTTAATTCGATTAATTTAATTTGATTAACATCTATTATTTCAAATAAAGTTAATTAATTCGTTTTTCCTACCAAACCGATGGAATGAGTTTTCATCCGCCAAGAATGACCCGAGGTAAAAAACAGGCACAAAGGAAGGCCAGCTAGCATTTTTAGACCCGCCCAGCCTCAGCCTTTTGTGTTTTGGACTAGCAGTCAGCAGAGTTGATCGACAATGGCTTCCAGGATGCCCCTTCTCAGGAGAATCTCTGAACTTCTCAAACCTCCGCCTTCCACACCCGTCTGCTCATCGCTTGATTCACGTGCTTTTCTTTTTATTATTCGACAAGCTTCGAGACCTAAGGTCTCTCCTTTGGCATTCGCCACTTGTAGAAGCTTCTGCTCTGGACCTCTTAATCTCCCCCAGGATTCTCAGGGACCTGCAGCCATCGATTACCAGTAAATATCCCATCTTTTGAGTTACCCATTAAATTTTGATTAAGAAATCGTTTAATTATGAACTTTTTTGGTTAATGATTAATGTGGAAACAGTTCGGTTCTGCAGGAGGATGAATTTCATAGATTAGCTAATTCTACCATCCATGACGTCCAAGAAAAACTAGAGGCAAGTAACCCTTTTTTTTCATTTAATTTAACCTTTTTGGTTTTTTAAATTTAGTTTTGGGTGTGTGGCAGGAATATGGTGATATTGTTCAAATTGATGGTTTCGATGTAGACTATGGGGTAAGTGTTAAAACATTTTTTTTTTTTTGAGAAATTACTTGGCTTCTTTTTGGAGCTTAACACATTGCTTTGATTTAGTAGAATGAAGTATTGACACTAAAACTTGGGGCTCTGGGCACCTATGTGATGAATAAACAGACCCCTAATCGACAAATTTGGCTATCTTCTCCAATAAGGTATAATTGTTTCCTATTTTTCTTTATTATTTGGTTTTCGGAATCTTGGATTTGGCATTGTCTTCTTTGGAAAGTAAAGCTGCTGTTTTGTTTATATTTGTCTCTCCTTGAGCTGTAAATGATTTTTTTTAGTCTTTGACACATTGATTCATTTCTTTCCTTTTTCCCCTAAAGTTGCTTACACCTAAAATTGAGCATATATATATATATATATATATCTAATGTTTTTATCTTAGCTCTTTACTTGCTGGAATTAACTGAATGCTGACATTACACAAGTTGTTATCTGTCATGGCTTGAATAAATTTTAGTGATAGAAGACAAGTTGAATCAAAGAGTTGGAATGTAATTTTCACTTGGCTATTAATTTGGTTGGCCGAAGACTTTTGATGTATACAGGGAAAGGTTGTTATTATTTGTTGAAATTTTTCATGTAGATTTCAGCTGGTTATTAATTTGTAAGATACACTGAAAATGATCAGGTTTTGGACCTGGTTGTGTTTACAATGTTGCTTGTATGAGTAAAAGTGATGAAGTTGTTGGGTCTTAGTTTTTTTTTTTATCATTAATATATATATATATATATTCAGTAAAAGTCCTTATGTAGTCCTTGTACTGTAGTGAGAAGTGCATTTTGGTCCTCTACTATTAAACTAAGTATTTTCATCCTTGTGCATTTGAAATTAGAGTAAACAAGGAAAATTGTTAACGGCATTAAACAAAATCCATTTAAATGGTGATGTGGCTTTGTAAAATCTGCTTGATATTGATGCTTTCTGAAGAGGCCTTTAGTTAGTGTTAAAAAAAAAGGGGCCGGAGGTTAAACCGTTGTGCCATTCAGTTATAGATTCAATTGGTTGGGCTGGTTGAATCAGTCAGTTTGAATTAGAATAATGTTAAATATTAAAATCTATTTTTAATTTTAAATAAGTAATATAGTAAATAATTGATAAGAATATGCATTTTAACTCAGTTTTATGGTCTTTAATATAATTTTAAGAGGTTATGGGTTTGAATATCATCACTTAAAAAAATATTCTTAAAAAATTTTAGAAAAATAAAAACAAAGTTTTTTTTTGTTCTGGTTTTTTAACGGTTGAATTGGTTTGAGGCCAGTTCACATACAGCCCGGTTCCATGTATAGCAACCAACCAAAATAACCTCTGGTTCCTAGTTGAACCGGTTCAACTGGCCAGTCCGGTCTAGTATGTTAGTTATTTCATCACTGTTGTTAGTTATTTCCAAAGGTGTTAGCTCAAGAATTCCAAACTAAAACTGTACACTCCTTTCAAGAAAACCAAACACAAGTTTAGGAAAATTTTGGTGATTTGGATCAGCGTTCTTCACAAACATTCATTTCAGTTAAGCAGTATAAAAACAGTGTTGTCAAGGGCACAAGCCTGATGCACAAGGTTCAAAAAAAAAATCACTTGTCTGGGTAAAGTAAGGTGCAATACATTTGTGTATTTTTGTATTTGTGTATGTGGATATATATAAACTAAGCTTAAGATATATAATTATGATAGTAAACTCTAACGATTGTCCAGCTTAACTTCGATACGTGCAAAATTTTCTTTTAGTTTTGTTGGCCAATATACATGATTTCCTTCCCATGTCTATTGTTGAATACTCAAATATTGAGAAGTAGGTAGTTTGATATTATCCCTTTCTTACTACTAAAGGTACATTCTAATGAAAAAAGCTAAAAATAAAATGAATTAAAAAAAACTTCAATTAGGCGGGGTTTTTAATATATCTTTTTTATTTTTAGGCACATTTAGGCATATCAGGCATGTGCTTGATCAAATGCGCGTAGCCTGAGTCTGAGATGCTTTTGTTGTCTGATCCTAAGGTGCAACACCTCCCTGACAACACCGTATAAAAAAAAAACTAACATGTCATTTTGAATTTGCCGCTGTTTATTCTTTAAAGAGCAGCTGGTTAAATGTTGGCTTCATATCTTATAATCTCTGATTTATAATATTCAACATCTTATTTGTCAACTTTAGTTGCCATTTTCTGTTTCCTTTCTGGCCCACATGGTGGCCACCGTGAGACAGGAAAAGATTGAACCTGCACGCTTGCCATTATTTCTTTTAATTAAAAATAAGGCTAGGAATTGCATGTCCGCCTATTTGAAGAAAAACAAAAATGTTTACCACCAGTGGCTTTTCTTCTTTTGTTGAACTTACATTGGTAAATTCTAACTGCCTCGAAACCTGTATGGCTGTATCTTATTCTTTTCTACAATGATCGACTCAGTGTTGTTTAGGCATTGGTCCTTAGCATCAGACAACAAAAGCATGTCAGACCCTTCCAGGCCAGGCATATTTGATCAGGCACTTCTTTGTAAGGCGATGGGCATCATGGATACAAGAGTGTTAGTGAGGCATGTAAGCTTGGGTTTGATTCCAAGCATTCTTCCCCTGCCCCAAATATCAACAAGTACAAAAAATAAAGCCCCTGATTGAAGTTCTGTTTAATTCGTTTTAGTTTTAACTTTTTTTTATTAGATGTACCTTTACTAATGAGAAAGGGATATCAAACTATCTACTTCTCAATATTTGAGTATTCAGAACGGACATGGGATCATAAGGAAATCATGCATACAGGCCAACATAAAGTAGAAGAAAATTGTGCATGTTTTGTAGATAAACTGGACCAATTTTCAGAGTTTATTATCATAAGTATGTATTTTAATCTTATTATACACACACACACACACACATATACATATTATGCCTTACTTCACCGAGGTGAGCGCCTTTTTTGCGCCTTATGCCTTAGGCAATATAAGGGATTTAGCGCTTACAGTGTACCTTGTGCGCTTACAACACTAGATTGACTTTTTACTATTTAATTATATCACTTGGATGGAAGATTATTGTTTTACCATTCATATGATTGTGTTTGGACTCTATCTGACAACAATGTTAAACTACCGACACTTATTAGTTGCTTGTGTATGTGTTTACCCTATTCCTTTGGTGACAATCATGTTTCTGGTAGTATATATGATGGCAAGTTTTTGTCAATTTTTACAAATTATCATTTTCTATCTTATATGTTATGTTTTCTGTGCAGTGGTCCATCCAGATTTGATTGGGATCATAATACTCTAGCTTGGGTTTATCGACGAACTAAAGCAAATCTGCTGGAACTTTTGCAAAGCGAGTTGCAGCAACTGTGTGGTGAACCAGTCAATCTTTTGTAGACCGTTGTAGATCCCATTATGTTCGCATAATCTTGATCTTGTGAAAGCTTATTTCACCACTAAAGAAGTTGGCCTTGGAGATTCTTCAACAAACTAATCTCTCAAGGTTCTTAAACCCCCCTTCCCTTTGATGTAATTTTTACGATGTGTCAAAGTTAGACATTAGAATTGTTCAACAGCCTGATTAGGACCTTCAGTTGCTTTTTTACCTAACTTATCCCCTATTTGTAGAAAGGTTCGTTGTGGGCGGCTGAACCTTGACGACTGGTTATAGTCGCCATTATTTTGTTTTTACCTGCGACTATGTTTACATATACCTCTGAAAAAAAAAGCAAGTAATATATGTATAAGTAAACGCCACGGTCATTGTGGTTTGATCCTGATTTACAAGTGTCGCCAGGATTATGTGATTGTGGTGCTTGATCACTTTTTCACCTGTGTGATTGTAGTTTTCAGTGATTGTAGTTTTCAAGAGAACGTGCATGTCATTGTTATTGCAGTAGGTCGCCAAAGACCGTGTAGCCTAAGCAAATTTATCAAAAGTAGTATAACAAAGAACCATCCAAGAAAAAACACATAATAGATTTTAGTCAAAAGTATGTGAGCCTAAGTATCGTGCTTAGTAGCGTCAAAGACTCGTATTGTTCGGAGAATGAAGTAAGAGTTTGATGGAATCTTGGCTGAACTTGGTTAGTTTATGTCGCTAGCAACAAGGCATTACTGATACACTCTTTAAGGAAAGCCATTTGTCTCTACTGGGGTCGTACTCTTTATCAAATATCTATCACGTTTAATCGTCCTAGTATAGTTTGATTGTTTAACCTTGTGGGGTGTGCTTGCCAAATTTAGATTGAAAAATACTTTACAGTCGTGCTTGATAAACGACACAAATTCAGGAAAAGATTTCGTTGTTATCACAATCATCAAGCAACCCGTGCATTGGCATTAAAAAAAAAAAATTGATCTGTAAAAGCATCCATAACACGCCGAAGGATTGATGAAGATAAGACAGGTATACCATCTATACTTTGCGTCGTGGAGTTGAAAAGAAAATGGGAAAGACAAATAAATCTATAAAAGAAATGAAAAGATAAAAAAATATGTAATTTTTTATTTGTGTGTTTGGTAGGAAAATTGAAAACTTGAAAAAGAAAAAAAAATCTTTCCACTTATTGTTTTGTATAATTAAAAAATGAGAAAAAAATGAAAAAATATTTTATATTTGTTGATGCAATAATGAAAAAATGAGAGAGGCTCGTAGTTTTACTCTATGGACATTCCTATGCTTAAGTCAGTAAAGATACTATAAAAGAAGAACGAATAAGGAATGAAAAAATTCTAATAACTTATACCTCATAAGTATTGACGCTACTTCTTTATATAGGTCTCGATAAGAATTGTACTTATCTTGAAACTCTAGGTGAGTAGAAGTTATATAGTAATCACACTTATCTCATAATGCAAAGATTTAAGTTGTCTATCTATACTCCAATGTTTATCTCCTCAATAAAATCTTATCTACTGATGAAGTTAATCAAAGGATATAACAATACTCGTTAGAAGTTAAAGATGAAAAAAATTAAAAAATATATGATTAATCTTATAAATATACATATTTAGCCATATCTATCTCATTTTTCTTTCATATTTTCTTTTTAATTTAGAGTGATTTACTTTGTTAATAGATGTATAAACTTTCTTATATTCTTTTCTTTTATTTTTTTTATCAAACATATCCAATACTATGTTTTCTCAATAATGATTTGGTATAATTACCAATTATCAAAATTAATTGCAACATTATATTAATGGCAGCTTATAGAATACGATATTACAAATTAATTATGGTCAATGAAATAAAAATATTAACTTTAATAAGATATTTTAATCTAAAGGCATGTAATTAATAATTTAACTGTAACATCAATAATCTTTCAGTGTAAACCTTTAATACATTTATCTAAAGAATTTTTCTATATCTTGAAATTAATTAGTATTAAACCGCTTTTGAATTAAAAATTTTTATGAAATGTTTTTTTTTATATTTAAAGTTTGCTTTTAAGTAGAATAAATTTATTTTTTAATTGATAAGCAACGATAAATCATGCAGTGTAACTCATCTAGAAAAAAAAAATTGATATTATTATAAAGGCATTAATCATATTTTTCATGTTATGAAATACTTAAACATATTTTGATTTAAAGGTCTTCTCTAAGCAAAATATGGTTGGAATCCTTCTCTTAACTCATTATCATGAAAAAAGAATTATTCAAAATAATATGTTAAAGGAGACTCGCAGTTTATTCATAATTATTTTTAAGTTGGATGCTTAATAAAATAATTTCAAAAAAATAAAATAGAAAAATAAATGACAATTATTTTATCTAATTCAATTAGATTATATTAAATATTTCAAATTCATTTTGCTACTATTTTTATATCATATTATAACTAAACATCTACTATTATGATTCCAAGCATAAAATATTTTTCAATTTTCATTTTAAGTATTTGATTAGAATAGTTAAAATGTTTTAATACTACTATAATTATCATTTAATTAAAATTATTTTAATTAAGAAATAAGTATTGTTGATCAATGATTATATCAAAAATATACTGAAACTAAAAAAAATTGCATTTAACTAATTATAATAGTCATATATCAAACCCAAAAAAAACCCTTTCTTTAAACATATTGACTCTCTTTGTAAAATTTTAATTGATTCTATGGACATTAAAGAATTTTAAATAATTATAATAGTAATATGTTACTTCTAATCATCTATAATATAAATGTAATAAAAGAAAGAAATTAATGAAAAATAAAAAACACAAAATTGGTTTATATCCTAATTAACTTTCAAAACTAAGTGTTCATGCAAATGGTTATTTCAAGTATATAATCAATCAACTAATTAAGAGAAAAAAATTATATAGTCACCATATATTTATTGTTGCACAAAAAAATTATTTATTCAAATTCTTTCGTAATTTAATTATAAAATAAAAATTTTAATGTATATGGTATAGTTAAATATTTTTAAATTTATGAATGACAATCATCTATTAAATAATAGACTTAATATTTAGATTTGATTTGATTACAATATAATATTATAAATTGTGAAAAGATTGTGGCATCATAACTTTTTAACTTTTCTTAATATTACAATTATCTAATTATTAAATAAATAAATAAATAAAATAATACATCCAAAACCGAAAATTGCTTTCTTTGTTATCTCTATTTCTTCTTCAGTGATCCAAAATTAGTATTAGCATAAATTTTATTTATTATTTTATTTAATAAAAATTATTTAAAAAATTTTACTTTAATGCATATTTCAATATTAATAAAAAGTAAAAATAAGGATTTTCAATATCTTAACATAATAAGAAAATAATTATTAGAAACTTAGAATAAAAATAATTAATATTAATTACAAAATCAATTAGGAAAAATTTAGATTAAAAATTTGTTAGTAATAAAAAGGACATAGTAACTAAGAAAAGTTTACATTAATAAGGAATTCGAGATTAATAAAAAATAAATAAATAAAAAATAAAAATTAAATATTTTAATTGAATAAAATTTATTTATAAAAACTTAGTTAATATTAATAAAAGATATACCGATAAAAAAAGTTTGCATTAGTAAACAAATTCTGGATTAATTAAAAAAATAAAATTACTTAATATATTTAATTTTAATAAAAAAATATAATAATTAATATTATAAACTATTAAAAATAAATATATCTATTTATTATTTAAAATTTTAAAGCTGATATTTTTATAAAGATTATAAATAAAACATACCTTCGAGGATGAAAAGCTGCTCAGCCCCTGCTGAGGTAAAGTACTGAAGAAATCGAATTATTATTTTTTTTTAGGTTTTTGTCCACAGCTGAACAGCTTCTATTGCTCGATTTTTAGAATATTATATTTTACAGATATCCTCGCCCAAGTGAATGGTCTAAAATTGAAACGTAAGATAGAAGACGAAAAGCGCATCATTCAAGGCACAAGAGTTGTCAACCTGTGAATTGTGTCTGAAATAAACCCGGAATATATATATATATATATTTTCTAATGCATTCACCAGTCATTGTCAAGGATGGTGAGGTCATGGTCAGCAGCAGAATCCTAAGATCAATCAAAGACCTCATAATATCTCGACGGTTGTTGAGAAGATTTTCGAGTGGCCCGCAACGGCAACCGCAACCACAAAATCCAACCCTCGCAACAAATCTCCACCACAAAAACCCGCATGCCCCACAGTCCACTTGATCCTTTTCTTTTCATCCAAGTGATTCTTTAATTTTTTAATCACACCGGCCCCTACTTGACCTAGCGATTTCAAATTAAAGCAAGGTGATCTGAAGCGTCTTCGTAAATCTGATTGGTTGATTACAGCTAAGAAGCTCTTTCAACCACAATTTCTACCTGAGGATCACGAATTTTTTGGCTATATTTTATGTTGGCTGATTATGATTATTTATAATTAAATAGCGAAGGGAAAGTAGAGAGTTTCCAGTCTCAATAAAGTTACATTCCTTACATACAATTAAAGCAGCTTCCCTAAGCTGATGTGATGGCCGGCCATAATCTGTACGTTAAAAAAGATAGAAATCCTTTTGTTTATTGCATCAAATTCTTGGCGTGAAAGTTGCACCATAAGCTCCCAGATATTTTTGCCTAGAAATTATTAAACAAAACACAAAATATCTTCTTCCTGCCATATGTTGAATAAAGTATCTTAAACAAAACCCATACCAGCAAGAAAAGGAACAAATTAAGGGGGGGGGAGAGGAGGAGAACTACTCTACAAATACAAACAAACAATAACTCACAAGTCCCTAACTTCACCAACTAAACCGATAAAATTGTTCTCGTCTGGTTGCAACAACCATTCTGTATTGACAATTTTCTTATAAAATGACCCACACTTTGGCAGTAACTCAGCTTGCAACGCTAAACTCTAAAAGGATAAAATGCGTGGGTACATGATATGAACGTGTTAGGAAATACGCAAGTACATCCACCAGAGTTATGGCCTGCTTGCATGTTTTGGGAGAAGATGAGTTGGGGTCTTATGATTATTTTCGGGAATTCGGATTCGAAGTGCTTGACACGCACAAGGCTAGCTAGCTAAATATATACTTCAGGAAATTTAAGTTTCCAACAGAGTTTTAATGGGTAGCTACATAACCTTAGAGAGGGCAGAGGAAAGTCCCCCCATGGGCCATGGCCCCCATTCAACCTACCCCGCAGGATATATGGATGGCTTTGGTAAAAATTGGCATACGTGCCTTGAGATTATCCATGGTATTTCTCTGACAAAAAAAACTGACATCCATTAGCACTGATGAAATGGGACGGTGGATAGCCAGCCTCATTAGTGGATGTCGTTCAAAGATTCAAGGACAGAACCTTTCTCTGTCCACCTCCACAGCTCCACTTGCTTTACAGATTCACACTGCACACACATCCTTAAGGCTGATGAGTGCTACCTTAAGGCTGCCTGCCTGGGAGCAGTGGTCAGTCGTCAGCCACACCCTACTAGTATATTTTACGTAAAACTTTATATTTACACAAGAAAGCCATGTCAAAGAACCCCAAGCAAACAAAAATTAGTACTACAGCAAGGAATATATAAATATAGATATATATATATATATATATATATAAACGACATCGGTTAACTATGATAATCCACTAAGCACACCATAAATCTGGTAAAAATCAGAACGAAAGATCAAACCAGGCAGTACCAGCACTAGTAAAATAAAATTCCTAGATTAGCACAAATTAACTACTAAAGGGTCAACATTTCCTTGACAGATTAATCAAAGACTATTTGTTAGAATAGGTTAGATAATGATAATCAGAAATAGCAAGCCAAACCAACTCAAATCGGACGGCTAAGGGATTATGATCACCAACAGATTTTAGGATTTTTTTACTGGATTTTTGTTGAACTCTAATTTTTTTCCTAATGACTCCGCACTCGTCGCGCCTCTCAAATCGGACTGAAACAGAACCGAGCCCTCCGGTTTGATCTGTTGGTCTTTCAATAGCCTCATAGAGTCAACAGAAACGGCTTCGTCCTCTGGTCTGCACCGAGTCGCCAAAACAGTACGGTTACCGCGCCGCCGCTTAGGAGATAAACGATCCAGATCTTCCTGTGAGCACCAGTGACAAGAAATCTAAACATGTTAATTTCATGAAAAAGATTAAACTATCCAAACAAGGAAGGAAAAACAAAAGAATTTAAAATGAAAAGCAAGGAGAAAACAAGAATTAACCAGAGATCAAAAGAGAAAACCAACCTGAGAGCGAAGATCTGAAGCATTTTCCCTCAACCTTTTCAACAAGAACAAATTTGTTGATCTAGAGACCTCTCTTTCACCAGAAGAATAATCTTCGCTACTAGATGAACTGGACGCCGGCGGAGGTGTATTTGCTACTGTGGACCATGGCACCACCTGATTATCTCCGTCCTCGACATCATCTCCAACCGAGACGTCATCATCAGAATCGGCTTCTTCATCTTCATCGTCGTCGTCGTCGTCGTCATCACCGTCATCGTCATTTTCTGCTGCGCTCTCTTCTCGATCACCGACGTTAACGCACCTCTCACAGACGGAGACCGTGTGACCAAGCTTGGAACCACTGGCTCTCCATGGTGTGAGAGACTGGCAAGCGTGACAAAGAAGGCACCTCACGTGCCTTGCCACAAGGAAGTTGGCTCCGTGGACTATAGCGTCGCAGTCCCAGCACAAGCTGGCTTGGTCGGATTCGCAATACGTTGTTGCCGCCAACTTGCAGAGCTCACAGCTCTTCATCTTCTTCCTCTTTCAACAAAAGCAGAGAAAAAGATGTTTTGGCTCAATCTATCAGCGAGTTTCTTCTTCTTTCGTTTTCTGGGAGAATTTTTATGATTATATTTTTCCGGAGTTTTCTCTTTCTTGTGTTTGCAGAGAATGAACGATTGAGAGCGAAGAGAAAAGAAACGAACAACTTGCACTGGCTTATAGGAACAGCCTCGCTTTTTGCATCAAATTACAAATTTGCCTTTAAATCCTCGCATAATTAACCTAACACCACCCGTAGCATGATATTTAGACTAGTATTTAGGAAACAGAATGAATTAATTAATTTCTTAATTTATACGAGTTATTAAACATAAATGAAAATACTTCTTTACCCGCAGTTTTATTTTAAATTATTATTTATTTTTTTCGAGTGTAATGCCACATATTTATTAAGTTTAAATATTATTTTTATAAATAAATTAATTTATCATAATTCAAAAGAGGATAGATCTTATTCTTCAAATTATTTTTACAAAAAAAATTTAAGGTCAAATATCATTATTTTAGAATTAGTGTTAAGAATCAAATAATAAACTTCATTATTAAAAATTAAAATAAAATTATAATAATTGTCAAAGAAAATGCATTTATATCTTTTTTTTTGAAGGAGTAGACGGTTGGTTGAAAAAAAATTACTCACCATTGTTTAGTAACTCTATATATTTTTTTACCCATATTTATATTGGTTAGAATAAAATATAAATGAATTAAAGAGAGGGGGGGTAAACTTGTGATTTTAAGAAGAAGTACGGAGAAAGAAAGAAAATGGGAAGGAATAGTTGGGATGGGAGGGTCTAGGGTTTTGTGTGAAGAGAAGTAGAAGGACGAAAGGTTGTGGTGCAAGGTACTGCCAGGTGTTGAAACGTCAGACAGCAATAGCATTCTGTGGTGCAACGTGTTGGAACGCTTCGGACTTTGGCTCTGTTTCCTCGGCTAGTTCAGTTGCGTTTTGCTTTGGGAAGGAAAAAGGAAGTTTGCTTATTTTATTTTATTTTTATTATCTTCCTTTTTTTAAATAAAATTTTAAGTTGTACGACACTTCTTGCGTTTCTATGGTGACGTGTCGGTCACGTGGCATAGGTTAGGAGTGGAGATTCGGATTCGCTTCCCTGGCATTTATCCGAAGCAGAGCCCAGGCTTATCCACGTGGCTTGCACTTGATTTGGGATCGTGACGTGTGGGTCCCGCTATGTCGGCGATTTTTTCTCCTTATTTTCAGCTTCAAATTATCTCTTTCACTCTAATCTTCAGTCGTTCTTTGTCTTTGATAGGAGGATAGAATTTTACTATTTTGTGAGCACTTTTACGCTCTTTGGGCAGTAATCAATTGCGTTAACCGAGCTTAATTCTTGCCTATTAAACACACTTGGTGCGATTTTTACCATGGTACGACAGTTTTCGGCGATTTTCATGTTACAAAAAGGATGTGATCATGAATTATAATAAAATAGGATAAGGAAAATAATTAGATGGATTTTTTTTTTTACAAATGAGTTTATTTTAAAATAAAAGAAAAATTATATTAGAATGTTAATTCGATTTTGTTAGAATATTTATATTCTATATAAAAATAATTCTAAAAAATATATAACAATAGTATTAATAATTTATTATGAATTATCTTATAATAGTTATTATGAATTATCTTATAATAATTTATAATATTTTTATTATTTTTACTTGTGTGTTGTTGTAGGAGTAAATTCTTTATAAATAATTTCTTCAAAAAATATATATTTTTTCTATATTTTAATTCATTACAATATAAATTTAATGATATAATAAAAATAGATAAATATGTTAAAATTAATAAAAAATTTTAACATGTCAAAATTTATATAAATATTTTATAATTGTGAACAAATATTTTGTAATTTATATAAATAACAATTACAAAAATTATATAAACATATAATACTTTGAAAACGATTATGATATTAAAAATAATATGAACATAATACGATAACATGTAATATAAAATTAAAAATTATTTGAATATTATCAATTAAACCTGATAATTTCAATATAATATAATTATACAGCACAATATAAAAAATTATATAAACATATAAATTTACCAAAATGTACCTAAAATGAACTATTAACCTATCAAAGTTTATATAAGTATATAATACATTAAATTGATTATGACATAAAAGGAAATATAAACATGGTGGGGTATAAAATTGGGAGATATTAAATAGTATCAATTAGACTCATCAGTATAGAACATCAAATAATATATAGCATGAACAAAATATAAAAAAATTAAAATATGATATAATAAAAAGATGAACATAATATAAATATATAATCATATTAAAATTTACATAAAATGAATCATTAACCTATCAAAGTTTATATAAATATACAATATTTTAAATTCTGTATGACATAAAAAATAATATGAACATAACATAAATATATAAAAAAATTATGTAAAAATCTCACAAAATTTTTATAAAAAAGCAAAAAGGAAAAAAGTTGCCACACGACCAAGGAAGCAATCCCAAAATTACTTTAAACTGTAGTTTATAGATTAAATTTTGAAATTTAAATTACTTTAAACTGTAGTTTATAGATTAAATTTTGAAATTTAAATTTGTTGAATATTAGGGTTTTACTTATAAACTATTGAACTATATAATTTTTCCGAAAGGCATATTAAATAATAGTAAAATTGTAAAACGAAAAGCTAAAGATAAAATACTCCCTATATCAAATCAAAATTGGTTTTCCTTCCTTTCTACCACAAAAAATAACTGTAGGATAAAATCTTCCTCTGCTTGAAAAAGTTTTGGTTTCCCTGAATTTTCTACTAAGTAACTGAAAAGGTTTTATTCTTTAATTTGGAAATGTTTATCCAACAAGAGCAATGTACTATTCCGTTGAGACAAATTTAAATCTGAAATGATTCCAACCACAGCAGCACCCCACACGGATTTCCTTTCATGATTTGATTTCATAGGCAAAATCATCCTTCTGGGACAGCTGGACTTTGCTCAGATGACGGATTGGTGCGGGTGATAAGAAGACAAGGGTGTTTGAAGCCCAATACCACCTCAACTCCCACCAAACAAGGTTGTTAGGCATTGGGCGGGCCTCTCGAAAGAAAGCTACTCTTGGTCTGGTCCAATCTGCTTCGAAGGAGGGTCCTCCACATTATTTAGGTATCATCTTATTATTTGATTTGCGCCCTCCGGCTTAGACGACGCATTAGCCAAGGAGATTGGCGAATGGGCCACTCCTTGCCCAAATGCAGCTCAACAGACTGTTGTAAGTGTTGCCTGTTGCAATTTGCATGAATCCACATTATATCATTAGATGAATTTTAAGCTGTCTACTCGGGGAAAAACAAAGAGGACAAATCATGCTCAGCCAATGATTTGATTCCCCAAAAAAAAAAATTGAACGTCGGCAGCAAAGTTCGAACCTGCATGGGCAAGCCCAACAGATTTCAAGTCTGTCACCTTAATCAATCGGACATATCGACAGCCGCAGGCTTTGTGCGGACGAAAGAACCTAATTACGAATACTGTGTCTTTGAGTTTTGTTTTGATACTCGTATATTCCAAGCCAAGATATTAGTTATTGTACAAAATAAATACCAGCAGTCGTTTACATAAACATGGGATTTTTTGACTAACAAATTCATTAGTCTCTACCGTCAAAGACAAGGTGCATAAGTCTTTTTTACGCTGGGAAAAGAAAACAGAGAAAGACAAGAAAAGAAAAGCAAAGCCGCGTGACAAATCAACACGGAACATTCTCTGTCAAAAAGGGCCAACGAAGGCAAAGCCTGACACAGTAGTGTGATAAAGTTAAGAATTAATAACGTCAAAGAAACGTGAATGGACTTGCATTGAAGACCTTGACATTGTCCTTCTATAAATGCTTTCACAACTTAAACCAATAAACTACTGCCATTTGGGTGGGTGTGATCATCCAAGGGCCCTCCCTCTACTCTCAAGTCAGAGATGGACTTGAGAAAGCGGACACTGGTAACTTTCAGGCCTTTTCTGCCCTTTGAACCTTGCATTTAACTGTAAACTCCTTTTCTAATTGAAGTCTTTTTTTTTTTTTTTTTTAAGATTTAGTACAAATTAAAAATTAAAAATTTCTTACCTTGACATGAGATATTAGAAGGGTTAAAATTTAAATTATAAATATTTTAAATATTATATTTTAAAAATAATTATATACATTAATTCTAAATCATTAATCATTTAATAAGTGGACTAGTCGGGATTTATTGTTTGTTCATTAGAATTTGGAGAATTGGAATTTAACTTTGCAAAACAAGTGATTTAATATTTTATTTATTTTTTAAAATCGTACATGCATGATATTTTTCTTCCTAACTCCATTAAATTAGTACTAATCTACTCAATTTTGTTAAAAACCTTAATTTCTCTGTGGATTGGAAATTCTCCATTAATTTTTAGTTTAACCAAGAAAGGCTTTAAATGTGGCAGGGGCTTGACTACAAGAGCGCACCAGGTCAACGTGCTACAATCTTAAGCTTCTAAATAGCGCGATGGTACTGATGATAAATACACAGTGCTCATTCTTTTATGCAATCGCTTCCTGGGGGGTAGTAAGAGGAACTTAAGCATGTTTTTCATTTCAAATTCTGCAAATCACATGTTTTTTCCTAGGTTTTCTTTGTGTGCCTTGTTCTTAGGCTTTGGCCTTACCTGCTGCTTTGCGAGAGACACCATAAAGTTTAACAGCCCACTTAATAGCTCGGGAGGGCCACTTATATCTGCCGGTAAGAAATTCGCTCTTGGGTTTTTCACTCCTAATGGAAGCTCCAACGGCAAACGATACGTTGGCATCTGGTATTACGGCTTGGAACCACGGACAGTTGTGTGGGTTTTCAAAAGAGATTACCCAGTGTCTAATTCCACGACCTGGCTTTTCGGTATCGGGCAAGATGGTAACCTCATGCTGCTTTCTGATAGAAGTAACCTTACTAATTTACAACGCATTTCAGCTAATTCTACGAGGACATTGAAGCTCTTGGATTCTGGAAATCTGGTTTTAAGTGAATCTCATCATAATGGCTCAACGATTGTGGTCTGGAAAAGTTTTCTTGACCCTACTGATACATTTCTTCCTGGTATGAATATCAGTAAAATCCCCAGGTTGACTTCATGGACAAGTGAAAGTGACCCTGCATCAGGACGCTACGTTTTTCGGCAAGATGTAGACAGAGAAAATCAGTACATCATCACTGAAAACGAAGCAATGCCGCGTTGGAAAAGCGGGTTATCTGGAAATTTCATTATTGATGATGAGATTCCGTCTTTTATTTCCCTTATGCTGCTGAATAGCGGCAACAGTAAAAGTAGTGAAGTCTGTTCAATTATTAAGCACAAACAAAACAATTGTAATGCTACGCTAATCCAAAGCTACGACCGCAACAACACCAGATTAGTCATGGGTTCCGATGGGAAATTGCGGTTTTTTATATGGGATAATCGGACGGATGCCTGGTCTTTGAAATGGTGGGAGCCAATGGACAGATGTAGCGTGTTTGATGCTTGTGGTAAGTTCGGTAGCTGCAATAAGGAAAACAGGGTACCCTGCAAATGTTTACCTGGGTTTAAAACCCAATTTCCGGATAATTGGAAAGACGGAGACTTTTCAGAAGGGTGCACAAGAGAATCTCCGGTGTGCAGCCACCACGGTAACGTTATGGAATTCTTGAAATTAAGCATGATGAAAGTGCAAAAGCCAAGTACAGTAGTTGCAGTCAATGATACAAGTGAATGCAGGAGGATTTGCCTGGAAACGTGCAAATGTCAGGCTTATTCATGTACTGAAACTGAAACCCACCGAAGGGATCGTGCAAGTAATTATGCTTGCGGGATTTGGACAGATGATCTGAGGAATATTCAAGAGTCATATACAAACGGGGGTCTTGACCTCTATCTCCGTGTGCCACGTCCTGAAAGAGGTGCTCGAATTTTTAGCTTTTTTACTAGTATTTCATTTATTAATTAAGTAGTTTTGCAGCTACATTATTTGAACGATCCCTTTTAAATCACTATGGAAAATGAACATTTGGCTGTTGATTGCTTAATTGTGAAATAATTACGCCCCTAGAATGCTTATAACACCATTAAAACACCCATAAAACATCATTTCGAAGAGGTGACTCATTCTAATTACCTTGCAAAAAGACAATTTGAGAATTCTACCTCTCTTGCTGCTGTTTATTGTTCAGTGTTTACGATTCAATATCTAAAAATAAATTTTAGCTTTAACCCTCAGAAGCTAGAGCAGTCGTAATTTGTAATTGGGTTTGGGCAGTCAATGGACAGAGTGCGCTGATCAACTTAAAAAACCTTTATAATCGATGCGAAGAGAAGTAATGGGTCGCAGATTCTTTTTCACCTCTTATTAACATCAGTAAACACAGAGTGAAGAAAACTTTATCAATATCTGGAAACCATAACTGTGTTAGTTCTGACGCTCAGATATTCTCCATTGCAAAATCAGGAAACAGGGCTTGTGAGAGTTGTGGCACTAACATCATTCCCTACCCTCTTAGCACTGGACCGACTTGTGGTGATCCCATGTACTTCAATTTCACCTGCCAAACTGAAAGCAACACTGGTCTGATTAACTTCACTGCAAGTGGTCGAACCTACCGAGTCAGTAGCATCGACAAGGAGACGCTAAGGTTTTCCATCCAAGTTGAAAAATGCAGGGAAAACGATTCAACGGAAAAGATGCTGCAGCTTCCTCGCTCTTCTCCATTTTTTGTGAGTAGTACGTGTATCACTGCCAAGGATAATTTCAGTACTTATTCATTAAGTGAAGATAAATGGTTTTCTGAAGTAGAAATTGGGTGGAAACCTCCGTTAGAGCCAATCTGTGGTTCATCTAAAGACTGCAAAGATTTGTCAAACTCAACTTGCAATGTAGCATCCGATGGGAAAAAAAGATGCACCTGCAATCCATCCTTCAAATGGAATTCATCAACAGTCAGTTGCATTCCAGGTGAGAACTGAGGAAGCTATAATTTGGCCTTAATAATCTAGATTTTCTTTAGTGGTTTAAGTAATCAGTCAACTCTAGTAGAGTACAAAGTAATGTATGAGATATTCATCTCATTAGAGTTGGTGGGCTTATACTCCTCTTCAGGCCTACGGAAGCCTAATGGTTTCTAATAGAAGTAGGAATTTTATGGTCAGATTAGGGAAATAGTTGATGAAATTGAATAGGATTGTAATCTTATAATTATCACTAGGCGCTTTTCATTTTAAAAAAAAACAATTTATTTGCCATTTATATTGTTCTCCATTATACCAGCAGGTCCTGGATTGAATGAACGCCGAGGACCTCTGGAGAAACAGAAGCCACTGTATTTGATCTTCCTAGGGATCACTGCAGCCGTGCTTTTCATCATGTGCACTGCTTTTGCTTTGTACTATAAGAGGATACGAAGAATGCTCAGTAGACGAGGTAGTCAATGCTCATAACTCTTAACAGCAGGTTACTTTATCATTTTTTGTAAAAAAATTTCCGGCAGAGTTTAATTTTGGGATTTACAACCCAGGAAATCTGGAATTGAGCTTCTATAACATTGAGAGGCGAGTGCTAGATTTCATAAATTCAGGCGAGTTCAGAGAACATGATAAAAAGGACATAGATGTACCATATTTCGATCTGGAAAGCATATTAGTTGCCACCGATAATTTCGCCGAAGCAAACAAGCTTGGACAAGGGGGCTTTGGGCCTGTTTACAAGGTAACGGCTCTGTCTGTCCCTTGTAATATCATTTTCGTACTGATGATGGGTGCATTACCTGAAATTCTGTTCTCACAAATCAGGGTAAGCTTCCACGAGGACAAGAAATTGCTATAAAAAGGCTTTCAAGAGGTTCGGGCCAAGGCTTAGAGGAATTCAAGAATGAGGTTATTTTGATCGCCAAGCTTCAACACCGTAATCTTGTCAGACTTCTGGGCTATTGTGTTAAAGGATATGAGAAAATGTTAATCTACGAATATATGCCCAACAAAAGTTTGGATTCCTTCATATTCGGTTAGCCTCTAGACCTGAATTTTAAAAATTTTGGAGTTTGTCTTCATCAATTATATATAATAAGCTTAAGTTTTTGATCAAATTAATACTTACAAAATGACATGATAATCTCGCAAGATCGAACGCGGAGTGTGCTGTTGAATTGGGAAAAGCGCATTGACATTATCTTCGGAGTTGCTCGAGGACTGCTTTATCTCCACCAAGATTCTAGGCTGAGGATCATTCACAGAGATTTGAAAACTAGCAATATTCTACTAGATGATGAGATGAACCCGAAAATATCTGATTTTGGCTTGGCAAGAATTTTTGGAGGCAAACAAATGGAGGCAAGCACAGATAGAGTAGTTGGTACATAGTAAGTTTTTTTGAAGCCCTGGTTGTTTGAACCAAATAGCAAATTTTTTAATGTAAAAGCAATGATCAAATCAACTAATTGTTAAAATGCAGTGGTTACATGGCGCCAGAATACGCACTTGATGGATTTTTCTCAATCAAATCAGATGTTTTCAGTTTTGGTGTGGTACTGCTTGAAACTATCAGCGGAAAAAGGAACACTGGATTTTATCAAGCCGAACAACCCTTGAGCCTCCTAGGTTATGTAAGTGTCTTTGATTCTTTATACTTGGAGATAAATAACTATCTTTGCCCTGCTTGATTCCTTATAGCTTTATGGTTTGGAACTGTTCCAGGCTTGGAGGCTGTGGAAAGATGGAAGGGTTTTGGACTTAGCGGAGCAGGCTTTGCGTCAAACCTGCGATACAAATGAATATCTCAGGCTTGTTAATGTCGGACTTTTATGTGTACAAGAAGACCCAAGTGACCGTCCCACCATGTCAGATGTGCTTTTCATGCTTGGGAGTGCAAATCCAAATCTTCCAATTCCGAAACAGCCGGCATTTGTTGTAAGAAGGTCTCTTTCAAGCTCAGGTTCTTCTTCCAGTAACCAGCAATATACTACAGAGCTTGCCACCACATTGGAAGAGGGCCGATGATTGCTAATGCCTTCTTCTTCTGCTTCTTGTTGCTGTTGCAACCAAGTTCATCACAAACTGATTTTGTTTCCAATTATATACCAAAGTTATTCTTCTTTAAATATAAGAATTTACTTGAGGTGCATTCTTTCTGTTTGACACTAGTATCTTGTAGTTTTCAGTAATATCCTTCCTGAACATTTGAATCACTACTGTTCTTTTTACTATTGTTGCTTCAGAAGGTTTTTTTTTTTTTTGGTTTTCCTAGTTCCATCATGATGTTGAGGTGTTACATTTGCCAAGCAGGAAAGGGTTAAAGAATCTGATACGTCTAGAACAGTGATATGAAAAAACCATACCGGATCTGTCGGTCGGATCAGTTCAATTGAGAATCAGAGATCAGGTCAGTCTAGTGCTTTCAACTGGTTAAAAAATATTTTTTTTAATTTCTTTTCAAAAATACTTTTGTTAGTGATGAAATTTGATCTCAGAGTCTCTTAGTATATTCAAAATTATATTACTACGCCAAATGCATATTCTTGTTAATTATTTTTTATATTTTACTTATTTAATATTAAAAGTATTTTTTTAATATTTAAAATTATTTTAATTTAAATTAATCGATTCAATCAATCAACTAATCGGATCGATAACCGAGGTTTTACTGTTTTAACATTCAGTCCTCTTTTCTTAACATAATCTATATTCTATAAAAGAAGGTAAGTGTGCTGTATACAAAAATTTTAAATTGCAATAGTGAATATTTGCTAGCGTTTATCGTGATTGCATAATGCTAACCAGGCCTACCCTAATAATTGAAGAAGAAAACCAAGGGAAAAGACTATACGTCGAGAGTCAATGGTGGCTACAGTTCATGATGTATATTACCTTTTCTCTGCACAATCCGTTTTAAAGATTGGATGTCCAAGCAACTACGGGTCCATGTTATTTTTTTCCGGTAAGGGATGAAGGAAATTATAATATGCAGGGACCCATTTGCAAAGGCAGAGTGGGACAATCTTGACCACGTGATTTTTGCAACTCAATCAAAATAAGTTAAATGCAAATTTGGAACCATATGAAAACCTTCTTGCAAAGCATTGCATGACTTTGCGTTTGCTTTTTCCAAAGTTGTAGCAATGATACACCATAGTACAATATTATTATTTTATCTAAACACCTCTTTTTTTCTTCATATTTTTCCTTTCTATACAACTTTATTCATTGACACAAGATTGCAAAGTCTTTTATTATATATATATATATATATATCAACGTGGAAGTGATTGGACATAAAAGATGAAAATGATGAGAATTTTAGATAATCATGCTAACTTTATCCAACACTTTAACCCCATTTCTAAAAGACTATTTAAATCAAGTACTGATTTTTGGGACACTAGATAGTACATTCGTGGGAGTAATTCTCCGTAACAGCTTTCAATGGAGTAATAGTAGCAGCTAGCTACAGGAAATACATGGACTTCAGCCGCTGACTCGTGTTTTGTCCATGTAAATTTTATCTTTACTTCAAGCCTCCCCTTAAGAAGAAAATTTTATCTGTTCGTGCTGTTTAGTGTGATGATATGCAGGAAAATTATTTTTTACAGAAGATGAGCAGACCTTCTAGTTGGTCAGTAGTTCACATCCTCTCTGTTATCGTGTCTTGCTACACAATTTTGATATTCTCTCTTCATGGCTGCTCTGCTATAGATACCATAGCAAAAAATAGTACGCTAGATGATGAGAAGAATCAAACTCTTGTTTCAGCTGGAAATAGATTTGTATTGGGGTTCTTTAGCCCATCTGGAAGCTCTAATCTGAAGAGATATGTCGGTATATGGTACACCTTCAGTCCACAAACAATTGTATGGGTTGCTAATAGACAAAGACCACTTTCAGATAAAAATGGAGTTTTATCTATAGCAAATGGTAACCTCAAGTTATCTGATAAAGGAGGGAAGCTTTATTGGTCTACAGAGCTTCAGTTTACACGTTCGATTAACTCTGTGGCGAAGCTCAATGATAATGGTAACTTAATTCTTTCTGATGATCGGTCAGGTTTAAACCTATGGCAAAGCTTTGACCAACCAACAGATACATTTCTGTTTGGTATGAAGATGGATGAAGATTTTCATTTAATGTCATGGACCAGTAAAGAAGATCCAGCGCCTGGAAACTTCAAGATGAAGCAAGATCTGCAAGGAAAGAATCAGGTCGTTGTCATGGAAAAAAGTATCACTTACTGGAGATCAAGTAGGGGGGAGGTAGGTGACATCTTTGATTCAGATGAATGGTCTTCTACATTAGTCAACTTCTTGAATTTTAGCGATGAACCTGAAGTTTACAAAAACAAAAGATTGGTGATGAATTTTACGGGAGATTTACAGTATTGGGAGTGGGATACAGACATGAAACATTGGAACTTGACATGGTGGCAGCCAAAAGATAAATGCAGTAAGTACAATTTTTGTGGGAACTTTGGCGTCTGTAATGCCAACAATAAGTTACCATGCAAATGTTTGCCAGG